>JAJLRO010000020.1:0-249437 GCA_030566995.1 Sungouiella tsuchiyae | reverse complement strand
TGTTGCCTCAAGTGTACGAAAGGATAGTGAGGTGCTTTCCAATGGTTTTTTGTATCATCTATATAATACATTTTAGACTATTAGAGTGTTTTGACAATTAGTAGCCTACCAGAATAGAAGCCTGTCATTATGTACATAACCACGGCACATAACCAGATCAACAAATCTCACGCTCAAGTATCTACAGCTCTACTATTCTGCTGAAATTCACTTTGGGCCAACGTTCCGAACAAATCTGTCACTGCTGTCGTGAGAATAGATTACCCACCTACATGCTCGCCCCAAATACTTATTATGGCAAGTGTCAGTTGATAGTTCCCGCATTAGGACATCTTATTATGCGGGGCAGGACATTATGCGGGGCACCTTGACATATAGTAAAATCCCAATGTTTCCACCAACTACAAAAGTTCACCGACCATGCGGTCTTCTTTACAATCGCTAATCTTCTGTTTGTGCTGTACGCTTTTTAGCCTCGCGACGGCATTTTCGCCCTCTGGTGGTTACGCTCCAGGAAAATCATCTTGTCCTTCCAACTCCAGCTTTATTAGAGAAGGCACGTCTATCTCGAAAAGCGAAGCCAATTGGGTCAAATCTCGCCATGAGAAGACAAACTTGGCCATTGTTGACTACTTGGAAAACGTTGGCCTCGAAGATTTTGATCTGTCGTTGGTCACCAATCTGTCCATTAATATAGGTTTGGCATTTTCTGGCGGAGGATTTCGGGCCATGCTTTTAGGAGCAGGCCAATTGGCCGCATTAGACAACAGAACAGCCGACAGAGGCTTAGGTGGGGTCCTCCAGAGCTCATCGTACATCGCTGGATTGTCTGGAGGGTCATGGCTTTTGGGTCTGTTGTACTTGCAAAACTTTCCTTCTGTTGACGAGGTTGTGCTTGAAAATCCCTACGATGTGTGGAACTTGACGGCACAACGGAGCTTGGTGGATACATCCAACTACTATAGCTTGCTTTGGAGTATTGTGACAACAAACTATTATGCGGCCATAACCCATGCCAGATACTGGATTTATGGCAGCAATCAGGGCCTTAAGAATGATCTTGAGACAAAAGAGGCGGCTGGTTTCCCTACCTCACTCACAGATTTATGGGGAAGGGGCCTCGCTCACCATTTGTTTCCTCAGGGCACTAACAATTGGCTAAGTGGAGTGACATGGTCAGACATCCGGCAAATCTCGTCGTTTTTGAACCACGACATGCCGTTTCCATTGGTTACTGCATTGGCTCGTAGACCCGACTCCTTGGTATACGACTTGAACTCCCCAATTGTGGAGTTCAACCCGTACGAAATGGGGTCGTTCGACACCTCCATCAACACGTTTCACGATATCAAATACTTGGGAACAAAAGTTAACAATGGTGCAACTAATGGTACGTGTATCCAGGGCTTTGACAATGCCGCCTTTGTCCTTGGCACTTCGTCGTCTCTTTTCAACCAATATCTCAACACTTTGGTATGCGACGATTGTCACACTTATCGTGGGTTGATGAAGTACTTTCTCAAGCGATTTTTGACATATATGTCGAAGAATTTCATTGACGTTGCCTTATACAAACCCAATCCATTTTTCGGCTCCAAGTATTCCAAGTCAGATAACGTTACGTCCAGCGAAACGTTATACCTTATCGATGGAGGCTTGGCTGGCGAGATCATTCCGCTTTCCACGCTTATGGTGAAAGAAAGAGCCTTGGATCTTGTCTTTGCTTTTGACAATTACGGCCCCGAATGGCCCAATGGATTGTCAATTGTCAACACTTACAACAGACAATTCACTTATGAGGGCAACTCGACCGTATGTCCATATATCCCGGGGCAATCCACTTTTGGATATTTCAACTTGACTGCCAAGCCGACATTCTTTGGCTGCGATGCTAAGAATTTGACCGATTTGGCCAAGGACGGCGTCGTTCCACCCATCGTGGTGTACATTGCCAACAGACCTTTCGAGTTCTACTCCAACACCACCTCCAGCCAACTCACCTATACAGATGCAGAAAAAAAGGGCATAATTACCAACGGTTTTGATATTACTACCCAAATGAACGGAACTTTCGGGGAAGACTTGCCAATATGCATTGGTTGTGCCATGATCAAACGAGAGCAGGAGAGACAAGGCATCGAACAGTCCGACCAATGTAAGAAATGCTTTGAAACTTATTGTTGGGATGGACAAACCTATGAGAATAGCGAGTATTATCCTCCCATCAATTTCACGGGCGATGGCTTGACAAACGGGACCATGAAATTGTGGGGTAACAACTCATATATCGCTTCGGCATCGACCACAATGTCACTGAAGCCCACATAGACAACTGGAAAGATCTTTTCTTGGTTCAAAAGCTTCTTCTAATGACACAAATCTGATTCCAATGAAGACGGTCAGTTCCACAAACGACATTGATGTAAGGTATAGTGAGTTACAACAACACATACAAATCCGACATAATTTTGCCACCTGCTTCCTCCCGTGAGAACCTCACTACATAGTCCAGCGAGATTTAGGAATTTGACCGCGGTTACCAATTGGTAATTTCTAACAGGTACCAAAACCTCAAGGAAAGCGAGACTCGAAATATACGCTGAGACAATCGCTAGCTTCCTTGTATTTCTTGACTGCACCATACCATAGAGCTTCCAGCTGTCTGTGTTGCTGTATTCATGCAAGTCAGAGGCATGATGCAAGTCGATAACATTATCCTCGGTTTCGGATTGTAGATCTTCCTCGAAATCTCTCTTGGGGACTTCTGTTATGGTGGCCTCGGAAAGCTTCCTGGCTTCTTGGATAAAACTCCATTTCATAGAGTCCAAGTAGTCCATGACCGCATTGGCAGTCATAAGCTCGTCGTTCTCTTCGCTTTTCACCATACGATAGATCAAATACTCGAAGTCCCCAACGGATTCGGTCGTTGTGCCTCGTACTTGAATGGACTTCTCAGAAAACCACGAATGGAAGCTATCGGGAGTCAATTGCTCATGCCAGCGAGCGATGTCTCCTCTAATTTTTTCTGGATCAGTGCGGTCAGTAAGCTGGTGTGAAAACGGCAATTCTCCAACGCACAAGTAGCAAAGAATGATCCCTAGAGAGTAAATGTCACTTACTTTTGTGAATTCGAAGGCAAATTTCCGACCGTGTCCACTGCCTTCGTAATGGGCATACACCCACAACTTTGGGTCCGTAAACTCAATGGTGCCCGTGTTTCCTCGCCTCTCGTCATCGATGTGTAGCGTCACATCTGCCAAATGTTGCTTATCGATGAACATGCCCTCTCCAAAATCCGAAACAAGCACCTTCGGAAGCCTGTGAACCATCTCTTCTAATTCAACGATACTTCCGAATTTAACGGGGGTTCCAGCGTCAAAAGTGAACTTCGACTCTAGCAAGCAATTGGACGGCTTCAAGTCTCGATGCAAAATGCCTTTCGAGTGTAAGTAGTTCACTCCGTTGGCGATATCTCGGAAAAACTTCCATATTTCAAAGTCATTGAGCCATTTCTTAGTGATGCTAATATTTTGAGGCTCACTGTGGTGGAGTTTCTGATTCCTTCTCCTCTGGCGTTCTGTTTCCAACCTCTCCTTTGGTGTCATGAACTGCTCTCTCTGAAAGTTGTCCACAATCAAATTTTCCAAGTGACCTCCGTCGCAGTACTGCTGGAGAATAAAAACGTAGGGGATTTTCTCGTCTTCGGTCGATTCATTTCCGCTGTTATTAAGGTAGATAGTATTCAGGTCTTTCAAGTCGCCCAACTCCATCCACACATGGTTGTAGCGGATCAAATTGTTCTCGTTGGCACCCTCGGCAGTCAATTCGTATAAAATTACTACCTCGTTCAACACTTGGTCCAAGAATTGCGAGTGGTTGCCCACATTGATCCGCTTCACCGCATAGGTACCTAACTGAATATTCTTCAACACGTGGATGACCTTATACACTTGGGCATGGGCACCACTGCCCAAAATCTTTGGAGGCACCTTCCTAAAAAACCGGTCAAAGTACCCCTGGTTAAATAGATCACTTGGCAACGTATCTGAATCCAGCAGACCAATCACATTGTGTTCATAGGTGAGATTCCCCAATAGCTTGAAGTAATTCTGGTGGGTGAAGCCGGCGGGGACCAATTCTTTATAGTCGGCTGGAAATCTTTTCTCCGGCTGAAATCTGTTTTCTGGCTGGAATCTATTTTCTGGCTGAAATCTGCTCTCCGGTTGAAATCTGCTCTCGGACTGAAATCTAGTATCGGATCCTCTTCGTCTAAGCCCTTCCGTAGGGCCTCCCCTCTTGTATTCTTGTCGCTCGGCTAGGAAATCCGCCAATAATGTGCCACAATTTGGACATCGGTCCAGACGGCCAGAATCGTCGCCGGTTCTACCGAGGGACGACCTCTCTAGTCCAGATCCTGGAGTTAGAAGCTGGATGGTGTTCTCCTGGTTATTGTGGACGACCATTACTCTCAGGTTGGTATCATGATACACTATTTCGTTGCTGGAATTGTAGGGCACGATTGACATTACCAATTGGTCGAGAAGAGTGATTTCTTGGGAATCTCGTGGTGGGTTATAAACCCGTGCAACCGCGGAATCCGGGGTATATATATTCTGTGGATTTGGCCGAACTTTTGTGATCCTGTTAATTGTTACAACTTTTTATATCACTTTTTTTTTTATTTCCATAATATCATTTTCATCATTTCCGTTACATCATGATTGTCTTCTTCATTTTTGTCATTTTGTCATTTCATTTCTCTACTCTTACTCCTGCAATACTGGCATTATTTAGTCCCTTCACCCTGTGATCTCATGCGAAGAATAAACTGCATCATCATGGTTTCCAAGTCATACTTCTCTTTGAACGTAAGCGACGCAAGCTCACTTCGGTCCACCTGCTCCAACGCCGATTTCAATTGTAGAAAGCCAATACTATCTACCTCTGGTACAATCTGGTGAACGATTTCGCTGGAAGATGTCTCCATTCCTGGAACTTCCTTCACGGTCGAGAGCTGTTTTCTGGCTGGCGACGCAGTGTTTATCAACTCCATGTTGCTGTTGTTGACTTCGATGTTGCTCGAACTCGCGTCAAAACTGGCATTCACTTTGCTTGGAATTTTGTGACTGTTTTGCTTAGCGTTGCTCGCTTCCATCATGTTACTCGTATTCATGACAAATGAGGCATCTCGTGAGTCGGCACTGATGGAGCCCACTGACTCTGCACTATCCGTGTCACCCTTTTTGGAGTTGCTGGAGCTGGAATGGATCTCCATCAGTCCATTGACATTCTCTGGAAGCAGTTTATTCTTTACACTCTCGTCAGAATCGCTGATTTGCTTCGTAGCTTCCTCAACTTTGTGTCTCTTCCGGTCTGATCCATTAGAATCTTCACGTGAACGTTTGTTGGTGTCCTCCTTGATCAAGGAGTCTTCAATTGGTTCGGAATCATTATTCTCCAAAGACAGCCCGTTCTCAATCTCTTTCGTGTTCTCATCACGTCTGCCCTTGGAAGCGGTTTCTGGAGCCCCTTGCTCTGACCCTCCATTTGTCACTGATTTCTGCTCCTTTGTAGAGCTTCGATTTTTTGACTTAGGGCTTATCAGCTTGGCTGAAGACTGGAGCCTCTCACTCCTCCTTCTGGTAGCAGGTTGTTTGACAGCTTTGTCAGTCTCGGTCTTTAAACTTTTACCCTCGACTTCAATAGGTGCATCGTCTATCTGGGGAAACTGCCTCTGTTCATTCTCCTCTTCAACTTCAGTTTCTGCACCTTTTCTCGCCTCAACATCTCTCTGTTCAGATTCTGACGACAATACTATTGTGATCCGCTCAACGGTAGAATCAAGTTCTGGATCTGCGTCACGAGCCTTCTTCTTCTCTTGTGCATGAGTTGTGTCCTCTTCTGAAGCAGGGTGGTGCTTAAGTTCCGATTGAATCATATTGTCAAGCTCGACTTCTCTAGCATCAATGGTACCGCTTGCCAAAGACTTCGTTCCGCTCGACAACGTTCCATTCTTTCTCTGGTAAGCTTCTTGATAGCGAGGAAAGTTTTGCCACTGAAAGTTGGGAATCGTTGTGAGGTCAATATCCAAAGCAATAGACGAGCACATGAGTTCATCAAGTTTCTTGGTTTCACTCTGAAAAGAGGCCAAATATTCCCCCCAATTTCTGATCTTCTGTTGATCCCCAAGTTTCTGAAGATTTTCAACAATAGAGGAACGCAAGCTATGAATCTCGTAGTCAAATTTGTTCTCCAACAACATATCAAGAATTTCCCTAAAGTACTCGTTCGCTTGCCACTTGCTCAAGATCAAATTCAAGCATGTCACCTTGAGATGTTCATATGGAGCATCATGCATCAATGTGAGGAAGAATTTGAAAATTTGGATATTCCACGATGCGAGTCCAAGTTCTTCTACAATTTTCTCAAACTCGTTTGCCTTGAGAAGCACAATATGTTGAATGAGCTTCTTTGCAATGCCAGCAAAGTTCTGGTCAAGCAGTTTGAAAATCTTACCAACCAAAATCATGTCTTGATGAGAAAACTTCAATGATTTCTTGTTATTGAGACATTCTCCAACAAATTCGGTCAAGTCCTGGCGCTTAAATTTGTTGTTCATCTCCACAAGATGCGAGAGGAATATGAGACTCTTTTTTTCACTGATTGCCCCGTGCAACATGCTGAGAATGGCATTTAATTGCTGTGCTTCCAAGCCTTGGATCGAGTTTGCCAAAATAACATCAAATACAAATGGAGATTCATCAGTCTCAGAAATCAAGTTGCTAGCTCCAAAGGTGTCATTAACATTGACAAGTAACTTGAAAATCGAGTCGTATGAAGCCTTGCCGTTGTCGAAAATGACTTGAAGAGCCATTGGTAAATTGTCAATGATGTCATAGGTTGTGTCAGATGGCTGCAACTCTTTCTTGGTCGTGAATTTGAGTGTGTTTAAGAAAGTGTTGAAACTTCCGATCTTTGCATCTATGTCAAGTTCTTTCAGCTTGAATACCACTAACAAAATCAGTAGCAATTTCTCAAATCGAAGGTAAACCCAACGAGGGTTCAATGAATTTATTTCGCCCAAAGATACTGGTTCATGAGAAAGGCACCGGACCGTGCTATAACTTTTTTCATTCACTGGTGTCGAAGGCTTCAAAAGACGATTCAAGATGCCAACTCCCAAGTGATGCATGTGGGCGTTGGAAATCTCTTTTTTGAAGTAGAAATTGATAAAAATTGGTTGAATTATCTTGTCCCAGTATATGACGAGCATCTTGGCGTTTGCCTTTTGCTGGTTATTCAACAAGGTGTATAAGATCGACAAAAATGCATGATCGAGAGTGTCGATGATCTCTTTTTGAAATTCAACCGATGAAATGTTGACGAAAATGTGAATTAGAAGTTTGATTTTTGGTCGAAGTACTTCCTCGAGTCTGAGTTGCTGCTTCGCATTAGGAGTGGAATGAATATTGTTGAGGTCCATTGACCCTTTGGTGCCATCAATATGGCCGAGAGTATGTCGATTATTCTTCAATTCCAAGACGCAAACTTTGTATATGATAGCTTTCCATGATGCCAACGCAGTCACCTTGGCCAAAATTGACAGAGCGTTGAAACAATACTTGTGGACTTGGAGCCACGGGTGAAGATGCTTCCAGGTTTCAATTCCATTATCGAAGCTTCCAAGGAGAAGCGTGAGTCCAACCCATATGTCCATTGCCGACTTGTAGTGACCACTGTCGATCAACTCCTTGAGACTATCGCTCACGTAGTCAATTGTGACGGTCAGTGGCATTGTGGAAATGGAAATGAGGTTTTCGCTAGCAAACGACTTTTGCTCAGTCGGAAGAGGCATCTCCAACATGCTTCTTGCGGCTAAACACACATCCGGGTTGTCGAGGTAGTTCCTTGCTGCTTCAAGAAGCGATGTAATGCCCATGGCTGCAATCTTAGTATATAAGGGAAACGTAATGTCGCAAAGGTTAAGGACGAGTCCACCGAACCAAAGATGTATGTTTTTGGCCATGATAGCTGGAAACTTTTGGATGAGGTTCTTCAATGCAATAAACTTTTCGTTGACCAATGAGGAGCTGACAAAGTTCCGGATATTAAGAAGGGCAAACAACATGCGTTCCAGAAGAGGATTTGGGCTGTTTTCAAAAATGAATCTCCGTTTTTTTCCGGAGAAGTGGCAGTCCTTGATGATGCTCAAATAGGGAAGGACCAACGATTTTGAGATTGTAGGGTTGACAATCATCTCACAAGTATGCGAGTAAAACCACTTGACGGTGCCCACTGGAATGCACGAGTTGAGGGAAGAAATCGACAAGAAACTGGATACTAATTTGAGAGCCTGGCTCAAGGTTCTGGCCTGGAACGGATCATTTCGAGGCAGCGATAACTTTGGAATTCCGCTAGAAGTAAATAGCTTCTCCTCAATGGCCCGAATGTCTCTCGTGACGTGCTCGCATATATCGTGAATGAATGGAGTCAGTCTCTTGCGTTTGAATCCGGTGGTTTTCTCCACCATGGCGACCCAGCTAGAAGTGGATGCGTCACCAGCGAAAAGATCAGCTAGAACAACCGCGTCATTGAGTTTGAAGATCTGGTTCAACGTGGCATAGACTTCAAATTTGCGACAGAAGCCATCGAGACGTAATACCTCCACGCACCCGTCCACCAATTGTAGCAAATCGGAAGATTTAGGCTCGAGCTGGATAATTGTTCCTGGATGCCAAAATTCGGCATTATTAGGTGCATGCGAGGAAGTAGAAAACTGATGCAGAATGGCATGAGATGTTTTCACCCACATAGCAGAGTTATTTGGATCGAGCGGCGACGAGTCGAAATTCTCCGACGCTGGCTTCAAAATGGATCGTTTGGGCGTCAGCTGAGGCTCCCTTTGGCCCACTAGCGGCGAGCTTGGGACGTCAGATGTGATATTATCAGAGAAAGCCACCGTCTTCCGAAGTTTCGACGGCGACGACAGAAAAAGCGGTGCAATAGGAAGCTTTTTCGGCAGCGTTTGCTGTGGCATCTTATATAGCTGAGCAGAGCTATCCCTCTTGATTGGCGACAGGTTCAATTCGTTGGCAGCGTTCAGTCGATGATGTAGGTTTGGGTTTGGGATATCGTTGAGCCCGCCAGCCCCAGTTTTCTCGCCGATGATGCCACGAGAAATAGGCAAGTCCTTCCGTGGTTTAGTTGCATATTTGAGCGGCGACTCGCCGTTGGCATCGACTACTTCCAAGTCCACGTCTGTGGTCAAATCTATCACCGGCGATTTCTCGCGGGATTGGCGCTTTTTCGCCCTTCTTTCGCGGCTGGAGACCACGATGGGGCTCGAAGTTGTGGTTCTACTGGAATTGACAGCCAGCGACCGTGTCTTGGGTCTTTTTGATTGAATTCTAGGCGTTCGGAGCACCTTTTTAATCGGGTGGTCCGACGGCTCATCCGAGGCCGGGTAAGGCGAGCTGTGGGCCAGAATGCCTAGGTTGGCCAAATCCTTCGTGGCCACAGATGCCATTTTGCAATGCCTGGAACGTGTATGTGAAATATGTAAGATTGATAAAGATGATCTTGTCACTGGTACGCGATGGAGTAACGCGTAGGGCACCCGTACCTCCCACATGGGCCAAGCGCCAGTGAAACTACCAGGAGGGCATCTTGAGGCAAAGTTATTCTGTTTTTGCCTTTTTGGAGGTGCTGACATCTTCTTCGTCGGGCGATCTGGCGCGTTTTCTCGTTTCAAGAGCATCGAGCGGAGCGTTGGTGTTTTCGAGTTTCTCAGACTTTTCTGAGTTTTTCGCAGCCAGATGTGGAGAATTAGTAGAATTGGTGATTGACTCTTCGTCCGCCATCTCTTCATCTTTGGTGGTCTCGCCATTTTGCTCAGCAGAGTGGTCTCCTTTTGTGGAATATTCTGTCGCTGTTTCGGCTTCACCTTCCATTTCTGTATCCATTTCGTCCTTGGCATCCTTTTTGTCCTTAGCATCCTCTTGTATCGTTCCCTTTTCTTCTTCTCCATTCTGATCCTCTCCCTCGTTTTCTCCGTCCTTCTCCCCTTCTTCTTTCTCCTCCTCAACACCTAGCATCTCTGGGTCAACCGCTTCGCTCACCAGAAGCCACTCGCGAGACCTCAAGCTCTTCGCCTTCTTCCAAAGCAAAACAGACCGCTCTTCCTCCAACTCCACCTTAACACTCCCATCCTTCTCATTGGCTATTCTTTCACTGAGCTCTTCAATGCGCCCATCGTAATCTTGCTCTGCTTCAGAAACCTCGAGAAGCGACAATCCTGTCTTTGTCCGCATTTTCCTCGAAAGCTGTGGAGTGGCATGTGTGTTGAAATATTTTTTCGTTTTGTAAGGTGCATAAGCATCAAACTTCTCCGCCGTATCCCCGCTTTCTTCGCTGGAGATGGCACTTTCCCCCAAAAGTGGCTGTCGTTGCTTGTTTTTCCCCCAAAGCAACCACGACCACCAGAACTCCTCACTCTGCGAAACGTGCTGAAGCAAAAATGACAACTGAGTGTCCCATGCTCGGACCAGGGTCGAAATCTCTCTCTTGATCTTTGTAAACGTCTTGATAAGCAGCTCAGGCGTGCTATCCCCGGAAACGTGTTTGGTGGATGCCGCAGCACCAGCTTTCTGGAGAACGCTTTTTTTTCTCGAACTTTGCAATTCAAGAAAAAAAGAACTCACAAAGAACATCTGGAGAAGCAACAACTGGCGGTATTTGGAGGAGTCAAACCGCTTCAATGCAATTTTTTGATCTTCATCTTTCACCGAGTCAAACTGCGGGCCGCGTTGGATATCTTCAAATGGCGAGAGCCAATAGTTCTCAGCGAAAAAGACATCATTCTGGTACTGTTTGGCCAACGCTGCCTTCTTGACATCCAGAAGCTCGACTTTCACTTGGTAGATATCTCTAGCTGGGTATTTTTTCGCATACTTGGCTTCTTCGTCGAGCAAGTACCCATACAATCTGTCGAGCGAGTCCACCTGTTTGGAAAGCATTCGAGGGTTCTTCAAATATGCGTAAGGGTCCCTCAAAAGGCGGTAGAACTGTAAAATGTCCTGAAGAAGCTCATCATCGCCCGTTTTTGCCACTCCCAAATGCGGTTCTTTGTTCACTCTATTGGCGATGGAGAAGTATTTGTTTAAGCCAGTCAGATCATCGAACAGAAGAAGGTCCGAGAGAAACGTGCGCACTCGAGCGTGAAGTTTATCATTAAAAGTATCTTTCTGGTAGGAATCGTACTTTCCTGTCTTTCCCCGACGATAATATTTGTCGGTGATGCCGTTACAGATCCCCAACATGGCGATCCTGTCCAGAGTTACCTTCTGGTCGAAAATGGACTCGGAGATGACCTTCTGGCGGCTCTCTAGCGCATACCAGAATATCTCTAATGTGCCTGTAGATGGCTCCGTCAACGATTCCACGATTATGGTAAGAATTTGGTAGAATTCACCGCCAGCCGAGGGAAAGGCATCATTTCCCGCCAAAGCGATGAGAAGGTCTAAAAGAAGCAGTAGCTTGTTCAACGTATCCAAAAGGGCAGGTGACAATGCAAATTGCTCGAAGAGTTTGGACTTTTCCTCCTGTTCGGCGTCTCTAACTCTTCGTAAAAGAACATCCACAGTCTTGGCGAGCCCTGTTTTCAACACAAAGTCTCGCCATTGCTGGCCAAGCGAGGAGTTGAAACGCTTGATTTTGTCGAGTGTGGGCTCGTCAGTAATGGCATTCTCGTCGAATTCTGAGGGCACGTTTGCGTTGGAAAGAATCGATTGCAAAGTGGCCAGAATTTCGGCAAAATGGGCAGATGCAGTGGGATTTTTTAGAATTGGCAGCGACAGTTCCAAAACAGCAGCGTCTAGAAACCCCAAGACCGCTCGGCTCACCTCGCTGACGTCGGTGGCAGCAGACATTGTTGGTGGATTTGGTTTCGATTCAACTTTAGCAAAGTGCAGGTACATGGAGATAGAGTGAAAGTACTTGAGAAAAGAAGGATGTGTGATGAGTTAATATTCATTGTATATAGTCGGCATGTGATACCTGACCTATTTAGAGACCCAAAACCGGTTTCTTTAATTTAAATTTCTTACATTGTTATCCAGATCCGCCTTTTAAGTACATGCTTGTCAGCTCATCAAGTATCTCATCAAGTATCTCATCAAACACCTCATCTTCACTCCCTACATGTCAAAATTCTTCAGGCGCAGCTTCTTCTTCTCGCTCTGCCGTTTCTTGTGCATCCTCCGCCGCTCCTTTTGCTCCACCTCCAACTCCTTCCATTTCTTCTTGTCTGCCTCACTCACCTCATCAGCAAAATACACGTTATCCTTAATATCCTGAAGAAGTTTGCGGAAACACTCGTCCGTATTCGAGTCGCGAGATCGCGACCCGTCGCTCTGGATTAAAATGCCGCCGGTTTTCGTCTGGTGCCTCAAATTGGTCTGTCTTATCTGATGTAGGACAGGTGGAGGAATCCAGAAGCAATACTGCGAATCGAGCCATTGGTACGGTTCGAGCGAGATAGTAGCTTTCGATGACGTCTTGTTGACCTTTTGCCCGCCAGGACCCGACGACCGGCTGTAGGAAATTGTGAATAGGTGGCGAGGAATGGTGGCCAGATTGACACCTTCAAGCCATTTCTTTGCGCTTTCTATATCTGTCTTGGTGAAAGTGGAGAGACCACGCACCAGTCGTAGAGATGCAAACATGTAGGCGATGTAGAAGATTTAGGTAATATGAAATAGTATCAGAAGATGTATAAGAAATAAAAAAGAGAAGAATGGAGATGTAAAATAGATAGAGATGTGCTATTCGCATACACTACTGCATTAATCTAGGCAGAAGAGAGATGGATTTAGGTCCAGAAATAATGGTCATTTCAACGCCGACAAGCCAAATTCGACCAATTGAGCTCAAAACTTTATCCTACACCATCTCACTCATCCTGATCGTACATTAAGACTACCAACCTAAATGTCCTTGAGGACGGACTCAGCAGAGGAAACATCCACGGAAACATTATCTGGCTCAATAAAGGTCTTGGTCACAACGCCGTCCTCCACCAACAATGCATATCTCTTGGACCTGGCGTTGCCGAAAAACTTCGAGGCGTCAAAAAGCGTATCCAACTCCTCAGAAAATTCGCCCTTGGGGTCAGCCAAGAACCTCACCTGGTCCGTTCCAACAAGGTGGCCCAAAAGGGAGTCGCCCCATGCCTTCGTCACGAAGGCATCATTCACTCCCACCACGTAGAACGATGTGTATCCCTTATCGTTGAATTCTCTCAAGTTCTTGAGGAAGCCGGGCACATGCGAGGCCAGACAGGCAGGAGAAAAAGCACCGGGAACTCCAATAATAATTGACTTTCCTGCAGCGGCCTCGTCGGCCAAGTTGACATTGTTTCCTGGACTTCCCTCGAATAGAGTGGCAGAAGGGATCTTGTCACCAACAGCGACGAATCTGGCTGCGGACCCGGAGAAGCAGCGTGCCAAGTGGGGCTTGGCGAGAGTTCTAGACAAAAACATTGATATTATGCAGCAATTGAATGGAAAGAGTGCCGGTAATGTTTAATGGCGGATTGTAATGGGGAATGGCCCTTTTATATAGAGAATTAGTGTGGTTGCTTGGTGACGTGCAGGAAAACCTGTCACTGCTACAGGGCTGAAGACAGCAGGGAAATTAGGATTTTGGGGAGCGATGGATTTTGATGGGCTTGACGGATTTGGAGAGCTTGACGAATTTCTTGACATACTGCTGATTGCCACTTTTGCAATTTTGCTCGTGGCACATTGTCAAGTCTTTAACTAGCAACTGATGCCAGTTGTGAAGTTGCGATTCGGCCATAGATACCGCGAAATTGCGCTCAACCACTCGTTCTTAGTTTGTCTAGCCTGTGACATCAATTGGCTTATCTGGGACAGATTCGGCAATTTTACCCCAATCGCAACGGCTCCAGTGGCACTCGGTTTTCAAATTGTACTGAGAAAGCAATTTGGCAATAGCTTATGTCATAATTCGAGACATTCTCATATATAGGACATGCCGGGTCGGACTGGACACGAGTATGTCTGTAAAATTACCAAGTATATCTGTCGTATTACTAAGTATATCTCTAGAATTACAAGTAATATGTAGGCACATCAAGTGACAATAAGAGATTTAATTACATTCGCAGTATTTCTGTATGATCGCTTATTTTAGACATGCATGGCTTACTTTTCCGGACATGGACTAGTGGCAGATAAGGTTCCGCGGGACTTCTGCTGATTATGCTGGACCCACAAGAAGAATGTCATACTCTTTAATGAATATCAGTTCACCAAATGTTCTGGTGAATCAAGCGCCGAGCCTTTAGCGCAAAGTGTTAGTTTTTCAGATTGAAGAATATGTGAAATTGGCGTAGAGACTACCTCCGTTTATTACGGAAATGTTCTTGCTCTTTGTTCACATTGAGTATTCGAGGTAGGATCAATGATGAAAATCCAAAATGCTTCTTTCAGTGCAATGATGTGGTAAGCTTCCAATGCCTCGGACACTCAACGTGGTGACATTGCGCTGGTAAAATTAGGAAGCCGCTCTGCTGGTTTTCCCGTTAAGTCTAAGTTTCCATAGCCGTGCTCTTCACTCAACATTGTCAAGTAATCCATTGTTTTCTCACCAGAATGCAAAGGTTTCGATATCCAGGAGTAAGGAGCCAGGTTAAGGTTGCTTATTTGAAAATGTTTCCTCCACTATTTCCACCTATTCTGGATCATTGGCTAACTATTTGAAGTAGCTAGTCTTGAATTTCCAGGAATTTTACCCAGTTGAATCTGATGCGCCCGTCATAAACCACTACGGGATCCTAAAATCCTGTAAATAGAAACCTACAAACCAGTTACAAACCAGAATTATTATCCTACGTCCCATTCTATTCCATCCCATGGATTCGAAGTACGCACATCGACTCCTAAGTTCAAGAATACTTCTTTTGCGTAGCCTCGTAATCTGCGGGAACAACAAATGAACTGGCTTTTCGTTCTGGTTTTTGACCTAGCGAAGAGTTAATTGGCTGCGAAATTGTATCCAACTTAAAGTGAAATCAACCGTCTTCAATCTGCTGGTTTCACCTATTTTTACTACTGATCGCTAATATTACGTTGATAATTGTTTCATGAGATTGAGCTCATTACCTTATTTTTCTATACTTTAGCCCATTCTCGTTTTTGGTCCCCTCCGGTTCCACTGACCACAATCCAACTCCCCGGTCGTGCACTGCCCAACTCACCTCTAGTTCAATTCACCGCTACACCTTCTTCTCCACCAATGTCTGCCCCAGAAACTCAGAGCATAACGCCCGAAAAGACGTTCGAGCTTTTCAAAAACACTTTGAACTTCAACGTCATCAGCAGGTACGACCCCGCCGTCAAACAGCTTCTATACACCACCTCCCACTGTGTCATCTATAAGTATGATGATGCAACGCAAGAATGGGTCAAAAGTGAGTTCCAGGGCACATTGGCGCTCTATTTGCGCAACTTTGTGAGTCCAAGCCACGGTGGCCCTCTTGCGTACCAGGAATTGCAGCAGCTTTTCTGTTACGGGTTGATTCTCCTCAACAGACTGAGTCCCAGCTGTTTTTCGCTTGGCTTGTTGCCCAATAAAGTCACCAGACAGTATCTTCCGAATGGGTTGAACAACAGTGGTGTGACAGAGATGGACGTTGAGATCAATGACAATTTGATCATCGTCAAGAACTTGTTGGGGGAAATCTATGGGTTATGGGTTTTTAACGAGGACGACAGACAGAAGTTGTATAAGTTGATAAGCTTCTGTTTGAATAATGAAGTTGCACACTAGGGACAGAAAGGGGAGCCTTAATGATGAGGTCAGAGAATTCTGGGAATTTAAGAAAATATGACGTGATCGTCCTATGATCTCAATGGTCCAGTTGTCAATCGGCTGGCTTTTAATCGTCCCGGTTTTCTCATTGTCAGGAACAGTTGATGGTGGATATAACAATACGGGTGACCAAAATTGTTTCCTGAAGGTCTTCACGATACTGTGCGTACCTATGCAAGTGCCCATTACGTTGTCATTGGTAATTTACTCTACGCAAAGGTTTTCAATGACTAGAAACTACAAACTTGTGCCTTCCAAATGTGGAAGAAATGGAGAATATTGTATTTTCAAATAAAAATCACCTCCATCGCTCATTTTTGCTTTTATGACCTCTCAACCCCACACAAGCCATTCTATAAGTGCCACACCCATGTCCGAGAACCGATTTTCCCACAAAACCTCACCTCTCCACATCCTTCCATAATTACGATCATCATATTATTTTTATCAACTTCCTTCTCATCCCACCCAGTTCTTCCCTACTTTCCTATATGTCCTGCAGACAAACCCAAGTTGAAAAGATAACCTCTTGAAGACATATAATACCACCACGTCTCCGCCAGAACCACCGCATTACGGTCTCCTCGGCCTCCTTTACTTATCTCACACTCAATTGCACGCGTGATTCACCCATTTGTCTTTTTTGCGCCGCGCTACGCCCTCCCTTCACAAAGTTGGGCCCGTCCGAAACCTGGTTAACACCACAAACAATAAAACGTCAATAACCGCCAAAATTTCCTTCTGTTTTGTGTGATGTTGAACCCGTGGAACGGCGCTAAGGCCGCTACGCCACTGCAGGTGACTGCAGCCTCGGCGGTAGCAAGATCTGCTCCTCCAACCAAAAACGGAACTGCCCTACTGGCTCAACAACAACATATGCTACAGATGCGCCAGGTCAGGTCCAAATTGAGCACCTACCACTTCACTTCGACGTCGGCAGAGATTTTGCGCAAGTATGCCAAGTTTCCGCCATCTCTCACCTTCCATATTTACGATACCCATTATCGGTTCAACAACACTCAGGACTCGAGCATTATTCCCAAAACCAGCCCTATGGCCAAAAGCTTTTTGAAGCACATAATCAATGAGGAGATTCCTACGGAAATGACCGAGTTGCTCAAGGATTTTGCCATTCGTTTCTACGACGGATGCATTATCTTACAAGTATACGACCACAGAAATTTGGTGTCTGAAACGGAAACTAAGGCAGCGGCTGTCAAGAAGGAAGGCGAAAGTTCCGCCAACGGTGACCCAGGAAGAGCTGCTGGAAAACCGAAAACGTACCGTACCCTTCTCAAGCCCACGGCTCAGTCGCTTTACTACGACCTTTTATACCACACCGACCCGACCCCCACCAAGTTTACCGACCAGCTATCGTTGCAAATGGAGTCGGAGATCCTCACTTTGACTAACCGGAAACTTAACCTCACGGCCCCGCTTAATCCCTATCTACAAGACGAGTTATTGAATCCAAAGTCTGAATACCCCAAAAAAGTGTGGGACGACAAGACTCAAGACTGGAAATTGGTGCATAGCCATCTTGAAGAAACAGAAAGAGAACCACGCAAGTTGCACCAGGACCAGTTGGTTATGCAGAAGTCATCCGAGTACGAGGAGTTGATGTTCTTGCTCTCGAACCATTACAATAACCCAGCCGATAGTACCTCCGAGAAGAAACTCGTGGTGGTGGGGCCCACGATTGCATCCAAGTCCGATGCGGTCAGCTTGGAGGCCACTCCTTCGGCTGGCAACAATGGGGCTGCTTTAGGGGATAAAAACAAACGTCCAGACAAACCATCGACGATTTCCACGGCTGCAGCTGTGCTTTCTACCGGAAATGCCACGTCGAACCAGTTTATGCGTTTGCGATTCATCGAGGAGATTCGAAAGAGAAAAGAAACACAAAAGGCTCAAGCTGGTGCTGCCGTCGCTGCACAGACCCAAGGAACATTGGGAGCTGCCGCCAATGCAGATGGAGCGAGTGCACTTGCAACGGCTCAAAGACAGCAGCAGCTCAAGCAGCAAGCGCTGGCCAAACTTATGTCTGCGCAATTGCAACAGCAGCAACAACAGCAGCAGCAGCAGCAGCAACAACAACAGCCACAGCAGCATCAACAACAACAGCAACAACAACAGCCACAAACGCAGCAGATGCAGCTGCAGATCCAACAGCAAGTTCCCCAGCTGCAACAGCAATATGCCCAGCAACAGTACCAGAGGACGCAAGGAACACAAAACAGTATTCCCAATGCACAGAGCCAGGCGCTCCAGCAGCAGCAATTGCAGAACCAAATTCGTGGACAGGCACAAAGAGCAGGCCAACAACTTCAACCAGGCATGGCCAATAATGTTACGCAGGGCTACCAGAGCGCAGCTCAGAGAATGCAGAATATGCCTCGCCAGAACCTTCCCGTTGCAAATCTGCAAAACATGGGGCAGGCGGCCCAACAGCAACAAGCACAAATGGCAAAGCAAGCCAACTTTGTGCGTGCTCAGCAATACCAGATCCAACAAGCACGTCAACAGCAACTTCGGCAGCAGCAAATGGGGGTGCAGAACAATCAACTGGCACAAAACCTCAACCTCAACCGGAACCTCAACCAAAACCTTGGCCAGAATCTCGGCCAGAATTTCGACCAAAACCTTGGCCAGAATGTTGGCCAGAATCTCAACCAGAATCTCAACCAGAATCTCGGACAGAATCTCAACCAAAACCAGACTCAAGCACAAATGTCCGCTGCAAAGAGACAAAAGTTGGGCGGAGTCATGAGCCAGATGCCTCAGCAGGCCCAGCAGTATGGCCAACCTATGAGAACGCCTCAGATGAACACCTCGCTGCCGGGATCCAACATTGGTACGCCAGTCATGGGCAATGGCATTCTTGGTACTCCCCGTATGGGCAACATGGCCCAGAACTCTCCGCAAATGGGCCAGCAAATGCTGCAGATGCCCCAAATGGGCCAGCAGTCTCAGGCTTCAACAATTCAGAGACAGCAGTCACAACAACTGCCTCGGCCACAACAACAGCAAATGGGACAACATCCTTCTGGTCAGCCAGCGCTCAACGGTCAAGCAGCTCGCACAGCCATTCAGCAGCAACAACAACAGATTTTCCAGAGATCTTTGACACCAAAGGAACAGGAAGTCTTCAAGCAGTTGCAGGGTAGAATGAACACGCTAGCTCAGATGGGAAGCACAGGAATTGCACCAAACAGATCGCAGCTCACGCCCCAGCAACAGCAGCAGGCCATTCAACAAGCCAAAAACATTCAGCAGCAGTTGTTGCAGAAGTTTCCTACATACTTTCAGCGACTCAGACAATTGCAAATATATCAACAGCAAAAGAGGCAGGCAATGCAGGCCCAGCAACAACAAACTCTGCAACAGGGCCAATCAAACATGGGCGGTATGGATAATTCAGTGTATGGCCAACAGCAGCAGCAGAATGTGGGCATGAAGATGTCGCTGCCCATGATGCAGCAGCAGATGATGGGACTGCCTATGATGCAACAGATGAACATGCAGCAGGACCAGGGGAATGAACCTTGAGCGTGGTTGATACAATGTATGCTACTAAGTGGATATAATTAATTAGATTCCATCCAAATAACCGGTAAAACATCAACCTATACAATAATAAACAAAACTGAAAACGAACCAGACCAGTGGACACACCCATCGACATTAATGGGTCTCTAAGTGCTTCCCATAAGCAGCCAATGCAACAATTGTTCCCGTAACGTAGAACAATCCCTTTCCAAGCTCTTTCAAAATCGTGCGCAATGTCGATGGTTGAGTTTTCTTGATTTTAGCTGGCTTCTCGCGCTCGTCGTCCTCTTCCAACTCTGCCTCATCGTAACTTCTCTTTCTGCTCGTTTCAGCTGGAACAGCCAGAGCGGATACCATCAATGGAATAAGCTTCTGGCATGCCAGGTTAATCTCGTAGCAGTCATAGGCAGAACCCTCGGGGTCGGAAACAGTTTCGTCATCGCTGTAGTGCAATGAGTTGAAAATGCACTCGGATTCAGAGCCCGAGCTTGGGGTCTCCACTTCAGAATCGTACTCGTCGGAACACTCACAACACTCGTTGCATTCTTGCTGCAGAGGAACAAAAGAGTCTTCTTCATCGGAGTCATCAAACAACGACTTCACTCTCAGAACGCAATAGTCCTGGAATCCCAGAATGGCGTCTATGCGGCTGTCATCCTCATGCGAAGCTTCCAGATCATCGAGATGCTGTTCCTCATTTTCATAGTCGTAGGCACTTTCGTCTTCCGAAGCCATGATTGAAACAGGTAAGTGGCAGCCACTAGGCACAATCGAATCGTCTTCATCTGCAAGTTCGTGGGAATATTCATCATCATCATTGAGGTATTCAACGGCATAGATGTGGTTGTCTTCCTCTTCAGAATCCTCGGCACTGTTGAGATCCTCTTCTTGGGAATTCTCAGCACTTATATGCTCCTCTTCGTCTTGGGATTCGTCAGCACTAATATGGCCTTCCTCAAAGGAATCCTCGGCACCGCCAGCAGCGTCGTGATCATTCAAACTCTCGTCAGAGTGCAATTCTTCGTGATCATGCTCTTCGATTACCACAACACATTCATCACCGCTTTCATCGTCAACGCTGACACAGCACAAGTCTTGAGTCTTGTCGTCTTCGCCAAAAGAACTCTCCTTGACAATCTTCTCCTCCACGGGAGCTTCATCGTCGGAGTTTTCAACAGCCAAACCATCACTGGCAGGAGAAACCACATCAGGAGTATCCTCTACGTCATTGATGTCGATCACCAAATTGATCGAAGCGTCGGCCGTGGAGTCGTTTACAGGCAGCAACACCAAAGTTTGCTTTTGCAAGTCGACGTTGTGCACCACATACTGCAATTGCACACGAGGATTCAACAATTTGTCCAACAGAACCATAGGTCCGTTCAGGGCCTTCGAAATCAAGCTCTTAAGCACGTCAGAAGGTCTGTTGACCACAAAACCAATAGAATCGCCTGCGTAGATCGCCACAGGCTTCTCGGGAACAAGCAAATTGTTGTTCCAGATGGTTCCAAACGTGGACCCCACATCTTCCAAGTAAACGGCGCCATCCTCGACCCACACGCGGGCGTGAGCCTTGGAAAGATGAGAGTTGCGGATGTACAAATTGGAAATCTTGGCGCTGCGGCCGCCATCCTTAGCGGAAGCTCTGCCAACAGTGAGGGGGCCCGAGGAGAGATCGATTACCCGCGAGTTGGAAGGGATATCTTCAGCGGCACAGTCAGTAGCGGACATGGCGACTATAAAATGAACAGAAAAGGGCCGTAAAATGGGATTAGAAGGCAAAACTCGTCGCCTGTGATAAAAACTTTAGTGTTTGTAAGCGTTGGGAGAAAGATTTGTAAGAAGAACAAAGAAGTGGCAAGGAAAAGGAGTGTGGAGCTTATCTAAGGGGAGTGTAGATAGCGAGTGCGATCAGTGAGAAGGGCTAGGTGAAGTGGGACGAATAGTGGGGGGAGGTCAGTGGCAACGGGCAGCTATGGGTGTAAAAAGCGAAGAAGAAAGTAGTTAACAATATGAAAAGATTTAGAGGGGGATCTGGTGGTATTTATGTTGGGTAGGATAAGACGGGGGGCTGCCGTACTGCATGGTAGAATCTGGTAGGTCTGGCGAGGCTGATCTGGAATGCGGAGCTGGAGGTAGATTGGCAGGTAGATTGGCGAGACGGGATAAATTCAGTGGAATGAAGAGAGGTAAACGTGGGCTGGTCTAGTTGGTCAGGGGAAAAATAGAATAAAAAGGAAAAAATTAACAATGAGATACGGCGATTTCTTCATGGTAACTGCCTTTATCTGCTATTAGTGACTAGTAGATCCAGTACTATTTCCAAACGAAAAGTCCAGATAATCCAGACCAAAGCAGTCCAAAAAAGAGAGTAGTCACATTATCTGCGCCGGATCAACTTCCGTTCTATATGCCCCAATCTCGAAATCCATCCATTACTCCTCGTACAACTTCAGAAACTCAGTGCCTCCGCTGGGCGGAACCTGAAGCCAGTTCAATTCGTCGTAGCCCTCTACTCCGTCTATAATGTGAAATGCATATGCAAATCGTGATTTTCCCGACCGGTTCTTCTCAGATTTATGGAGAACTGAATTGTGGATGAGGATCAACGACCCTGCCTTGCACTCCACCAGCTTGTAATCTTCTGCACGGTCCTCGGGAATATCCGACACACTATGCTCCACATCAATGAAATTGCACCCTTTTCTTCCGCCATCTATCTTTACAAATCGTTTGGAGATCAGAAAAGTCTTGTGGGTTCCAGGATTGTACTTTAGACATCCGTTGTCCTCCGTGCAATCCTCCAATGCGTACCAGAACCCCACGGCCGACTGCGGTTTGGTGAAAAGAAACGTAGCGTCGGTGTGAGGAGGCACGGCGTTGTCTCTTTCGTCAATATCGGAGGAAACTGGGTTCTTGAAGATAAGCATACTTTGAAGCACGCGAGGATCCAAAAACCCCAAATCCTTCGCTACTGCTTTAACATTTGGATCGAACGTGATGTTATGGAACAATTTTTCTTGCATGTGGAGGCCGTGGCCGATCTTGTTAACTGCCTTTTGTTTTGGAAGTTGGAGGGTGCCGTTTTCATCAAAGGCATCCACGTCAAAAAAGTATGACACTTTATCGGAGGAGTCAAAGAAGTATTGGTCGCCAATGTGGTCATTGTCGCCCGTTTTGAACTGGGTCTTTGGGTGTTTCGAGATGTCAAAGTCATCCAAAAGTCGATGTGATGCCTGCAACATCAGGGCAGTCTGGTCGGGCGAGAGGAAGTCGGGAATACAGAGCATTCCTTCTGTGTGAAATTGGTCGATTTGGTCCTGAGAAAGGCCGCTCATTGGGCTGGTATATTTGGCGATTTTGATGGAGTTGGATCCGGAGAATTAATGGACCGGAGAAACTAGATAGTGATATCGATCTGTGCACACCAACTGATAAGGAACAGAAAGGAAGCAACAGAAACTTCTTAAAACCATTTTTCTTCTAGAGTCGCATGTCGACCTAATCGCGACGACTTAATGAATTCCACCATCAATCCGCTACTCCATGGCTATCTTAACTACTCTCCAGTCACTTTCCTCTACGCATTATGATTCTATACAATCGAACACTAGACAATCCAATAAAGTTCATCTGTCAATCACCTTGTAGTCACCTATCTACCAAATTTCACCTAGCGACCAAATTTCTTCAACTCCAACATCCGGAAAACTGGATAAGTGATTCCAGAAAATCCCATACACAACCACATGCCTATGTCTCCGCCGTAGTCACCAATGAGTTTCGAAATGGGCCCGATGAAGTACACCTGGTTCATGCCCATCACGGCGCCTACCACGCCAATAGTAAATGCACCACTGGCAGCCAACCCCACGGTGATTTTCTTGGGATGGTTCCACTGGCTCCAGTTGTACAGTCCACCGTCGAAATCTTCGTCGTCAAACTCCTTGTAGTGAAGAGCCAAGGTCTTTCTTCTTCTGAAGAAGAAATTTTCCTCCAAGAGAATAATAATGTACATGGAGATCCAGTAGCCCAATAAGGCTAGCACATTGCTGATGATCGTGGAAAGATGCTCTTTACCTGCAAGCGAGATCACCAAGTATGCCACGGAAATAAAAGTGGCCCACACCCACCGTGGAACGTACACCAACTTTCTGTCGATAAGTTGGAACTCAAATGCGGCCGAGTAGGTGTTGATGATTGTGTTGCACAAGAGCGAGAGGAACAACACCACCACCACGAACTTGCCGAAATTTCCCCATGGCTCGAATGCCGCAGCAATCACTCCACCAATTCCGTAGCTATTGTAGGCGTCATTCCAAGGAACATAAGCGTACGAAATGGTTCCAGCAAGAAGTCCCACCACGGCAGCAAAGTTAGAGGGAACCGCAATTCCAAGATATGTAAGCCAGAACACTTTGTGGTCAGGAGTAGTATCTGGAAAGAGAATGTAGTAGTCGGAAGCACATGAACCCCAGGTGGCTGTGACCGAATAGGCGATAGTGAAGAATGAAAGCCAGAGTCCGGTGGTTGTCTGGGAAGAGTAGGCCAACTCCTTGACCAAATCGTTGGCCTCGGAAATGTATTTTGTCTTCTTGCATACCACAATGTAGAGCAAAAGAATGGCGATGTTGGTGGGCACGGCCACCACTGTCTGGAACTTGAGAAGAACTCTGATTCCGAACACGCCAATCACCAAACTACCGATCGAAATGACAATGATACCGACCTCCAATCCGACGTTGGAGATGGCCGACAAGATCTGGCCGCCAACAACGCAGTTGACCACTGACCAACCGATACCTCCCAAGATACAAATGACGGCGACGAATTTGACACCCCAAGTTCCAAAAATAAACCGCGCAGTCACCATTTGTCTACAGCCCGACTTTGGGCCCATGGTAGAGCAGTAAGCAGGGACAAAGCATCCGATGTTCATACCAATGAGCCCGGAGATGAGCGCTTGCTTCATATTAAGACCAAAAAGCAAAGTTGGAAGAAAGAACGACGACATGGTGGTCAATCCTCCACATCCAGCAAACCAAAGGCCCAAAACAGCAATATACTGAGACCAGGAGCCATCCAAGCGCTCGTTGGGAAGCACTCGCTCGATACCTCTGTCCTCCACACCGAAGTTGTCCAAATTGTACATCCAGGCGATGTACTTTGGCTTGGTGAATTTTGAGACGGAGTTTTCGTCCGTAGCGACATTTTCTGACTTTTCGAAAGAAGAAGTCATGGTTGGGTGAGAAACGAGAGTTAGGGCATTGGAGAATATTTATTATGGTGTTATTTACTGTAAGTATTAATGTCTCAATTGGAAGTCCTGTAAGCGCATAACACGTTAGCCGCACGGCGAAAAAATGTCAAAGGATCTCTTATGTAGGATATTTAGTCTCAAAAGTTATGACTACCGATTAAGATCGTTATTTGAAAGAGGAACTAATGTCTACCTAATTATAATATTGTAAGTGTAACGTCGCATAAAAGTAGGTACGAAGGAAACCCATGCTAATTGCTAGTCAGATATCTGTGTACTGATTTAGATTAGAGTGCACCTAAACGGATATCACCATGCGATGCGCATTGGTACTCCGAAACTCGACTGAGGTGACACTGGCTGAATTAATTACCACGGATTCAGTGGAGATCTAAAAAGTATCAAAGAAAAGGTCTTAATTAGTTGAATTTTGCAATTTTGTAATTTGGCTACTTCGATAGTACGATCTATTTCTTCGGCCTTTTCTGGATTAGGACAATAGATTCTTGGTATTCCATGTGGGCCCACTTGGGCATCAATTCCGAAAAGATCATCACGCAGTTATACCAGGAACGAGGATTGGGCGTCATGCCAAGAGACATCAAGCTTGATCGAAGTCCCGGTTTCAATCTTTTTCTTGGAGCTTTGGCGAATTGCAATCGGAAGATCTATTAGTCACCACATACCTAAAAATAACAAATTCCACCTCGGACACGTAAGAGCACTTTAGGCAGTCTAAAAATCTCTATTTCTATCATTGTCCTGTTCACCCCACAGTGCTCTGCTCAATTTTAAAAAAAAAAACCGAGTAAGTTGGTTGCACATATCTGTTTGCATAGCATTTTCCACACTAGGTCACCATTTGAAGAGTCTTTACAGTTCCACTTCAATAGAAGCACCAATACCAATCCTAAAAAATTTATGTCTATTTAGTCGTTGATCAAATAATCCAACTCGGATATACAAGTATTTCTATGTACATGATGTTTTACTTGTAGAGAAAGCTCAACCACGACAGCTTTCTGGCCTCTCTCTCGGCTTGAGGAACAAACGCTTCCACTTGCGACTTGATCTTCGCTGCCCCTGCCACTGCATCCACCTCGCGTCCAATCACATCCACGAACTGGCCCTCAGAATCCATGAGATAGAAAAAGATCGAGTGGTCCACCAAATAGTCCTGACCAGGCTTCACGTCTGGTGGCGTGGAAAAGTACACACGATACTTTTTGCATACGTTCTTGACCTGCTCGTAGGTGCCCGTTAAGCCAATGATAGAGTGATGGAAATCGTCCAAGTATTGCTTGATGATGTCAGGCGAGTCTCTGGCCGGATCACAGGTGATGAACACCGGCTGCAATTCGATATTGTCCTTCTTCAACGTTTCTAACATCTCTCCCAATTTGTCCAACTCGTCAGGACAAACGTCTGGGCAGTGGGTGAAGCCAAAGTAGATGATAGAGAACTTCTTGTTGTCGTTCTTCAAATTTTCCTGTGTGAACTGCTCTTTGTTGGTGTCGACCAAAGTGAAGTTGCCGCCAATCAACGGCTTGCCCATCCCTCTTTTACTCTCAACTTCCTTCTGGATTCTCAACTTTTCTTTCTCCTGGGTGAACCACCACGTGAAAGCGCCACCAGCTACAAACAACACAACCACTGCTTTCCATGCCGCAAACTCAATGCCCTCACTGGGCGCAAATTTCTGGTTGGGGTCCTGAGAGCCGCCAATAGCGACTCTGCTCAAAGGCCTCTTTTTGGTCTTTGGCACCGGGGCGTCTTTTGGGGCCGAAGTGGGGTTTTCAGCATCCTGCCATCTAATAGCCGACGAATGTATGAGCCTGGATGCAGAAGGTACTGCTCTTCTGGCGGCGATACGGCTAGTGAGCGAAAGCATGGTGGGTAGAGATGGAATTTTAAGTGAGTGGTGTTATAGTCATGGGTTGTATGCAGGTGTGAATAGAGTTAATCGAAGCAGAGATTGGAAAATTAGGAGGAAGTGACATTGAAAGAGGTATTAGGTGAAAAAGAGGCGGTTGGGGACATCTATGTTCATTCTTTGTTGTGGGAATTTTGATAAACGAGCACATGGTAAGATAGTGGGTCATCCATTAAGTAAGAGAGTAGACAAATGCCGAACTGATAATCTGGGCACAAACAGACATCACAGCAAAAACGAAGAAATAATGCCTTCTCTGACTTACTTTTACGCCCTTCTTTTCCTTACTTTCTTTTCCCCACTCTATTTTCTTTTCTTTCCTCACTTTCTTCCCTCTAACAATTTCCATATCTCCCATCACCAATGTCTGCGAAACTCTCTGCACAACTCCATCTTCTTATGCCACTTTCAAATCTTGAAAACTGGGCCAAGTCCCATGGCGCTAATTGGAGTGAGAACATCTCTTTTGATTACATTTCCGAAAACAATCTTGGTGCCATTTACCTGTCCAACTCACCCGGTGAAGTATTCATCCAAATACCTACTCAATGCATCATTAAACTCTCGGATGCTGTCAAACATTTGGGCAGCGATTTCGACGCCATTTGTCGCCGAACTCGCAATATTAACAGCGTAACAAAGTTGTTTTTGGCACATGACCGCTCGCCAGCTCACTTGGACAATTCGGCATTCAAGCCGTACATCGAGACTCTTCCCACAATGAAGCAAATCAATTCGCCTTTCATTTGGACTGCTGAAGACAAGGCCCGTCTCCAGGGAACCAACTTGGGCAGTTCGCTTCGTGAAAACATTGCCGAGCTCGTCGAGGAATGGTGGCTGGTGATCAGTCTTTTGTCGGAGTCGCTAGCTAAGCCAGATGACCATTTTCTCAATATGAAGTTCTACTACGAACACAAATTTTACACGGAGGAGGATTTGGCAACATATGTGGCCGGTGACGACCACTCCAATTGGACTTCGTTCCCCAGTTACTTGTGGGCATCCATGATCATGAAATCCAGATCGTTCCCCAGCTATTTGTTGAAGAATATTCTGTCGGATGTGGACCCCTTGGACTTGCTCCAGGAAGACGTCGCCATGCTCATTCCTATAGTGGATCTATTGAACCACAGCCCCAAGGCCCAGGTGTCCTGGGGTGGCGCTGATGGCTTGTTCAGATTGGAATCTCACGACGTATACAATTCGGGTGACCAGGTATTCAATAATTATGGGCAAAAGGGTAACGAAGAGCTACTTCTCGCTTACGGCTTCTGTATTGAGAACAACCCAGCAGACAGCGTGGCGTTGAAGATTAAAGTTCCCGAGGAAATCTTATCGGAATTGGAGAAACATGGCGTGCAACTTCCTTCCATCTCCGACTATGCCACCTCGGTGATTCGCCTGAAGTCAAAACTGGAACAGAGCCCCTCTGCACAAGATGGCCTTCTTTTCTTCATTTCCAAGGATCGCGTGCCGGAGAACTTGATCCAAACATTCCAATGGCTCGTCAGGTCCGCCTGGGAGGGCGATCACTTGACATTAAGGATGAAACTCAGCGGATTGAACCATTTGCGTCAGGCGATGGAGTCCAAGAGCCAGCTTGTTGATGTCAGCAAGGCAAATGGCTCTGAAAACGAAATCAACATGAAGATCTACTTGAAAGGTCAGAAGAAATTGCTTGAGGGTGGAGTCAAGAAAGTCAAGAGTTTGGAGAAGGAATTGCTAGCAGAAAACAAGAGCAAGTTGCTTTCGTTAAAGAGCATATACAAAAGAGATATCAAGTTTGCCCAGTCGTTGCTTGTCACCATGGGAGTCACATCATACGAGGATATCTTGCTGGAGCAGCTAATGGACCAAATCTGGCTATTGTACTTGGTGAGATGCTACAACCGGAAAGAGTACATCAAATCCACGGCAGACGAAAACGAAAACTATTTGCCCGAATGGATCACCAAGTGTTTCGAGAGAATGGACCAGGAGATCGACATTCCTGCCGCAGAAGTGCTTCAGTTCCGAGAGTTGTACGAGAACTTGATCTTGCCCATGAATCGGGCAGTTCCCGAAATCTACAACGTGGGCCAGTGGACAGTCAGGCAGTTGATTGTTAGTACCAAATTGTTGGACACTATTGGGTTTGTCCGGGGCAAAGAGCAAGAGTGCATTTTGGTGAACGATTTCCAGTAATACAGGCCGTTAGAATAAATGTACATATTTGATAGCAAACCGCGAAAACTCTAATCTTCCTTAATACCACCAGCACCAGACACCTCAGCAGCGTCAATGGAGGCCTTGTCGGTCTTGACATCGGCGGTAGCGCCCTGGAAAGCCTGCAAAAGACCTGGAGCAGCCTTGAAAGGTCTCTTCAAGTCGCCAGAAGCAGCGTGGCCAAACAAGTGGATCTTGACGATGTTGGTCTCCAAAGCAGACTTGACCGACGACACAGATTGCATCACCAATGGGTTGGTGTACTTCATGTAGATGTGCATGAAACCCATCATGGCCAACGAAGTGAAGATACCCTTAATCTGCGAGTCAATCTGCTTCAAGTCGTACTCCTTGACGGTGGTGACAACAGCCTTTGGCTCGGACAGACCGGACATTGGGTTGGCAGGCTCCACGTACTTCAAGGTGGTCAAGTCGTTCTTCTTGTTGATTTGGTACTTGACGTAGATGCAGACGCCAAAGACGATAAGCTGGCAGGCGGCGTAACCGATTCTGACGTAAAGCAAGATGGTAGGGTCCTCGAGGTCCAAGCGACGAGACACCTGCATCATGACCAACATAAGGCCCAAGTTGGAGACGGCTGGGTTCATTGTGGGAAGAGTAGTAATGGTGATGAAAAAAGTAAATGTGCGTTGTCGATAAGTATGGTGTATCTGAGGGCGGTTACCCGGCAATTCTATGGGGTTCTATGAAGGCGGTGGCGGACGGCTCTCACGACAAACCAAGAAAAAGGGATGGCTGGTCGACACAGGGGAGTGGCGATAGAAAAAGAGCGATCCGTACTGGAAAAAGAGTGGTTTATGTTTTTTGTGAACTGTGCGAAATCCCCTCAATTTATACTTTTGGCGGGATCGCTGGCGACCACTTATCTTCGTACTGCACATACATCGGTTGCAAAATGTAGCATTGGAGACGTACTTGTCTATTTTATAGTTCCGGCTGGAGGAGTTGCAAGCAGATTCTCTGATTTGCGTCTTTCCTTCCTTTTTCCTCACCACTACACCAAACTCGGAACAGTAACACCCCCATCCACATCTAGAATAGCTCGGGGTCGTCTCTGATGTCGCCAAACTCCCAACATCCAAGTCTGTCACCCTTAGCCTTGGCCTGGGCCTCCACAATCAAGTCGATGTAGTCCTTGAATCGAGTAGGTGCATCTGGCTCAACAATACCGAATCCTTTCTCCACCAACGCCTTGTTGATGGTGTAAGTACTGTCAACCATAGAGATCTCGTCATACAAAATAGCATCGAACTCAACCCCCGGAGTCGACGATGGCAACCCAGAAAGAACAACTTTATTGTCGTAGGTCAAGTCCTCCAACACTTCAAGTGCTTCAGACAAGTAGTCGCGTGGCTGGGTTGGAGGCAACGTGATGTTTTGCAACTTGCATGTGTGAGCGAACGGCTTCAACACGTCCAAGCCAAATTTCTTGGGCAAAACACGCAACGACGACAATGGGACAGCGTCAATGTTTCCAAAGTCCAAGTGCTTCACTTCATACTGCTGGCTGCTGCGGTCAAAGTTGAGAACTCTGGCACGGTAGTACTTGCCGTTTTCGGCGAACTTGGAGGACACAAGTTCATTCTTCTTTGGTGGTGCGATCAAGTTCACGGGCAAGTCAACAGATGTAGTGCTGGCACTGGCATTCTGCAGATGGAAAGTGTTGAATTCCTCCTTGAACTTGGCAAACGACGAGCTCACCTCTTTGCTGGTGATGTGGTATGACAAAATGCCCGAAGGGTCAATGTCCACGATCTCAATGTCGAAGAATTGTGGTTTGGCATTCAACTTTGTCTTTTCAAGCTGCTCAGCAGCGCTGTCCACATCCCTCTGTGCTTCGCTGGCGTTGAAATCCTTCCAAATACCCTTGCGTGCAACTTTACCAGTTTCTTCGGCCGCGAGCAACTCGGCCGAGCGTCTGTTGGCATAAATGCCAAAGGAGAAGGTCGTGGATAAGCCATTCTCCAAAATCTCCTCTTGGACAGTCTTGATGGATTGCGGGTTGGCATACAAGTTACCAATAAAGCATCCAGTCTTGTCCTGCTCGTAGACTTCGAACTCAATACCTCTCTGCAAGTACTTCTTGTTCAAGAAGCCGAGGCCATCGGTGTTGTTGACGGACTTTTCATTTGATAATCCGCCCAAAATCAATGTCAATCGAGTACCTTCCTTTGGGTTGTACAACTTGACCTTGTTGACGGAAGAAACGTACTCGATGTAGTATCCACCCGTACGGCCCTTCTTGCTGAAGCCGTTGAAGAACGCCTTGGCCTTGCCGTAGCTTTCAGAAGCGTTGACAATTCTAGGGCTGACGGTTAATATCTTGATAATATCTGGGCCGGAGAAGAAGACACCTTTCTTGCCCAATTTCTTCTGCTCCTCTTCGATTTCTACCAAACGGTCCCAATTCATGGATCTTTCGCTAGCAGTCTGCTTGTTGTGCTTGATCACCGTTGCAAATCCGTTGGAAACAATAGACTCTGAAACGTCCTTGTTTCCGATTTTCAACGACACCACGAAACGTGAGTCAAGTCCCAACTCCTTGTTGGCCTCTCTGAAACCGTCGATGTACAAGGTAGCCGACTTGCCAATAGCAATACTTCTCGAGTATTCTCTAGCCATCTGCACCAATGCCTGCTGGTAGGCACGGTTGGTGGTCACGGTAGTATCGTTGGGTCTAGGACCTCTCAACGAGGCCAACTGAACGGTGATTTCTTCCCCCAGAGGCAACTGCACATTGAAAGTGTCGCCATTGATGATTTTGGATACGGTGACGTTCTCAACCGTCAAACCGGGTCTCAAAGTTTTTGAGGAAACAATCAGCTTGGCCACTCCACCAGCCGGCTTCGTGCCTGCCAAAGACTGGAATACTCCCTTACCCAAAGCCTTGGCGGTTTGTTCTGCCTTTCTCAAATGGCTCATGATGGCGGAACCGATGAGGCCCGACTGCCAATCGACAACTTCTGCGAAGCCGTTCTCTAGCAACTTCTCGTGGATATTGTTGCCCGTAGGATGCTCAACAAGAACCAATGGCACACCGGTCTGGTTCTCGCCGATAATCTTCACCTTTACATTCACTTTAGACGTCAAAAGTCTGTCCTCGAGGTACTGCTTGGCTTGGAGGGCCACCTTTTGCGAATCTCCTGTCTCATCTGTTCTGGGCGCCTTAATACCAGCCAAAAGCAAGGGCAGCTCGACGTGCTTCTGCTTGCTGACAAGGACGCGTGCAATTACTCTATCTCCACTGATGACTTTTTCGACAATAGCGGCCAATGGAGTATTCTGAGACTTGGAAATGATATCTTCAGTAAGCGGCACAACTTCGGGCTCCGAGAACTTGGCGGCCCAGATGCCAAACTGCTTCTTCTGCGCCTCGGCCTCTAGAGCTTTCAAATCTTCAATACGGTCGGCTTCGTCCTCATTTTGAATACGGAAGTTGTCGTTCAACTTAACCAAGCCTTTCAGCAACAAGTGCTCAATCAACGACGTGAAAACTGGCGACAGAATGTCGCCAAATTCCTTGCCCGTGGTGGGAACTTTGAAGCCAACCTCAAACTTGACTTCTTTACCGATCATCAACTGTCTCAAGTACTCTTTGGCCTCAAACGAATCACCTCTCACATGTTGGAGTGTGAGTATTCTCTCTGGAATGGGGAATTGTGCGGTTTTGGTGGGCACCAACACCACAGTGTCACCACTCAAGACATTTTTGACTTTGGCAGAGAGCTTTTGCGACATGGCTACTTGTTGGAGTTTTTTTGGGGTTTGTTATCAGCCACAATGGAGCTTGAAATTTGTAGATCAGACTGGCTCGACTGGACGTCCAGACTCTGGTGTACGGGTGTGTGGGGAGACGTCTGGGAAGTATGGTTAGAGAACAAGCAGGACAAATGGGCCGAAACGGCGATTTGAGCAATTAGTCGCTTTCGGCGCTCATTCTTGCCTGAAACATAAAAAAAATTGAAAAAAAGATGCCCCATTTCCCCTAATTCACACCTTCTAATTCCGTCTCCAGAACATTCTGGTAGTCGTGGCTGCGAAATGTCGCGTGCCACTATCACTCGATGTCGCAGTGCACGTTATCTCGGACCAACACCACCTCCATTCATTGACTCTTATTGCCTTTTTAGTGCCACCAACGACGAACTCTTAATGCCGCCTAGAAGCACTGCACAAAAGAGACTCTTGAAAGAGTACCAGCTGCTTGCGCGAGATCCTCCGCCAGGAATCATTGCCAGTCCAATCAGTGAAGACGATCTCTTTGTGTGGGACTGTTTACTCGAGGGCCCAGACGATACTCCGTATGAAAATGGAGTTTTCAGCGCTGTGTTGAAGTTCCCTTCCGACTACCCTTTGAGTCCGCCGCTGCTCATTTTCGATCCTCCGTTGCTCCATCCAAATATCTATGCGGACGGAAACGTTTGTATCAGCATTTTGCATCCCCCCGGGGAGGATCCTAACCAGTACGAGAGACCCGAGGAGCGGTGGTCGCCCGTGCAGAGCATCGAGAAGATTTTATTGAGTGTGGTTTCTATGTTGGCTGAGCCCAATCCGGAGAGTGGGGCCAACATTGATGCTTGCAAGTTGTGGCGAGACCATCGCGACGAGTACGACCGCCAGGTGCGTGCCCATGTGAAAAAGACCTTGGGGCTTTAGTATTGGAAACACGATGGGGAGTGAGAGCTACAAGTGGGTGTTGTGTGACGAATTAAGTACTCGGAGAGCTAGAAATAGAGTGACATACACCAGGTCTCTGGCGAGCTATAGACTTCTTGCATCTGGAGATTGCTATCCTCATGTATAGTGCAAGATTTGCTTGTTCTCATGACCTCGATTGTTGTAGTTGTAATACATGTTGAAGCTGGTGATCGAACAACGGTAGCTAGTAACTCAGCAATGGTGTTCAGGCCTTTGAAATGTCAAGACTGAAATTCTTTTGAAATCTCAATGCAAAACGAAATAACATACACAGCTAACTAGCAATAACTCTTTCATGACCGCTAGCTGGCCGAATGGTAATCCTTTAACTCTCAATCCAAGCGTCCGCTTGGCCAGTCTCGAAGCTAAACTCACAACCGACCTTAATTCGACGACAACTCCGAGTCCTGGACGTTGGTCATACATAGTTCTAGTAGATTGTCTTCCGAAAAAGTCTGATTTATTATTCCGAAAGTACATGCCACATAGACCTTACAAGGCATGTCTTCCTAGTTGAGGTAATTGTTCGAAAAAAATGTTGCGACCACTCCTGCCAAACAACCTTGCGAAATGGAATCTAACTACACATACTTGGTTGTTCGATTTGTTCTAAAACTGCCCGAAAAGGATTATTAAAGTGAATTGTCTCAAAAGAGAAAACATGATCAAACTAGATACATTGATCGGTGCTGAACAGTACTGTTTAGTTAGAACTGTATTCGCAGCCTAACGAAGACCTTTGTTACCAGTTTGCCAGTATGGGGCTTTGTAGAAAAAGTAGGGATTTTCGTCACAATTCCCTCAGAAGATTTTAGAGCAACTTTTGGCTATAGTCTACTTGTGCCTGAAAACCCCGTTCTAGGATGAACATAGGGCCCTCAAATATTGGTTTGGTCTTGTAACCTCCTTGGGTTGAATGCTTGGGCGGCGAAACATTATGGGATGATTAAGTCTGCGGATGAAAGGATCAGAGTGAGATGAACCATCTTTTGCAGCCTTTATTGTTTCCCGCTGCTAATCATTTCCACCTTCAATCTTTCAATTTTCCCAATCACACAACATGAGAGAACATCCATGGAATTTAGCCTACTGACTTGTAAAGGATGAATATAATACGCTTCATTCGCAGTCTAATGTTTTCTTCGCAATCTACCTTTGCTGGAGGTGTTGACAAATTCACCGAATTTGTGCTCAAGAGCCGAAAATGGAGAATATATAAAAGGAGTGGTCCAGCTTTTGTTGTAACATAATTTAAATGATTTCAAGTAGTGATCCTTGGATCAAGAGTCTAGTTCCCGGAAGTTTTGAAAGCAACAAGTTTTTTGTGAGAATTTTGCTATTCACATTCGAAGTTCTTGCCTTCTCATCATTATCCCGATTTGGTTGCAGAATACGCGGAGACCAGAAAGAGAAAACCGGATTCTCAACAAACCTCAGATAAGCAATTTCTCTGACTTATCAATCTCTAACTAATCAATCACTTACTAACCTATTAATCAATCACTTACTAACCTATTAATCAATCACTTACTAATTAATTCTTTAACAAAATTATTCTTCACTGTCATAGCTGTACTTTCATTTTCAGCAATATATTTCCCAACGCACAATCGCGCTCTAACGATTGGTCCTCCACAGAAGTAATCTCATATTTGACTACTTCTCCATGCCAAAAACTTACACCACCAAAGTCTGTATCGTAGGCGCTGGCGTGTCAGGTCTCCAGACTGCTCGTACTTTGATACACGGTTCAGAATTGTCCTCAGACGACGTGATTGTTCTCGAGGCACAGAATCGTGTGGGAGGACGTATCTTGACCGACTCGTCTAGCTCGAAATTGGGCCTCAAATACGATTTGGGCGCCGCTTGGTTTCATGATGCATTAACCAACACGGTGCTCCATGAGAGCATTGCTGACGGCAGTTTCGCCGTGGAAGAAGATGGGTATTTCGACGATAAAGATGTTGCTTATTATTCATCTGAGAGCCACGGCTTGATCGATTCCACTGGGCTCAAATTGAACAGAATCGTCGAGGATATCGAACGTTTCATTGAACTCTACTATTCGGAGTCGTCGGATGTGCCTGATGTTTCATTGGATGAAATGGTGGAGAAGTACGTTACAAAGTACGGTGTTTTCCTCACTGACACGCAGAAGAAGTACTGTGGGCGTATTCTTCGGTATATGGAGCTCTGGTACGGCATCCCGCTGAGCAAAATGAGCGGCAAGTATGCTGTGATGAGCCATCAGGGAAGAAACTTGTACAACAAGAAAGGGTATGGCTTTGTTATCGATAAGTTGAGTAGTCAAATCAACTGCCCAATTTTCTTGGGTGAGCAAGTGCGGGAAGTCCGTCGAGACGTCAAGAATGGACCCAAAAACCATACTGTCGTCACTGCTGCTGGTACCGTCGTCCATGCAGATTACTTGGTGGTAACTGTTCCACAGAGTGTGCTTGAACTATCCGCAGAGCACGAATATGGCATAAAATGGTCGCCTGTTCTTCCCAATGCCCTCACAGAGTCATTTCGTGGGATGCATTTTGGTGCCTTGGGCAAGGTTATTCTCGAATTCGACAATATTTGGTGGGACAACACCCAGGATAGAATCCAAGTGCTTGCTGACCATATGTTGGTAAAGGAATCCGATGTTCCGCAGCCTTTCCAGTATCCCATCTATATTGTCAATTATGGGCGAGTACATCAAGGGGCAGCAAGCTTGGTAATCTTGATCCAGTCTCCTGTGACTGACTACTTGGAGGCACAGCCACATAAAGCATGGGAATACATGAAACCTATGTTGGAAACAATCAAGGTCAGCGAGATAACTGAGCCCATCAACGTTCTTGTGACCGACTGGACACAGAACCCATACATTAGAGGATCGTATACCTCGCTTTATGTTGGCGACGACCCGAGCGACCTAGAGATTCAATTGTCAGGAGAACACGATTTGTGTGGGTTAGGTTCGGGGTCTACGATTCGATTTGCCGGAGAGCACACAATTGGTGATGGAGCAGGCTGTGTCCACGGAGCTTACAATAGTGGAACGAGAGCGGGCGAGTGGATTTTGAAGGACATGGCGAATGGAAAGTAAGACCCGTAGAGATTTAGATTAGATGTATAGACAGAATAGATGCTGATCACTAATAAATTGAATACTTGATAATGAAGTTGTGAATTCACGTTATGGATCGATTCTAGTTTATTCAATTTGTAAACATTTTCTTATTTCTTGGGGTTCTTGCTGTTATATGTTGTTCATCGTGTTCGCAGCCAAAAGGATACTCGCATTCCTCATCATTTCAGAACAAAATAAAACAAAACAAGGAATCACCAAAAAAAGATCCCGAAATCAACGCTACTATCTGAACAATACTCCAGAACCCCACAATTCGTCTCCACACTTTGTCTAACAATGTGGAACCTAGAGGCTTTTGCTGGAGGCTTCTGGAAGCTCCAGTTTTCTGCAGGAAGCAACATTTTTTTTATATATATACCGGTGAAGAACTGTCTCTTCTCCAAACCACTACCATGGCTACTAAATTCGACGCAGAAAAAGCAGAGAACCTCGAGGACATCGAAAAGCAATTCGCCGTGAAGGCCGTCAAACAGGCCGAGACCTACTGGACTTTGATTTCCACCATCAAAGCCTCCACATTCAAGTTGACCAAGCACGATGACGACATTTTCGACACCCTCTTGGAAGATTTCCCGGAATTCAAGGACCCCAAGAAGGTTGCTGAGATCTCGGAGGAAGAGATGAAGAGCGCCACCGGCAAGACCAGATGGAGGGAGTATTGTGACAAGTTCAAGGAGATTGACGACTACAACTTCGGAACCTTGTTGAGAATCAAGGCCGACGACGAGTATAGCCAGGAAAACTCGATTTTTGCGGTGAGAATTCAATTCTACGCCATCGAGATTGCCAGAAACAGATACGGCTTGAATGACTGGGCTTCTTCTCAGTAGGGGTATGTATAATAGACACTAATGATAAGCAGAAGTAGGATCTCCGAATGGCCACCAATCCGACTTTTGATTGGGCCATTTCTCGAGGGATCTGCACTGGGATTCTCTTTAATTTTCATAATATTTGTTACCTTTGTCATGTAGGGTAGTTGCCGTTGTGCGAGTAGAGAGCAAGGAACAGAACAATAAGAAATTCGAGGCATGAGTTGCTCTTCGAAAAATAAATGATTGAACTGCTTAGAAAACTCCTCAATTACTTCTTTATTCTCCCATTTTCCTAATGATACAGTAATATATAGAAACCTCGGTTGCGACTAGGTTATCTACATTGCCACTAGCATTCGACCCACTGAGCCGTCACTTAAAGAAAAACCCTCACAGAGTCCGCCTCCACACGCCCCCAAAACGCCATAATACGCCTCTCGTGCCCCTTTTGATCGTCTTTTCGTCAATTCTGCCTCCACCCACTTTCACGTGACCGCCAGCCAAACATATACACTCCATATCAACACCAAACGACCCATCAACCATCTTTATTCCCCAATGAGTCGCATGAAGGCCGCTGTGTCCAGCGGCAACCGAAAAGAACCGGCACCGCCCGCCAACTCGGCCCTGCAGCTTCGTTCTGCCCAAACTCATATCCCTCTGCCAGACCAGCAACAGCCGCAACCACTTTTGGCTAACTACACACTTCCCGGAGTGATCTCGTACTTGACGCTGGAGTTTACCAACTTGGAGCGGTTCAAAATCATGACAAACTTGGAAAAGTCCGAGATGAAGTACCATATCCAGCAATTGACGGCGGAAATCAACTCGCTAAAGTTTCTCAACGACAAGCAGGCGTTACGGATTGCTGAGTTGGAGGAGCGGTTGTCCGACAGCCAGAAAACACAGGAGGGACAAAAAGGTGCCAGTGTTCCTGCCGCTGAAACTGCATTAGGAGGTAAGAGTGGCCGTACTTCCTCTACAACGACTCAAACTGACTCACCCTCCAAACCCGCCGACTACGATATTCCCCCGGTCGATTTGGAGATTCTCCGCACGTCCAGGCAGAAACTCAACCGCTCCATCAAAGACGTGTTTCGTCTCCTCAAGCCTCCATCAATGCTGGCTCGAAATGTCTTGGATATTCCTGGGTCTGAGCATGGAACTCACCACTACGACGAATTGTTGGAGCAGCCGACCCCAGAGGAAGATGCAAAGAGCTCGCGCATAGAAAGCATGTTTGCAAGTTACACACTCAACAGCGACGACCTCCTTGCGGATCTGCAGGCGTCGTTTGATGAGGATTCTCACAATGTCATGGAGTCCATTGAAGAAGACAGCGACAGGGAGGTGCCGGCCGCCAACTATCCCGACAGACACGGGCTCGCGGACGAGAGCGATGCCGAGACTGTCATTGTGGACGAGTCGGAGGAGGGCCGGCTCCTCACCATCGATGAAAGCGAGCTCGCCAATTCTAATCCGGAACCACCGATAAAACTTGGGTCAGTGGTGCATGTTCCGGTGCCTTTTCTTACGGCAGGGGTGTACAAGCCGTTCCAGCACTCGTTCGTGATGATTCAGGATAGAACCTTGAAAGTGTGGCACCGAAACACCCAGATTCTCACTGGGGAAATCAAAGAGCTGTATGGCGATGTAGTGAGGGCATTCTACTTGGAAAAGAAACGGGTGCTCTTTGTGACTAAGGCAGGAGAAGTGGTTTTCGTTGAGCAGAAGCCCGATTCCGATGAGTTGCGCCGTGTTCGACTCCACAAAGAAGACTCGCTCCACATCAATGCTGCCAGTATCATCGAGTTTGCCCGTACCGGCCCCAACAGAGTGTTGGGATTGGCATACTCAGGAACAGATGTGAAGGGCAATTGGAGCATCGTGGCATTGGAGGTGAAGGTGGCGCAAAAGGTGTCTTGTAAGCCACTTGTTGAGGTGGACACCAATGCTCTCAAAGTTGGATCAAAGATTACTTCGTTGCACTGGTGCGAAAACATGCTGGCCAAGCAACATACCACGGGACTTCCCAAGTCAGTGCTGCCCAAGAAGCACCGCAAACTGATTTCCGCAGATGAGGGCTCGTTGCTCGAGTTTGATATCATGTTTGCTCACGATAAGCTTCTGACAGTCAACCTCGCACTGAAGGTGGTGGCGGATTTGTACAACGAACGCATCGAACGGGCCGATTTTGCCGAGGGCTACGCATTGCTTGAAAATAATAAAAAGGTCTGCCTTTTCGATCTCGCTGCCAACAAGGTTGTCTGTACTCAGCCTAGAAAGGAAAGCTCGCAATACTCGCTTCTTTACAAGGACAGTCCATACGTGGTGCAAGTGGACGACGAGGTGCATATATATGACTCTACGTGTCGGGAAGTAGCCACGGGGCCTAATCCAGACGGAGGGTCGTTGTTTTGCGATGGAGATTTTCTTGTGGTGCACAGCAAGAATGAGGTGAAGATCACGGCCATCGAAGGCACGAATTTATAGAGGAATACGATCATGGGGCAAAAGAGTATTTTTTTTTCTTTTTTTTTTTTGGTTTTCATCTTTCCATCTTTTACCCGATGACTTTCATTGTGTTATTCTCAAGAAGAAAACTACAAATTTCTGCAATATGGCCTCGTGTGGTAGTTCTCATCTAAGATAGAGGCATCGGCTGCGATGAGTGGGATGTCCGGGTGTTGGCCTGCGGAACCGATTGATAATTTTGTTCTTTTTTTCACTATCAACTCGACCACATCTGCCATGTCAAAGAAAAAAATCTCTATTGACGATTATTTGAAGCTGCAGCAGCCTCAAAATCAGAACCAGGGCTACGGCTACGCTAACGCCGCCCCTAACTACAACCAAAACCAGTATTATCAAGGTGGCTACCAAAATTACGGTCAACAGAGCGGCTACGATGGAGCATCCGAAGGTACTCCAGGCCCAGAGTCGCGGGTCACCTCCGGCACAAGCACCCCTAACGCCAACTCGTCGACTGACTTGCTTTTGTCGCTTAATAATGCCTTGAGCAAATTGACAGTGGATACACCTATTGCAGAGAATTTGCATGCTCTTACGGGTGCGGCCAGAATAGGAGATGCCAAGAAAGAGGCGGAAGCCATTGCCTCCAAGATCTTGGAGCAACCCTCGATGACTGTAGTGGAGGAATGGAAGATTATTGACGTTCTCAAGTCGTTGTCAAAGCCCAAAAACAGCCCTGTGGTGAGAGAGTCTGGTCTTCTCATTGTGCAACAATTGGCAATCAAGTTGGGAGGTCAGAGCCCTAAGGAATCCCACTTGGTGCAGTTAATTCCTTCTGTTTTTGACTACTTCACCGACAAGGACAAGAACATCGCCAAGGCTGCCAAGCACACCATTGACTCTGTGTATGGCACCTTCCCAATTGAAGCGTTGGCCAGTGTTGTAATCGACAAGTTGTTGGCCTATTTGAAGTCGTCTGCCAAGTGGAACTCCAAGCTTCCTGCTTTGGTTGTTTTCGACAGATTGGTGGACGATGTTCCTGCCGATTTGTTGGAGATGAAGTTTGTCACCGCCGTGCCCGTTTTGACGGACTTGGCCACTGACTTCAAGCCAGAATTGGCCGCTCACGGTTTGAAGAGCTTGAAGAAGTTCGTCAAGGTTTTGGACAACTTGGATTTGCAAAACAAGTACGACTTGATCGTCGACACTTTGGCCAACCCAAAGAAGGTCCCTGAGTGTATCAAGAACTTGTCTTCTGTGACGTTCGTGGCCGAGGTCACCGAGCCTGCCTTGTCCCTTTTGGTTCCAATTTTGGACAAGTCCTTGAAGATGTCATCTTCTTCAAATGAGCAGTTGAGACAGACCGTCACCGTCACTGAGAACTTGACCAGATTGGTGAACAACAAGAGAGAGATCGAGACGTTTATTCCAATTTTGTTGCCTAGTGTCGAGAAGGTGGTCAACAACGCATCTTTGCCCGAGGTTAGAGAGTTGGGCGCTAGAGCTTTGGCCGTGTTGAAGGAAGCCGAGAATGAACAGACCGACGGAAAGTTCCACGGAAGAATTTCCCTCGATCAAGCCATCTCTTTCTTGAGGGACAACTTGAGCGATGTCGTCAGCCCTATCAGCAAGCAGTTGCTCCTGGGTGACTTGGAAACCACATACTTGGGTTTGATCTTACAGGCAGATGCCAATGTGAACGATTGGAAGCGTTTGAAGGAATATTTGGAATTGGCTATCGATGAATCTGAGTCTGTCACCACTGAATTCAAGGAGAAGTACATCAATGAAGTTCTCGAGAACGTCAAGCATTTGTTCACTGAAACTTCCACCAGAAGCGACGACGACGACGAAGGTGCCATTGAAATCGTCAATGCCGACTTCTCGCTTGCCTACGGTTCGCGTATGTTGTTAAACAAAACAACTTTGCGTTTGTTGAAGGGTCACAGATACGGTTTGTGTGGTAGAAACGGTGCTGGTAAGTCGACTTTGATGAGAGCCATCTCGAAAGGTCAATTGGAAGGTTTCCCATCTCCGGACGAATTGCGTACCTGTTTCGTTGAGCACAGATTGCAAGGTGAAGAGGGAGAAATGGATTTGGTCACATTCATTGGTTCTGATCCAGAGTTGGCCAGTGTCAGCCGTGACGAAATTGCTGCTGCCTTGAAGAGTGTTGGATTCCCAGACGAGAGATTGGAGCAGCACGTTGGATCCTTGTCAGGAGGTTGGAAGATGAAGTTGGAGTTGGCCAGAGCCATGTTGATGAAGGCTGACGTGTTGCTTTTGGATGAGCCTACTAACCACTTGGATGTTGCCAACGTGAAGTGGCTTCAGAACTACTTGATCGAAAACACCGACATCACGTCATTGATCGTTTCGCACGATTCCGGATTCTTGGACGCTGTTTGTACTGATATCATTCATTACGAGAACAAGAAGTTGGCATACTACAAGGGTAATTTGTCTGAGTTTGTGAAGGTCAAGCCAGAGGGTAAGTCTTACTACACTTTGACTGACTCTATTGTCAAGATGGCCTTCCCTCCTCCGGGTATTTTGTCTGGTGTGAAGTCAAACACCAGAGCCATTGCTCGTATGAATAACGTCACCTTCTCGTATCCAGGAGCTCCCAAGCCGTCTTTGGTCGACGTTTCCTGCTCATTGTCTTTGTCGTCTCGTGTGGCTATCGTGGGTCCCAACGGTGCCGGCAAGTCCACTTTGATCAAGTTATTGACTGGAGAGACCATTCCAAACCAAGGTAAGGTTGAGAAGCATCCAAACTTGAGAATCGGTTACATTGCCCAACACGCCTTGCAGCACGTCGAACAGCACAAGGAGAAGACTGCCAACCAGTACTTGCAATGGCGTTACAGATTCGGTGACGACAGAGAAGTGTTGTTGAAGGAGTCTCGTAAAATTTCCGAGGAAGAGAAGGAAATAATGAGCAAGAAGCTTGACGTTAATGATGGCCAGGGTCCTCGTTTGATCGAAGCACTTGTCGGCAGACAAAAATTGAAGAAGTCATTCCAGTATGAAGTCAAGTGGAAGCACTACTTGCCAAAGTACAACTCGTGGCTTCCTAGGGAGTACTTGCTTGAGCAAGGATTTGACAAGTTGATTCAAAAGTTCGATGATCATGAGGCTTCCAGAGAAGGTTTGGGATACAGAGAGTTGACTCCCCCAGTCATCAGAAAGCATTTCGAAGACGTCGGATTGGACGGAGACATTGCCGACCACACACCTATGGGATCTCTTTCCGGTGGACAGTTGGTCAAGGTTGTCATTGCCGGTGCCATGTGGAACAACCCCCATTTGCTTGTTCTTGATGAGCCTACTAACTATTTGGACAGAGACTCTTTGGGAGGTTTGGCCGTGGCCATCAGAGACTGGAGCGGAGGTGTGGTGATGATCTCGCACAACAACGAGTTTGTGGGTGCGTTGTGTCCTGAGCAATGGCATGTGGAGAACGGACAGGTCGTTCAGAAGGGAACTGCTGCTGTGGACGCATCCAGATTTGCCGACGGCGACACCACTTCCAAGGAGGCATCTCCAGCTCCAGAGCCAGTCAAGAAGAGAGCAGATGATGATGACTCTCCTGCCAACATCAAGGTTAGAACCAGAAAAAAGAAGATGACCAGAAACGACAAGAAGCTCCAGGCTGAGAGAAGACGTTTGCGTCACATTGAATGGTTGAGCAGTCCAAAGGGCACACCAAAGCCAGTGGACACAGACGAGGAAGAGTAGTTGTGAATTACTAGATCTATAGAGAAATATGGTTAATTTATTGAGTTTTTGGTCGGCTGTTAGCATTTCAGTTCAATACATGCATTTCCGTTCGAGGTTTCTGTAGTGACATCCCGCCACCAACCATAGACCATTAGCAAAGCAGGATCCGTTCAATTTTGCAAAAATCAAAAAAAAAAAAGTTACCCCAAGAAGAATTCGATGTACATAAATTATCCCGTGGTTTGCCATGTTCCATGGCCTTTGGATACCATCACGTGAGATTATATCACGTGCCGTTTTGTCGCCCTGAAGGCGAAACTGGCGAACTCCAACTAACCACTAACCAGCCAACCAACAAGAACCAAATCCAAAGGAAAATGGCCGACAGATACTCCTTTTCCTTAACCACATTCTCACCAAGGTATGTTGATCGCCTCACTAACAATTGGCTATTGCTATGTCCAATTCCTCTAAATTCAACATACTAACATTGCCAGCGGTAAATTGGTCCAGATCGAATATGCTTTAAATGCTGTTAAACAAGGAGTCACCACCATCGGTATCAAATCAGCATCTGGTGTTGTGCTTGCCACCGAGAGAAAAGCCAACTCCAACTTGTTGAAGAATGACTGCAATGCTAAAGTCGAGCAAATCACGCCAGACATCGCCATAACATATTCCGGAATGGGTCCAGATTTCCGGGTCCTTGTCGACAAGGCCAGAAAGTTGGCCCACACAAATTACAAGCGCATCTATAACGAGTATCCGCCCGTCAAAATCTTGGTTCAAGAGCTTGCGAAAGTCATGCAAGAATCGACGCAATCGGGAGGTATCAGACCTTTTGGAGTGTCGTTGTTAGTGGGCGGCTACGACCAGCACCTGGAAAGCTTCCAGTTGTACCAGGTTGACCCTTCGGGAAGTTATTTCCCATGGAAAGCCACGGCAATTGGCAAGACTGCAGTTCTGGCCAAGACGTTCTTGGAAAAGAGATGGAACGAAGACTTGGAGTTGGAGGATGTCATCCACGTTGCACTCTTGGCATTGAAGGAGTCGGTGGATGGTGAGTTGACGGGAGAAAACTTGGACATCCTGGTGATCAGCGACCCCCAGGAACATTTGTTGGGATTCAAGGGCACAGACGTGGTGGGTCCACGTGTGAAGAAGTTGTCGGCCGAGGAGATTAATGATAGACTAGAAGCTTTGTAGACAAAGTGGTCAATGAAAATCGCTAGATGGAAGATGTAGAGCTGGAAGATTTAAGTGGCTGAGGTTTTGCTAGTATTGTTATTGACACAAGTGCTATGCTTTCAGTTTGTAGCTATTCTATCATCCGTCAGTTATGTTACGGTGTTATGTATTCACCAATGAATCTAACAAGAGGTTATTATTATCGCTTTTCTCCGTAATGTGAATACACTTGAGATTGGATTGGATTGTCAGCGGTTTGCTTTTCCAAACGACTGGCTTTCAATCGGAATCTACTCAATTGATCTTGAGCATCTATGGTCAATACTCTACAATTAATTGTCTATCGACCCTTAATTATATACTCAAAAAAAAATGAGGCATAATTGCTTAACGACGTGTGTCGAGGGTAAACCCATTTCAGTGAGTGACTCGCGATTATATTCCCGTACAATATAGTTGTTCTAATTGTTATATATCCATGGTAGTCTAATCAGCGCAGTGCCCCAGTTTCCATATTTCAGTCTCGATTGTGCAGACCATTAACTGTAATAAGATAGCTTGAAGGTTGAGCAAGGCCTCCACTTTATGCACAACCTGACAATAAGTCGAATTCGATCGGGTTGGACTGATGAATCTCTCAAACACTTTATATAAAAGAAATGATCGCAAGCCAAAGAGCCACGAGACTCATGGACACGCTCATATTATGTGGAGCTTCTCCAATTGATTTCGTGATGGTTGTTGTTTCCACCAGCGAGCCAATAACAGTGCCCAAAGTCTTGAATGTGAAAGTTTCGTAATCAACTAACGTTTGAGTAGTCACGGTAAGTCCACTAGCCAATGATGTTGTAGAAGTTGGGCTCAGTGAAGAAATTGGACTGGTCAGTGAGGTGGTCTCCGCAGAGAATGTGCTGGATTCTTCAACTACAGAAGTCCAAGAATTGTTTCCTTCGTTACCTGTTCCATCTGTGCCATCTAAATCACCTGTGCCGCTTGTATTACCTGTGCCGCCTGTATAACCTGAGCCGCCTGTATTACCTGTGCCATCTGCGCCATCTAAATCACCTGTGCCGCCTGTGTGACCTGGGTGACCGAAGCCACCTGAGCCACGGAAAAAGGGAAATCGAGCGGAAGTTAACGCAATGAGGAAGAAAAGGAGAGATTTTTGCATAGAAAAGTGAACTGTCAACTGGAAACTGCAGCCATTATATAGATGTGAGATGTCATTTGTTTCCGCAATCAGTTATTGTCGTAAAGGTAAGGCTGACGTGCTAAGCCCGTAAAATTTAAGTGATACGCAGTATTCGCCGATATATGCAGGATACTTGAACATGATACCCATGGTTAAGAAAATATGATGGATGCGTCATGAAATTCCGAAACCGCGCCTCAATTAACGGCATTACCTTGCAAAAGGCATGATGATGAGGAGTGGCTTTGCAAGACTTTCTGATTTCATTTCGGCATCTATGCATCTCTTACAATATTTTCATCATCTCATTCATGATTGCACCTCAGCCCAGCTGCCTCACATAAACTCGAATATTGCGAGATTCCAGTCAACAATTGGGGCCCCAATGTAAAAGTTTCAAACCAAAGGCTAGATTTTGTTCAAACATTGGATCCAGCTGCGCTTAACTTCGTGTAATCTACATAATTGATTTCCTGGGGAACGCCAGATGTCAATCATTCTTAAGAATCGGCTAACATTTGGTTATTCTCTGCCTTCCGAATTAGACTAACCGGTTGAGTTTGACAGGTGATCTCGCTTGTATTGACGCTACTAGATTGACTTTCCATGCTAGACTATTTTGCAACTACAATTCCAAGCAAGATTTCGGCTATTGATTTTTTCAATGGCATGAAGACACTCTGCTTAGGAATCACTGGCAATGGAACTAAGTCATCGACAACAATCTTGAGTCCAACTAGTACCAACAGAGTGCCTTCAAAGCGACTCGTCTGCTAGGCTCTTCGCTAGCAAAACAGAATGAGTTTTGATTGTACAACTAACTAGAAAGACAAATAGAGAGTCATGACAGTCCTCAACCACTTTAGGCTTCAAAAAATCACGAGAGACGAACTATCCTAGTAAGTTTAGGATGCAGTGTTTCTGAGATAATACTCTTCTTGATAGAAACGATGTCGGAGCCAGTAAGACAGAAGAAGGTTTGTGTACGATCTTTTCATCTCTGAAAAAAGTGATTACTTGGGTTGCAACAAGAAGAGCCAAGAAACATTCGGGATTTTCGAGTATAGCCCCTGAAATTATTCCTGTCTCTCTAGGGAACTAGATTTCTATACCATTGCAATACCCTGAAATCTACAGTGTATTGTAGTAACGGCTTGTGAATGGCACACCATGAAAAATCAAGCAATCTATAGACCTGTATAAAAAATATACTTGTAGGTTGATAAGTGAAAAGAGACCAACCAATGAAAAACGGGCTGATGACCTTATTGTAAACCAAGTTAAGTTGAAGATTTTAAGGTTGGGGGTTATTTGGATGATTAATTTCGTTTTAGAAATGTACCTTTCAATGTTTTCTTTTTTTGTTTTGGTTCAAGATAGTCTCGGTTTCAATGATAGGTGAAAGGCTGAATTTGTAAAAGGTTGCGAAATGTCCTAGAATTGACAATCAGATGAGAAGTCATAATCAATAGATTTCATTTTTCATTTCATACACGAAGAGGTTTTGTACTTTCTTTCTCAGTTTCATTACATAGTTTAATTAGCAAAATGTACAATCTTGATTCGTAAAAAAGAGAGCGTCTTTAGACCAGCCCCAAAGCAGAATGATATGTTCGTGATGCTGGACAACGCAAAGTACAGGAAAGAAAAAAAAGGAACCTATAAAAGAAAGAGAACATTCTGGCAAGCAACAAGCGCAGGATTGGGGATCACGCTCTGTGGAGTGCTTCACGGCATAAAGTCCGCAAGGCAAAGAAAATTGTAATGTAAGCGAAAAAATGAAAATCGTCACGCAGAATGACCGCACGAAGATTGGCCTCACGCAATAAACTCGCAGCAAAAATACTCTTAGCAAAAACATCGCAGCAAAAATTTCGCAGCAAAAATATCGCATAGGTATATAAGTTGGCCTCTGCCACCTATTTCCTTACACCATCCAAAATCAAAATGTACAACTACCAAACTGAGTCCTGTTCTTGTTCCTCTTGCAAGTGTTCCTCGTGTACATGCAGCTCGAGCTCCTCTTGCCAATGCAGCAAGTAAATAGTCAATGAATACTGAGAATGAATCTGGGGTAGAATTGATGCGTTAGCTCAACTGCCAATTGTATTTGTAATTGTATTTAGGTAACTGATTCTGTAATTTCTTCCCCGTATCGTGGGACTTATCGAAAAGTCGTCAATGAATGGCTCATTTGTCTATATAAGCAGATGGCCAGCAGCTTGAGCTATAAACAAAGGCCCAACCCAAAGCGAGTGTTAAATGTCCGTCTATGTTATCAGCTTCAACACAGACGTAGAGTCTTCGATGTGTGTGGTTGCGCTATCATTGCCAGCAATATAAACAAGAGAACCGTCAACGATAATTCCATCGACCATCAACGGATCTGGACCGTCGATACTATGGTGGTAATAGACGGCTGCAAGTGCCATGTGAGAATTGATGACAAAGATTATTAGTTCAAGAATACGCATCTCGGAATCGAGGGAACAATAAAGATAGAAGGAGCCGAAGTGTCTGGGGTTGCGTTCCTTTATACGAGTAATCGGAAAAGAAGTGAGCAAGCCGCAGGGCCAGGCTCAGGGCTGAAGATATGAACCCGTGTAAACCTTCCATTCGATTTGTGACTTGATTTAATTAGTATTGCTTTAAGAATCGATGCAAGTTCTGGCTAACTGGTTTCAGGCTTTATCAACAACTGTCCAAATCTTCTGTCCTTCTTGAAGTCTCAAATAATCATAAGGTGAGCGTTCAGGATGAAGCACTAACTTCGGAGCCACTGAGGCATCAAATGACCAAACCTGATACAGTAACATAAATAAACACCAGTAAATGAATTCGAATTTCATGAAAGTGGCTACAAAATCTTCAAAATTGCTAACAGTAGACAATAAAACGATGTCCTATAAGATCGAAATTAATGCCACCAACAACTTACCAAAATACAGGTATCTTTTACATCTCCACCACTGGCTAAAGGCGGACTACTCAATGTCACTGTGTTCATTCGATATACTTCATCAGAGGTAGCATATATCGATTTAGTAGAAGTGGTAGTGAAGGTCCCAACACCCTGTGCCCTCGTCGTCGACAATATGGTTAAAGTTTCTTCTTCGGTTGTCATCCATGTCGAATTTACCAAAGTTTCATAGGCAGTTACCCATTTGTAATCACTAATTGTCTGAGCATATTGTGTCCCGCCTTTTTCGATAGACACGATCGCTGTGTTGGTAGAGTATGACGGTCTTGAAGCGACGCTCACTGTAGAGACTTCCAAATATCCAGAACTATCATATGTGTATGTCCCTCCCACTTCCGTATACGTGTACAACGGAGCTTTCACGGCCAGAGGAATTGATGATACAATTTCTTCAATCTCTTCTTTCGTCTATTTTATCTCTTTTTTAAAAGTGACTGCTTGAGCTATGGCCACTTCACGGCCCTTCAAGGCCACCACTAGGTACACGCTGCGAAGAATATCCACACCAATTGTATAAGGGCCACGATATTTTGAATCCACTGACAAATAACAGTAATCCCCTGCCTGTATCACTAGCTCTCCAAAGGGCACACGGAGTTCCACTCCACTAAAGTAGACCCAAACAGGTCGTCCAGCTGCAACTGAGAACAGGGAACTCTATACGTTGACTCTTCATAAAATCCTCCAAGGTGTCCTGCAATGAACAGAACTATTTCACTTGGTAGACGCAGAATCAGGGTGTCCACCCCAATCACCACTGGAACGTCGGCAATTTCTGACATATGAATGTGTTGAATGCCGTCAAACAAAAGGTTGATGGTATTGTGACCATCAGTGTAATTAACCATTTTTAACTTATGGAGTGTTCCATCGTACTTACTGTGGTCGACTGCTCCGAACAAAAGGCTTCCTTGAGAGGCGTTGTTTGCACCCAAATGGAGTGAATATGCATTTCGAGAAATAACACCATTTTCCAACAACACATCAGAAAAACTTGTAAAATTCTTTTCAAATATACCGAGAGGAAATCCTAGTCCAAGTCATCCTATTACGTCCGCTTCTGTCGCTATCTCAAACTCAATCTCCGTAGAAGTATTTCCGAATGTCACATTGTCTGATTTGATATAACCGGCGATAGTTTCACTATCGAGGGGTAAGTCAAACAGCTTGCTGATTCTTTTGAAAGTCTCCAGAGCTTCGGAGTCAAATGTACCTTCGGAGACACACGTAAAGAGATCTTCGGTATATCCCGTCTTGATACATCAATTTCGTCGCAGTTCGGAGACGGAAACCATAAGGCTTTCAGCTCAAATTCGAGACGAACGCTCACCTTTTGGTTGTTTGAACCTATAGTAAACTCTTCCACGTGATAGAGTTCACGGGTAGAGAAGCTTCCCTTTACTGAGTCGCTCCTTGCGATTTAGGTTTGACATCTTGTACCTGAGAGAGGTCAAAGTGCATGTACGCGTTTGCAACCAGCAACAAGCAGATGAGAAGATAGAATATCGGCCAGAATTGGATGATTGAACATTCTGAGAACCTATGGAATATTTATGCTCTTTATAAGAATATTTGTCTAGGGTATTTTTATGCCGTTTTTTTGGCTATAATCGGGCAACGACCGGCCATTTTCAACAGAAATTTTTTTTCGGCAAGAAAGACGGATACGAAAGAGTGATAAGTGATGCCGATCATTCATATTCATTTGTATGGTCCAATCAAATTACAGGAGGTGTTGAACGGTGGATGACGATATCATTGAGTGGTCATTTGCAAGTTGGGGTGAGGCTGAATTTTCATGTGAAAATCTTACAAAATTTATTGCAGTCTGTCTTGATCTTCGTATTCATCTTCCATAGTCATTCTACCTTTTTCAATAAATTTTTTTTTCATAAAAGATCTATAGCATCTTGACGGTCTCTACTGGTGCACTGGTGATAGTCCTGCACATCCACCTCAATACAAAAAATCTTAGATGCACGATAGAGATGAGTTAACTTGTACCTACTATGGCAAAACCGAAAGGCAGAAAGTCAGGGAAAAAGAGATCCCAGAACAAAATCTTGGATGCGTTCCAGATTGCAGAGCGCTCGTCCAAGGGCAAAACCAACTACATTCTGGAGGACGACGGCGATGACTTACAGGTTGTCGATGGAGTGATGGATGCCAGAAGATTCATGAAAAACCAGCAAGACGACGACGACAGCGACCTTGAAGACGAGGAATTGGACTCTGATGAGGCACTTGGCTCAGGCGATGAGTACGATGTCCTCAACTCCACCATGTCGCAGACCATCAGAGACAAGAATAAACGAAGAAAAAGAGGAGAAGACTCAGGTTTAGAGTCCGAAGACGAGGCATATGACAGCATTGATGAGTCCCAGTTGGTGACATTGTCGGAAGCATGGGATTTGGATGATAAGGACTTAGGACTAACGAAGGAACTGAGTGCCAGCAAGATAAAAGAGGTTGTGTTTGACGATAATCTTGAATCGGCATCTGAGTCCGAATCTGAGTCTGAATCCGAGGAGAGTTCGGGGTCTGAGTCTGAATCCGAGTCCGAATCTGAAAGCGAAGATGAGGAGCAAATGCTTCGAGGATCCGACGACGAAGAGGTGGATCTCACCACGACCACATCTAAGATCAAATCTCAAGTCAAACTTCCGGAAACAAGAAAGCGTTTCATCGCGGAAACGACCGAAGAAAATGAGTACAACGTTCCTACGAGGGGAAAGAAGCTCACGATGGCAGAAATGATGGCAGGCACCGATGCATCCGAAGCTCCACTCATTGACCACGACGAAGAAGAGCTCAAGCCTCTTGCTGTGCCTTTGCCGAAGAGAATCCAGCAACGTCATGACAGAAAGGCAGCATACGAAATCACCAGAGAGGAAGTCTCCAAGTGGCAGGACAGCGTGAGAGCACTCCAGGACGCAGACCATTTGCAATTTCCTTTGGCACCACCTGCTGCCCAAGAGGAACAGGACGAAGTGGATGCCGAGGCCGAGTATGATGCACTCAAGTTCATTCCCGAAGCACAGGCACCGACTGAACTTGAAAGCAAGATCAATGGGCTCTTAAGAGCAGGAGCATTGCTTGACGAATCCAAGGAAGCCACTTTCGAGCAAATGCAATCGGCCAAACTTTCCAAGGACGAGTTGTTCAAGAGAACCCAGGAGCTCCGGCGCATGAGAGAGCTTATGTTCCGTGACGAGCAGAGGGCTAAGCGTATCAAAAAGATCAAGTCCAAGCAATATCACAAGATCAGAAAGAGAGAGAGATTACGGGATGCCGAATTGGTGGAAGGATCTGACGAGTCTGATCCAGAAGATCACGATATGAAGAGGGCACAGGAGAGAATGTCGCTTCGTCACAAGACTCAATCCAAGTGGGCCAAGTCCATTATCAAGTCAGGTATCACGAAAGATGCATCCACCAGAGCTGAGCTTGAGGAGATGCTCAGACAAGGTGAAAGATTGCGTGCCAAGCAGTTGGGATACGAGGAAGGTGAGCAAAGTGACGGTGGAATTTCTGACATTGAAAACGATTACGAAAAGGATGATGCTGAGGCAGAAGAAATCGAGAGAGGAAAGTTGGGTAAGGGTGTGCTTGCCATGGACTTCATGAGAGCCGCCGAAGAGAGAAAACGCAAGGAGAACATGAAGGAGATTGAATTCTTGAAGAGCATGCGTAACGACGGCAAAGCAGAATTTGCCAACACCGAGAGCAACTCCATCAACCAGCTCAAAAATCAAGGAAGAAGAGTGTACGCTCCTAACGTTGCTGCTGAGAAAGAGGAGATGGAGGATCTCGAGGAAGAAGTTTTGCAAGATTTCAGAGATGACGAAGTCAAGAGCTTGGAGAACAGAATGCGTGGCAGAGAGAGAGAACAGGAGGAAGAGCAAGAAGAGCAAGAAGATCAGCCTCCTGCCAAGAAGCACAAAGTCGAGCAAAGAGACGAGGAGGAGTTCACCGGCTTTGATGATGACGATGACGACGCAGAGAGTGATGAAGCAGACTCCGAGAATCCCTGGTTGATGGCCAATGACGAGCCTACGGAGAAATCCAAAAAATTCAGTGTGATCACGGAAGACTCCTCCAAATTGTCCAAAGCTGCTAACAAGATCCAGAAGCACGCCAGCAAGAAGTCTACCAACAAGTCGAAAGAGCCTATTTCGCTCATCGATATGGACGCTGTACTTGAAATGGAGGGAGATGTCTACGGCAGTGATAATGAGGAGAGTGGAACCTCTCGTATGTTTCGTCAGCAAAACTTGATCAAAGAGGCATTTGCCGGAGACGACGTGGTTGGAGAATTCAACGAAGAAAAGGCCAGAATTGTCCAAGAAGAAGACGACAAGGAAGAAGACCTCACCTTGCCTGGATGGGGAGACTGGGCAGGAAGCGACAAGCCCCAAAAACCTAAGAAGAAGTTTGTGATGAAAATCGACGGAGTCGCTCAGAAAGACAAGAGAAGAGATAAGAACTTGAAGGACGTCATCATAAACGAGACCGCCAACAAGCACAACTTGAAGTACCAGTCATCGAGCGTCCCATTCCCATACGAGTCTAAGGAGCAATATGAGAGAGCATTGAGAATGCCGATTGGAGAAGAATGGACTTCGAGAGTCACCCACCAGAAGGCAACACTTCCACGTGTCATCGTCAAGCAGGGTGTTGTGGTCAACCCGTTGAAGGCACCATTCAAATAGCATGTACAATAGATTGATGGAACGTTCAGTATTCGTTGAGATTGCATTAGAAGAACTGTAAAATTTACAGGGAATAGTATTTTGCCACACGGCCGTCTTCGCCACACGGTTATTCTATCAAAATGCCGTTTCTCATTGCCCAGCTCTTTCCACTGAGGAAAACGCCCTCTGGGTCCATCTCTTTTCTGACATCGTTGTAAGCCACCAAATTTTTACCGAACCACTTCTTCATCACCGGATCAAACCCGAGCATGGTGTAGAACTGTTTTCCTCCAAAATCAAGCTGCGTCTTCAAGTCGTCTGGTGACTCATGGTCTCCGTGCAAACCAATAAAGTTCTTGGCCCAGTGAGGACGGCCGTCGGCCTTGGTCAAAATATCCTCAAATATTTGATACCATTGGTGGGTTTCGACATTGAAGCCAAATGGTCTGTACATGGTGGCATTGATGAACAAAGTCAATTGATCGTTGGTGATCTTCGAGCTGTCAGGCTGATACTCCAATTCGGTCGAGTTGTCAAGATAAGGACGGAAGTTGTTACCGGGAACAGGGCCAGCACTCAATCTGTTTCTGGTCTTGAGCCACTCTTGGGATGGATACAACGAAGGCTTGCCATCTTCGTCAACAAACGGAACATTGGAGTTGGTGGTGTTGGAGCATCTGACTTCGATCGGAGCATGGACATAAAAGTCGTTCTTGGCAGCAGCTTCGTAGATAGCATCGTTCAACTCATTCAACACATCCACACCCTTAGTCAAAGGCGCAGACCATTCGTTCACAAACTGAGAGAAGAGACAGTCCATGTTCAAGCCCTCAACAGAATTCTGCACAGCATTAGCACCATTACCCAAGGTCTCCACGCTTCCGTATTGCTGTTTGAATACAAAGCGTTCGATCCATGGAGTTATACGCGGAATAATGTTAACAGATACCCAAAGCAACGACTGGTAGAAAAATCTACCGATAGGGGTTCCGTACCACGAGGTTGGCGGATCTGAAAGCGCATCGTCCGACTTGGAAGCACGCCATAAGACGCAGTTGCCAGAGTATGGGAACCACCAAATACGGATGAACTCCGAGTCCAACCAGATGGAGTCCCACTCTCTGAGCAAAGTGGTGTACTTGATGATCTCCTGCTTCGACTTGATAGTGTAGCGAGGTACAGCTCTGAGAGTCACCTGAGTAATGATTCCAATTTTTCCCAACGACAACATGGCCGCTCTGAAAAGGTTCGGATTCTCCACAGACGAGCATTTTACCAACTCACCCTTGCTGTTCGCCACGACGAGCGACACAACCTGCTGAGATACAAGTCCGTGGAACCTGGAAGAACCATGAGTTCCAGTGGAAATGAGCCCTGCAATCGACTGGTCACTGATGGAGCCCAAATTCTGGATGGCCAAGTTGTGCTTCTTCAAATACTCGTTCAATTGGAAGATTCTTATTCCTGCCTCCACGGTCAAGTCGACGAACTTAACCTCTTTGTCAGCAGAATCGCCTTTGGGTCCGTAGAACTCCTCCTGCTTCAACACCTTGTCAAATTTGTCCAAATTGCACAACCATTCGTTGGTCATAGTCAAGTCCGAGGGTGAATGGCCCGATCCGACTGTCATGATGGTCTTATTGTTGATTCTGGCCTGGTTGATCAACTCCACGATCTCTTCTACAGTGGAAGGCTGGAAGATTGCCAGGGGCTTGCACGAAAAGGTGCCAGCCCAGGTCCGGTGGACCATCTTTGTGCTGCGGAACGCACGTACGGATGCTGGCACTGACATGACAAAGAATTGTGTGCTCAATTAAGGCTTACTAACTTCTCTGTTAAATGCTCATTTTTTCTCAGCCATTTCCGGTGGAAATTTATGTCGCACAGTCCGAAGCGGACCGATTTGCGATACGCAGCTTGTGGGAAAGAAAAATTAAAGGGAATCTTAGAATGGCAGGGGTTTCTAGAGTTCTGATTGGGACTCAAAGGATTATTTATGGAAATTGCCTGACCATAGCGGGTGTAATTCGTGTTGGTTAACCGATATGCGATCTGCAGAATTGTGGACCACAGATGGAGACTAAAGGCAAATGATATAAAGGAGTTGGCAATGATATAAAGATAAAATGGTGAAATTTGATCATCGGAGTAACTAATCGTTAGCATCCTAAAGTTAGCTCTCCCGATTGGCAAAGGGAGGCTTTGCCTTGACAAACGGTTGTCATAGAACTCTGGACCATCGCTCCTGTGCTTCATAACGTTCGCTATCTATTCCGTGTTAAAGTAGAATCCGGATGGCAACATAGAAACAAAACTAATTTTCTGAACAGAGAGTAGAAGTTGTAGATTACTGACTGGAAACTTTCAGGGATAAGATCATACTATGCTCAGTGTGAATAGCAAAACATGCTAGACCGAGATATGACGAAGGTGGACAGTGTTTAAGGAGATCAATGATTCTCACAATCGGGAAACCTCTGACGACAATTGGATCTCTCGGCACTGCTCTTTCTTTTTCGAACATATCTTTCTACAAATCATTTCTTCTTTTCATTTGTCAAATCTTTTCTTGCTTTTCATTCGCCAGGTGTACTCTTATCAACCACTTCTTATCATACCAGTAGGTGCTCCCGCAGTTCTCCACCATTGACTGGTATAGTCCGCCACCGTGTGCCATGGTCAACTTATTTTTACTTGAGACTCCTTATGCACTCGTCGTTATGTTACTTATTGGTTCTTTGACACAATAAACTTCATCAGAACGCATTTGATTTGAAGTTGAAATTTGTCCAAATGAGCAATGTAGCATAGCAAATAAGCAAGCGTCCATGAAGCTGAAAGCGTTTGGATCCACATTTTGGTGTGGTACTCCATGTTTCCAAGAGTGTATTAACTCCAGCTGTATCTTATGTCTCACCCGTAGAATAGCTGTGTATTTCTGAATACACAGTGACTTAGAATCATCTCATCGGGAGATCTCATACATCATGGATAATTCCATGGAGATTCAGTTCAAGGAAGTGAGTACTGATTCTCTCCAAGCATGGCATTTGATTCTCTCCAGTGTCATCCAGCTTCCAGAGTTGAATCGCAAGGCAATCTAGCAACTATTTTTGATATCTTTAGGAATGCCTCGGGCGACTGTCTCTAGACCAGCTACTTATTACAAAGCCCCATTTCATTTCTATTTTTGTCTACTAATACTTAAAGATACGAGAAAAAAGTAACTTCAATTAGATTGCAGAAACCACGGAGTGCTTTGGAGGACAGATTCTTGTAAATAACTTGGCCGAATTCAAAACACCAAATGCTCTATTGATGTGACTCTCCAGCAATTGAATCTCGCATCTGACTGACTCCATATAGATCTCTATTCTCCAACTTTCTCTGTCCGAGAACAACTTTCAAATCTGGATCAAATAACTGGAATGAAGGTATCGGCATAGACGACTAAAAGAAGAAATTCCCATTGATGCAAGATTGTTAGTTGACAATGTGGGGAAGCGGGCAAGTCATTCTCAACTCCTTATGATACATGGGGAAAGCAGACACCGGAGAGGAGATTTGCAACCGTGGGGACGACTTCTCTCAGTCGCAGCGCTCAGATACTAGGGCCATGCTCAGACTTATCCAAAGTAGAATCGGCGGCTTGCGATAAACTGGAAGAAGGCCACAATCAGCGATGTATCCAAAAGAGCGTTCTTTTGACAGCTCTCATACGAGCACAATCGGCATAGGTACTAATAGCGTTTCATCGCCGTACATCGGCCAAACGTGCTTCAATGACACTGCCTAATCAGGAACGTTCGGTGCGGAACCACGCAATTTGGTGCGGTGCGGAACCCACGCAATTGGGTGCAAAAAATGGCGAAATCATGTTTTCTCGCCAATTCATAATTAAAAGAGCTCAGTGAACTCTCTTCATGAATTTTCCTAGCTCCCTCATCAAATGCGCCGTACCATTGTATTCGGCCTTTCCCCACATATTTCCAGGTGACGGGCAAACCGTTGCTTGGCAAGATCAATTCTTCGCTCCATTCAGCGGTCGTCGGCCCCACCGAAAGCCAACCTAAAATATATAAATATAGACTTTTGCTTATTAACCAACAATTTCCTCCATAATGCACTTCTCTGCTGTAGCTGGCCTCCAGCTTTTGGCTGTCGCTGCGGCCAAGTACATAGAGGTGCTGAGTGGTCTCGGAACTTACTATCTTCAGGCCAGTGAAGGAAGGTATATTTTGACAGACGATATCAAGAAGGCCTATGGCAACTTTTCTGTCAATGGCCGTGTTCAGGGTGTTGACGAATTGGGTGTAACGCGTGACAACCGAGTGTTGGATGGAGGATTTTATACTCTCCTGGTTGGTCTAGCAGCAGGATTTTTTCGTGGAGAGTATATCATTCTCAACGACGATTATTGGTCGTGGTATGTCTGCCAAGATCCTGTGACGCCATCTGGGGACTGGCTTTTGTACATCAAGGATAGTCGATTCAACTATTCAGATTATAGTTCTGTGCGTACCGCTCTGTTGTCAGACGAAATGAGCACTTCAGACATGGGTGTTGTCAGCAGCTCGCTAGACTTGATTACTAGCTCGGATGTTACTGGACTGTCCAGTTCAGAGGACCTCGGAGGTTCTAGCTCTGATACTGTTGGTGTTTCTAGTTCGGAGGACCTTGGAGTTCCTAGCTCACTTGGGGGACCTGGCTCGGATGTAAGTCCACCAACTGCTCTTGGAAGTCCCTCTACTGACATTGTTGACACAAATACCGAATCAAGTACTGGGGAGGCAAATACCGATACCGGAACCGGCATTGTGCCAGAATCATCGACGTCCACTGAACAAATTCCAGCCGAATCCCCGGACACCGCTGCCAATATTGGCACGCCTCAAGGTGGTGATACAGCGGCCCAAGTTCCATCTGCCGAAGAAGCTCCAACGACCGCAGAGATTTCGCTGGCCATTGAAACTGCCTTGAGGTTACTCTTGAAAGAGAAACGAGAAGAGCCTTTCTATCCGGTGAACTATGACCAATGCTACGAGGTCAGTTTGTTGCTTGTGGACGAGCCCCTCTGTGTGGGAAGTGACTGTGGTAAATCCTCCAATTGTTCCACCCAGTGTAGTATGTTTTCATGTAGTGGTAGCCCATGCTACCCTGAAATCTGCACCACTCGGTGTCCTGGAAACTCGTGTCCTACTGTGTGTTCCAAGACATTATGTGAGGACAATGCCTCTTGTCCTCCAGACATTTGCACGTCGACTTGCGGTAAGGACTGTCTTACCATCTGTCCGCTGAAGTGCTCATCTGGTGCTCTGTGTACTCAAGGCTCGTGTACAACTAAATGTGTTGGAGACTGTGATGTTATCTGCGAGGCCGGTTGCACTGGTTCGGCCTGTTCCCGGTGTACCACTTCATGTGGTACGGATTGTTCGGGCACTTCGTGTCCTTGCACAGGTCCACTTTGTCCAGGTGGACAACTCAAAGGCAATTGCACAACATGTGGGGGAGATACTCCGGGCGGAAATTCCCCTGGTGGAGGTTCCCCAGGTGGAGGAACTGTCAAGTGCACTGGATTGTCTTGCAAACCTTGTACCACCTGTGACAAGACCGTTGTTTTCCCGGGATGTCCTACCTGCGTCTACACATTCACAGACTTTGTCTTCACTTGTCCATCGGTCACAACGCTTACCATCTCTACTTGCACCAAGACTAGCATCTGCTCTGCTAAGGTAGTTACGTTTAGTCCTGGAACTCATACCATTTCAGGTACCGCGGTGGTGCCGGTGAAAACCGACATTAGTCTGACTATCAGGGCCGGAGGCAATACTGGCACTGGCACTTCGAAAGCCTCTGGTACTTCTGGCAGTTCTGGAGGTTCTGGAAGTACTACAGCAGGTTCTGGTGGAAGTACCAAGGGCTTAGTGGGCACATTTATTGGAGCCCTTGGTCTTTTCATTTTGTTGTGGTAGACTCAAGTATGGAATATGATATTGTTAGTTTGAGGTAGTATGTGGGATGGTCTGGGGTTTTGGGACGCTGGGAGACAGAGCATTTTTCCTTATTTGAGACTCATTTCAGAGTTATTATGTCCAATGTTGTGTAGAGATGAGAACATGGTTCCGTGCATTTGAGCGTTGGTTGCAAAATGACGTAACATGAGAAACCAAAAGAATTGAACGATGTTTTTTTTTTTTACGAATTATACATTTTAGCTAACTAAACTATATAACTAAAGGTAGGAGAGTCGAAGAGAAAAGAACAAAAACGAATCCGACGGAGAAATAGGACAAAAAATGAAACCATGATCATAAATCTTGAAAATTCATCTTAATTGCTGTTGTTCGTTGGACTTCCAATCCATTAATCCATTCTCTACTGCATGTTGCAATGCTGATCCCCAGAACCACCACCAACTTCCCACAAGAAACAACAGATACTCTCACAGATCATGACCAGTCATCTACTTAGAAAAAGACCGTCCATAACTCTTTACTATCTATCAACACCCTCTCTCAGTATCCTACAAGAATGTTCCATGAATTTCTGCGTCACGTGACCCCACTCGGTTGATATCGTCGCATACTCGAAAAATTTTAACCATTACCTATTTCTTTACTAAACATGCCACCAAAAAAGAAGGGAGCCGCCGAAAAACCTATCTTGCTCGGAAGACCAGGTAACAACTTGAAGTCCGGTATTGTTGGTTTGGCCAACGTCGGAAAGTCCACTTTCTTCCAGGCCATTACCAGATGTCCTCTTGGTAACCCAGCAAACTATCCATTTGCTACTATTGAGCCAGAAGAAGCCAGAGTCATTGTTCCTTCGGCCCGTTTTGACAAATTATGTGAATTGTACAAGCCTAAGAGCGAAGTGCCTGCCTACATGACCATCTACGATATTGCAGGTTTGACTAAGGGTGCATCTGCCGGTGAAGGTTTGGGTAACAACTTCTTGGCCAACATCCGTGCTGTCGATGCCATCTACCAGGTCGTCAGATGTTTCGACGACCCAGACATTATTCACATCAACGATGAGGTCAACCCTGTCGCTGACTTGGATATCATCAAGGATGAGTTGAGATTGAAGGATATCGAATTTGCCCAGAAGCATTTGGAGAGTGTAGAGAAGATCACAAAGAGAGGAGGCCAGTCTTTGGAAGTCAAGCAGAAGAAGGAAGAGGCCGAGTTGGTCAAGCGTATCATCCAGTTGTTGGAGGACGGTGGCCGTGTGGCCAACCAGAAATGGACCCAGAAGGAGGTTGAGGTGATCAATTCCATGTTCCTTTTGACTGCCAAGCCATGTATCTACTTGCTCAACTTGAGTGAGAGAGACTACGTGAGAAAGAAGAACAAGTGGTTGTTGAAGATCAAGGAGTGGGTTGACACCAACTCGCCAGGCGACGTCATCATTCCACTTTCTGTTTCTTTGGAGTCCAACTTGTCGACCATGGAGTCGGACGAGGAGAGAGACGCCTACTGCAAGGAGATTGGCGCTGAGTCTGCTTTGCCTAAGATCATCACTGTCATGAGACAGAAGTTAGACTTGATCTCGTTCTTTACCGGAGGTCCAGATGAGGTTAGAGAATGGACCATCAGAAGATGGTACACCGCCCCACAGGCAGCCGGAACCATCCACACTGACTTGGAAAAGACTTTCATTTTGGCTCAGGTTATGAAGTACGAGGACTTGGTCGAGCTCAAGGATGAGACCGCAGTCAAGTCTGCCGGAAAGTTGATGATGAAGGGTAAGGACTACTTTGTGGAGGACGGTGACATCTTGTATGTGAAGGCTGCTGACGGTAAGGCTCGTTAATGTATAAGTAATACGAAGACAGTGGTAGAGATGGAAGTAGTGCACCCTCTATTAATTTCTTGTGTCATTCCATTTTGATGATCTTCTGGTAATTTTTTCATTCTATTGGAAATATTGCCTCGATAGTCTTTTCACACCTTCCCCACGATTTCTACAGGAAGTCTCACATAGTGCTATTCTCAACCTACTGACTTCCAATGTTTTCCTTGCCACGACAACTACATGGAGTGGCAACAGCAAAATCACGCCAATTCCTACCACAGAATTCCACCTTTCAAACCTACACCCGCCAAATTGCCCGTTCGGTAGTGATTCCACCCTCTCATTTTAGTAACCCAGAAAACGTGCCGCAACAATATGGAATAGAGAACCAGAACCGCCAACCAGGCCCAGAAACAGAAATTATCAATAGCTCCGACATAGGAAGCCGTTCGCCACCCCCTCGTTCAGATCGCTCCTTCAGAGACCTTCTGTCGTTGCTCGCAATGGTTGCATTGACCTATTTGGCCATTGACAACTACGCAGATCGAGTCAAGATCGAGAAGATCAACACGGAAACGACAGCAATTAACCTCAAGACGTTGCAATTGCAACAGCAAAACTTCCTCAACGCTCGCAAGCAGCAGGAGTTGAAGCTATTGCGGGAAAGAATGGATGTATCCAAGAGATGCTACAAGATGGCATTACACATTGCACTTTTGCGCAAGCAGCTAGCTGATTTAGGTGTTGACCCCGCAGACATCAATGCGGTGTTGCTGGAGTTTGAGAAAAATGTACGGTTGAACAATTCTGTTCAGAATCTCACGGGCCAGGCGATCTGGCTTGCTGACGATTCCAGTTTGAATGGGTATATCCCTGATTACCGTGAGTATGATAAAAAGGGAGTACTGGAGACGTGACTAGGTGGAGAGATGAGTGGAGGCTGGGAGTGGAGGTGGATATTGAAAAGAGAGTTTACTTGTGAATATAGCATTTCTATTCATGGAAATCCTAAAATAGAAGCCACACAATTCTTCAGTAGCTAGGCAGGTATCACTTTAGGCATGCATGGAAGAGGATCAACATAATTTATGGAAACAAAGCATCAATTACAAATAGTAGCCAAACCCGAAAGTATTCACATTAATATCAACATTGAAGGTGTGGCCTATTGCCGGGACAGGTATGCGTCCGCCGGGGTTACCCGCACACACCATATATAAACGAGCCATCTCACCAAAAATTTCTCACCATACAATGTCTTTATAGGCGCCCATTAGAGTCACGGTTTGCATGATTTCCCACATGCAATCTACGCCACTATGTGGCTATTCGTGCTCGGGTTAGCCTTAGATAAACAGTTATCGCGGCCCTTGCGTCGGGGCCATTCTGTGGTGGTTCCGCGGCTCTTAACTTACACTTCGTAATGTAGATGACTTAATGCTTGAATCTATGATGAGTACACCGATGAATGAATAGTAAATCACGAATTCCACGTTTATAAATTTCGTTGTCTCTTGAATTCTTGGTCACCTGCTTTATCTACCTCCTCTATTCTGGATGAGTTCAGCATCGATCTTGCCCAACAGACGCTGCTTGAGCTTCAACTGCAAAAGATTGAACTTTGGGCAACAAACACTCTGTGCATCCGGCCCGTTCTGCTCGTAGAACTTCTTGCAACATTTATACAATTCGTCAATGACTTTGGTACATTTGGACTCGTTGTAACCGTTCTGCTGCAAGCAGTCCTGAATAGCACAAGCAAAAGGCTTGCATTCGTTCTTGTCGGCATCTATTTCTTGTTCGGACATGGAAAAGCCGGTGGAGTTGTCGTGAAGATTTGATAATCGCAAAGTGTGGAAACGAGGTCACGTGAATTCTAGGTTTCCAGCAACCATGGATATAGGCAGAATAGCTCAAATGGTGTTAGGGTCCAAATCGGAGTGGTAGTCGTCCTCGTCGAACTCACTAGGCTCGTGAATCACAAGCGGAATGAACTCGTTTTCCTTGGTTTTTGTCTGGTTCTGGACCTTATAGATGTAGTACGCCGCACAGGTGGTAAACACGGAAACTAAGATGGCTATCAAGCCCCACCGAGACAAATGCCACCGCAAAGACTCGATCTCCGATCGCATGGCCATATTCAACTCGGTGGTGATTTTATGGTTTGTTTCTTGGATGCGAAGCATGATCTTCTTGCTCATAAGTGTATTCTCAGATCGCTGGTCGTTGATGGCCACCTGAATATCGTTTTTCATCTGAATGGAATGGTTGTTGAGCTCGTCACTTTTTGTGTCGAAGTCCCTCTCGAGAGCATTGATGTCGTTGATCAGCTCGTTGATGTGACTCTCTCGATTTCTAGTAATATCCACTCTCAACTCTTGCTGGGCGCTCTCAAACAAATATTGCTCGTTCTCCAACTCGTAAAGTTGCGAGTATTTGGTCGACAACTTGGAGAGCTTGGAGTTGAGCTGCACGATGAGCAAGTTGATGATCTCGTCGCTTTGGGACGGCGTAAACCCCGCCTTGATAAGCAGTTTGTATGCCTCGTAGGTATCAATATAGGGCTCCATGTTCTCGAAAATAGTTGTGAGAAAGTCGTCGACAACCTCCTGAGCGGATGAGTCGTCTTGCATGATGACGGACGGGTCGACTTCCAGAACGGTCAAGGAAGCGTCTTTCGAAGGGTCGGATTGGGCAATATCGGCAGCCCCAGACTCAGAGTTGGCGGGAAGTTGAGCGCTCACAGCCTCTGGGTTGTTCTTCAGTTGGAAATACTTTTGTTGATTGGTTTTGGACGTGGTAGATAGTCTTTTAGGTAGACATAGCGATATCTGGGTATTTGCGGACGCTCTTCCTATGGCCATTTGTCGTCGAATAGAGACACTCAAGATATTCGTGCGAGAGCATGTTTTGAGAATCTTAAACATTGTCCGAGGATGTTCCGTTAATAGCTTGGACTGACTTGGTGTATGTGGTGACTATGAGGGAGTTGATTCACGTGACCTCGGTGGGCAACAGCAAGAAGGCTAAAAAAGAGGACTGTGGAGCAGAGACCGGGTATTGATGAGTGGTCGTCAAGACAGTTTCAATAGATAGAAACAGGTAGTCGATATTGACTTGTAAATATGGAGAAGGTGATAGACGATATGCTATCCCTGTATGCACTCCGTGGGCCAGCAATTCCGTATGGGATTACCTTTATTGAAATCATTGGCGATATGATCATAAGGGCAATAGAACACCCCGAGGTTCTACGATTGTCATTCCAATTCCACGAAATTTCTGTTTTGGAAGTAAGGATCTTCTATTTTTGTTTTGGTAGTCAGGATCTTCTGGGAATATTCAGCTGCGCACAGGACCGACCTATAGATTTGACTTGTAGATAGCAGAATTGTACATTTCGAATTCTAAGATGATCGAAGATATTTTAGAATGCTACATTGCAGAAGTTGCATGATCGTGTATTGGAAAAGATTTGCTTGGAAAATGTATTAAATCCTATCATTATGAAATTTCCACAAATTACGAGTTGATAATTTCGGCAGATATTCGCTATTCGCTGCAAAATTGAAGGTCTACATAATCGATACCAAGCCAACGACGATTTAATTCCAAGAATTATTCCGTGGTCTAGATCGTGTTAAAATTTGCTTAATAACTCACTGGATTCATTTTCGTAGCAGCTATCTGAAAACAAAAAAGCTACCTTTCAAGCCTACATAATTAGCATACAACAAATTATACAATGAACAAGTATAGCTCATACTTCTCATGATATCTTCGAAAATGATTGCTTTCCATACGGCCATTGGCACAGAATCCTCTACTTTTTGCAATGATTTCATCCTGCCTTTTTTTTTTCTTCATCAAGATATCACAGAACAACTTCGTGTCTACCTGCACAAATCCATAGATCTTGGGTCAACACTTGATCTTTCTCTAAACACCAATGAACTTTTTCTCTAGTGCCATCTCGTCACTCACGGGCACTTCCATCCCCTACACTTTCAAAGAGAAGGTCGTGGACCCTTCCTTGGGAACATATCCTGACAATAGTTCGATATGGACAGTGTACAACGGTACCAACCCCAAGAATGACACGCCAGTGACGATTTTTGAATTCAGCTCGAGAGACGCGGTGAATATCCAAAATAACTACGAGGGTTTGGCCAGAAACTGCTTTAAAAAGCTGAAACTAATCAAGTTTCCAGGAATCATCTCCATTGTCGACTTTATTGAAAGCGATAGTCATGTCTACATAGTGACCGAGCGTGTGACGCCGTTGGCTCGCTATTTGACCGACAACTCCGGACTCATCTCCACCGACGCTAAACTATACGGAATTTACGGCATTTCCCATGCTTTGCTGTTCATCAACATGAAAGCTCAGTGCGTGCACGGCCGATTGGATGTGGCTTCTTCAGTATTTGTAAATGCCCAGGGAGAGTGGAAGTTATTCGGCTTCGAGCTTCTAACCAACTTGACCTCTGACCCTGATCAGCCAATCTATCGTCTTTCGCAATTCATTCCTGGCTCCAGAGAGAATTTGCCGGACGAAGTTGCTAATGGAGGAATTGATGCGATTAGACAGTTTGCAATCAAGTACGACTCATACAGATTGGGGCATTTCATTTTCAGCGTTTTGACTAGACAAAACTTCGAAGCTCCTGTTTTGGTGGAACATTCAGAGGTTCTTGCCGGGAGCAACAAAATCCCCAAGGCTATTGCACTTCAGGTTAAAAGGTTGGTGAGCTCTAAGGCTAACCTCAGAATCACAGTCGAGAAATTCACCCAGGAGACTGAAGACTATTTTTCTGGAAACACGTTGGTGGCATTTGGCAAGGTGCTCGAGGAAATAAAATTCCAGAATGATGCAGAGAGGTTATCTTTCTTCAAGAATGATCTCGCTCACTATGTGGATGGCGAGTTTCCTCCAGGATACTTGGACAATAAATTACTTCCGGAAATCACCAGCCAATTTAACAACTTGGCCAACACAAAGCCTACGGTCAACTCAACGCCAGAGCAGCACCAGCAACGCCAAGAAACCATGTCGGTATTGTTGAACTATATTTTGAAGTTGAGTGCGGGCTTGCCTGACGAGAAGTTTGCCAAATCCATAAAGCCCATAATATTTCAATCGTTTGCCCTCCTGGACAGGTCTATTCGACTCACACTCTTGCAGCATTTGCCTAGCTACAGCCAAAAGCTCACAGAGTCGGAGGTACAATCCAAGATATTCCACAATTTGGTGTCTGGCTTTCAGGATACCAACTTCATGATCAGAGAAACCACATTAACATCCATCACTACGATTATTGATAAAGTGAGTGTGAAGCAAGTGAACCAGGAGTTGCTCAAGGTTCTTGCAAAGCTGCAAATGGATCCAAAGCCATCGATTCGTACGAATACTTTGATTTTGATCATCAAGATCTCCAGCAAGATTTACACTAATTCGAGAAATAGTGTGATAATAACCGCGCTTGCAAAGTCGTTGCGTGATTCCTTCACGCCATGCAAATTGACCGCTCTCAATGGCTTTGAAAAGCTCATTGAACAGTTTTCGCTAGACGAAATCTGTGGAAAGATATTGGGCCACTTGGCAGTGGCCTTGATGGACCCCAAGTCCAAAAAGGTACGTACGGAGGCTAAACGTATTTTTGAATTGTACTTGGGCTCAGTGGAGAAGCATGCAGCTACGTTGCCATCAATTGAAGAGGACGAAGATGAAGAAGAAAAAGAATTTATGAAGAAAACCTTCCCTCAGGAATCCAAGGTTCCCGGCGATTTCGATGAAGCCAAAAATATAAAGGCGCCACAAAATGGTGGTGCATTCTCTTTGGGATGGAATGTCGTCAACAAGCTTGTTTCGTCCAATGTTGAAGGAGACCTCAACAAATCGTTCGACCGATCCACTCCGGACTTGACCAGAGTGTCGACACCTACAACCGAGCCACAAGTGGCTGTGCCACCACAAATTCCTGGATGGGACGACGATGCAGACGAGGATGGTTGGTCTGACGGAGATGGATCACAGCCTTTGGCGCAGTCTCTCTCAATTGCACCACCTAGAGCCGTTCGACAAGCACCAATCCCAAGTGTCAAAACCGCTGTAAAGACGCAGGCTAAAACCGACAATTCTCGCCGGGGTCTCATGCTAGGAGCCAGAGCCCAGAAAAAACCGGCCTCCACTCTTAAATTGGATATTCCAGTGGAAGGCGATGACGACGAATCATGGGGAGGCGAGTGGTAGAGTCGCATCGTTCGATACGACGAATAGGGGCGTTGACACTTTCCGGCATTTTATCTAGGAACGGCTCCAATGCATAAGTGGAAGGATTACGCGGCTGAGATGAAATCGCGCACTACGGGCTCAATTTAATAATCTTTCAAACTTTGTGATTCGGGTGGACTAGTTCCGAGAGAAAAACTCACGCGATTGATGCGAAAGGTCTATTGCGACCCAATCCTACTATCGCCTCTGACGCAAGTCTACTGCTCAGCTATGCACGGTGGATTAAAGATTAAGCAAACACCTGCGAGGAGCGCAAAATCATTCCTGCGGCATGATGTACATCAAATCTTTCTTTGACGCACGGCTTCACAATACAAGTCCATGTTTGCTTATCTTATCGGGCCTCGCAAGCCACTGTGGCCTAAATTGCTCAGACATAGAATGTATTTTCCTGGATATTCTAACCATGTGGACCCCCTCAACCATTGTATCTGAATATGTGAAGCAATATATATGTGTTTACGTCAGACGTTGGTTGGTGCCTGAGATTGAGTTGACTGCTCTTTCAAGAATCGCCCTAAAAGAAGTTGTAACGGGTTACACGGACAACCAATCAATCATCCTGAAGAGATTCTCGACAAACTGACCATTCGCCTCACTCGGCATCTTCTATTTTGAAAATGGTCCATAATCGTTGAAGTACTTAGTGGAACACATGGCGATGGCATCAGTCCATCAAAATTGGTTCGACTTCAATGAGATGCTCATTGATGCGGAGGCAACCAAACTATTTGCAGAAAGGCTCTGGTAGGAGTGGGATGCCCTTTGACAAATCCGGCCAGTTGTTAGCCTGCTTGCAGCGACTGGGTAATATCCCATTCTGAAATCCTTGCCTAGCCGTAATAGAAGGCTACGCTTGTAGAGAATCTTTCGACGCCTGTGGAGGGGATTTCAGCGCAATGATCCCGATGAACTTGACGAGGCATGTAGACCGAATGTTTCTGAATATTGTGAATGATAAGATAATTAGATGCCTTAAAAATAGCCAGCATGAGTACTTCACTACATGGAATTTATTTTTTGAAAAGTATCATGGCGATCAGATTCATCGTTTTCATAATTCAAGTATCAAGAGTACAAACTCAATTCGAATTAACCTCAATAAGCTATTGTACGTTGTGGTATGCGCTTAGAAGTGCAAGTTCAAAGTGAGGGCATACGCCATCGAATCGAACCGAACACCTTGAACAATTCTTTCTCCGTTTCTTATGGTACAGATCTCTCCAACATCCATCCGGAAGCCCGCAAGTAACATACCACAACAACTAGTGGGCCAACCGCTCACAGTGGCTACATTGTTCTAGAATCCCCTGGTGTATCTATAATAAATATTCTATTCACCATTAATCGAAACGAAGAATTGCCACAGATGTGACTAGTTCCACTAATAAATAACATCCACATTAAACTAATTTGGGTTAAAGGGGTCCAAGGAGTCGAACAGACTAGGATCGAACATCAAATTGTCCAATCCATCGAGATCTAACCCATTAAACGTTGACTCGCCATCGCCCTCTGGATTCAGCCATGATTGTTTTTTGTTCTGTTCAAGCATGTATGGGGGGAGAATCCGTCCAAAGATCTGCGTATCAAGTTTATCAATGACTCCAGGAACATAATTCAAAGAAGAATCAAAGCCCGACTGTTCAAGCTCGAGTGGTGCAATTGCACCGCTCAAACCTTCCGAGCCAGGAGATTTCGAGTTTCCATTGCCTTTACTTCCGGACAGAGTATTGCCACCTCCCGATTGTGAAGCAAACTGTTCGGAAGAAGGTTTGAAATTAGAACCCTGGTTGTTCCTTGCAAACAAATCATAAAGTTGATTCTCAGCACGTTTTTCTTCACCAGAGTTCTGTACAAGGCCGAATGATTCCATCGATGCTTCGGTATTGCTATTGCCATCTTTCTTGAACTCATTTATATTGTCGAAATTGCGAAGAGTTGATTGCACGGTGTCATCATTGGTTTCAATCGTGTTCGAATCAGACATCAAATTGGCCTTCATCGAAGTGTCTGCTGTTCTTCTGTTCAACTGTTCGAACAAATTGTTCAAAATGTTGTAAATACGCATAGATGCATTTGACATGTGTTTCATGGTGTCTAACACCTTTTTACCAACTTCAATGTCTTTGCGAATCATCTCTATGTTCAAATCATCATCGAATAAAACACCAGCATAGTTAACGCCCACTTGGTTGTTTTTCTGGTTGTTGTAGTTTGCAAAATGGAAGTAGTAAATCAAACACGCGATAGAAAAGAAAATAGTGTACATCGAAAACCAGTAAGTTCCAATCAAGAGATTTTGGTCAATCATTTTGTTAGCCAACTTCACCACCATACGAGCAACCTTGATGCAGTTTCTTCCTCTGATCAAAGAGCGAGGGTCGGAGTGAGAGCCCTGGTACCCGTTACTAATGTAATGGATGAACGGTCTGTAAAGACTTATTTGGCAGTTCAAGAAAGACAAGTGAAGATAATAGTTTGCCAACTTGAATCTGTCCGGAATCTGTTTTCCGCTCTCAGCATCATTTGGATCGGTTGGCTTTAACTCTGGGGGAAGATTTTCAAGCCAATTTTTGAGTTCACGTTCAAGCTCAGTAACCTTGTCGTGAATGCTGGCCGAATTTTCCTTCTTCTTCTTGATAGGGTACAATTCCATGACAATGCGAGACAAGATTATCGTCAATTTCGTGTGGTGATTGGCACATGCAGATGAAGACAATCTGCCTTCTTGTTTATCAAAAAGATAAGCGCTCCGCGTAACTAACTCGTCGTCTAGTTCAGCAGGTAGTTCTTGGTCGAATTCATCCTCACTAATCGAGCGAGGCAAACCCAACAACGAATTGATGTAAATGTCCATCTTGTAGATAGTGAAAAACAAACGCTTTCTGGTGTCCTCCTCAATTGGGTCAAGTTTTCTCTTGGAAGACTGGAAGATAGAAAGGTTTCTGTGTAAGCCTTCTTTCAATGCGCTTCGAAGAGCAATACCAATGTACGAATAACAAGTGGACAACCTGGCCGAGCACTGTAAATAGAGGATCATCATCACGACGGTTTGAATAGAAGGAATATCGCCCACGTTGGTGATGTCAATTAACTTTCTGGCCTCCAAAAAGTACTTGAAGCCTTCATCCTCAAGTGCCTCGTTCTTGGAATCGTTGAACGGCTGCTTGGAAAAAAGCGATCCGCACGCTAGTATAGAGTACATGAAAGGCAAGAACTTCTGCTGTCTGTCGGTAAAATGTACTGGATCCAAGCTGTATAGCAAGTCGACTTCCTCGAGCAAAGAAGGCCGGTGATAGAAACGAAACAACACACATGCCTTGTGCCACGTTGTGAATATAAGCTGCAAAGCCACCTCCTTGGGAGGAAGCATAAGCTTGAGCTCGTAGCCTAGTGTGTCATCGGACGAACCTGAAGATCCATTAGGAAGATCGATGTGGGTTATTGGCGAGGCATTGGGGGTCGTTCCATCGTGGTACAAGTCGGCGATGTCATGAAGATTGATCGAGCCCGGGTTTTTCAGTTGCAAGTAACCCACCACCTTCTGGAATCTGGTGAAGTCAAACGTCTGGGGCTGGTCCTCCAAGAAGTTGAGGTGCAACTTGGGGAAAAGCAAGTTCATGATGTTCTGGGCCAACACCAAGTTAGAGTTGATGGTGGTGACTGACGGCATTCGGTTCAAGGCTATCAGTTGTAGCAAAGCCGTGGATTGTGGAGTTGCAATGGCAGGCGCAGGGGCGTTTTTGTTGCGGATGTTGGGCCGGTCGTACGTACAGTTGTACGAGTACACCGTACAATGAATACACGGCTGTTTGCCGTCACATTTGACCTTTTTAAGTCTGCAGTTGTCGCAAGCTCTGGTGACCCGTCTTCTTTTCTGGTCTTGTGAGCGCATCGACCCGGCGACGGAGTTAAAGCTCGAAGCTGAAGCGGTTGGCACGTTTGGGCTCATTCCGGAGCTCTCGGAGGATGCGCGTAGCTCGGGAGAGTGCTTGCCCAGTTTCAGCATAAAGGTAGAAATAAGTGGACTTTGCGGATGAAGCAGGGTGGGGATAAACCAGCAATTCAGAAGTAACGGTTGCAAAGAGGCACGGCGTCCGAAACGGATTAAAGGAAGCGTGAGATTTGAAAAGAGAGATTCTCCCAGGAAGTTGTGTAGGCAACGATTAAAGTGAGTGTAAAAAAAAAAGTTTTGTGAGTTGACGTTTACTGACAAGTACTGCAGGCTTGCCTCGTATTTATTTGTGGGGGCCACCCTGAAGTCGTCTGACCGAAACGGTGGAGAAATGGCGGAAAAGTGTTGAAGAGGGGTGTTTGGGTCTAGCTAGACGTTGAAGGAATAATGATCTTTCCATTTTGCAGAGCTTGATGGGGACTGTGGGGGATAATTCGTGTAAGCAATGACGACACTGAGGTGAATGATTGGTCCAATGAAAAGGAGGAAAATGATGGGAAAACCGAACTCGGGGAGGTCACAAACACACGAAGGGTGATCCAGCTCCAGAGCTTAAAGAAACAAAAAAAACCATTTATGCTTTCAGTCCACTTCCCAGTCCACTGTCAGTTAGGGTGAGACAGTGTTCCTGCAGTCATGCACAACGTCCCCTTAGCGCATGCACCTAGCGTGGAGGTGAGTCACGGAAAGACACGGGAAAATCGGATATGGTGAAAATGACGAAAGAGAGATGTCTAAGTTTAATAAGCGATACGAGAGTGCTTTCACAGACGCAAAATCTGTGTTTGTGCTGCATTTCCGCCTATCTTTGTAATTAGACCACTCCGGACTTTCGGGTTGGATGGCCGAAATGAGACGCATTGGTGAAGCGGAACATTTGTAAATTCACCATTATTGTGAATACTTGTTAATTTCACGCCAATAACTAATTTTTTTCTGAGCCTCATCATCGCGGCGACAAGATTCCGATATCGAATTAATCTACGATTTCGTTTGGCTGCGAACACAATAATTATTTGAATTAGGCTATAGAACAATTAAAAAATAAAACACTAGAGGGTGCCTTTGCCACTGAAAGTAGTTTTCTGAAAGTAAAACTAATTGTCACGATCCACTAAGGGAAGTGACCGATTCTGGGGCCAAAGTATCCTTCAGGCTCGTTGCTAGCAACATCTAATAATGCTGGCCCCACACCATCGAGTCCCTCGTACATTACATCGTTGCCCCACCAGTCGATGTCCTTCTCGTGGTACTGAACAGCAAAGAAAATAATCACAGCACCGAAGGCAACTCCGGCCTGCAATCCTCCACTCAACACGTAATTGTACTTAGACCACCATGCGAAGAATCTTCTGCGGATAAAAAACATGAAGAAGTAACTGGCAATAAGACCTGGGGTGAAGTAGCCCAAGTTGTAAGGGGCGAAGTTCAAGAATCCTCCAATGATCAACACTGGCAGGAAGTATCTCACAGCCTTGTAAGTTCCAAAGTACTTCTTGAGAGCGAGACATGGGAACGCAAGCAAAAATCCAATCAAGAAGCAGTATTGCAAGACTGGATAAAGACCACCAAACACCTTCTTAGGACCAATGACACCCCACAAAACAGAAGCCGAAAAGAATGTTCTGGAGCTAGGGCAGGTGAACTTCTGCGGCTGGGTAGGCAGACAGTAGTCAGTGATGGTGTTAAAAGCGAGGTTCAAAGTGCCCAAGCTGACAAACGACGACACGAAAACAGAAAGCATCTGCACTCTGAAAAGAGCTCTTGGAGCAATTCTCAAGTAGTGGCCCATCTTCTGGTCGGTGATATAGTTCTGAGCCTGGCCATCGATGTTGTAACCCAAAGCCTTGATGAAGTTCAAAGCAAGACCGTTACCAGGAATAGCATAGCCAACAATCAACTCAACCAACACATTAAGACCAAACGAGAATCCAGTAGTGGAGTACACGATATTAAGAGGAATCAAGAACACAAAGTTGATTCCAATGGCAAAGAAAATACCCCAGATTGGAGTTTCTGCTGGGTACACTTTGATACAGAGAATTGCGAGCACAATACTGATCAACAACACAATCGTGAATGCCCATTCGGGAACTTCTTTGTACTTTGTCATGGATCTGGAGAAGGGGTCGTTAAATCCTTCATAAGTAGACTTTCTGAAGTTTCTGATTAATCCCCAGAGACCGGTGAAGGCGAACTTAATGAGCTTCCAGTTACTCACGAAGACAAAGACGATCGTAAATGGGTAAATGGCAAAGAAAGCACCGTAAACGACCAAGTTTGCAGCTGTATAGAATGGAGGTCCGTAAACCTGGTATTTGTCGTTGTCAAACACACTGTTTTTGTTCAAAACCTTTTGGACAGAATATGGATCTCCAGTATTGGTGAACAAAGCGTTGGAGTTGATGGGCAAGTAGCCACTCCACTTATAATTGGTATACCAGACACCAATAATAGCAAAGAAAGCAATCAACATTCCAATGTACTGATTCACATACGAGTAGAATGGAAGTGTCAAAGCATAGTTGAAATTGATGACATTCCAGTCGAAGGAGGCGATTGGATTCAAACCTAAACCAGAAACGGTACCAGTAATGGCAGCCAAGTTGAAATTGTTAGGAGCAATCCATGTCGTCCAATTGAAAGTTGACAATGCCTGGAAGACGTAATCAGGAAACCAGAAGTAAATGAACGATGCAGCTGCAGATACAAAAAGGAAATAATATCTGGAGATAACCCAACCATTAATTCTCTCCTTCTTTTCCTTTTGCATCAACGCCTTGTTCAAAGCCAAAGTGGGAAGGAGACTTGGCCAGATAGCCGTAACTGGGTAGACGGCAAACTTTCTCATGATACCAGCCAAACCGAAACCCAAGAAATTAGTGGAGAGCATAAGCAAAACTTGGTAGCCAAAGTCTGCCCATTGATTGTTATACCAGGTCAGCACCTTCTGAGCATGGATGTTGTAAGAGACGTATGGAGTTACACCAGACACAGAGTAGAAAAGAGTAGCCAACATCTGCTCTTTGTGGGTCCAAGGACCAGGGTTCATGTCAATGGTGTACTTCCAAACCTTGAATTTCCAAGAAGGCAAGATCTTCTCGAGAAGAACACCCGAAGGGTAAATGAAAAGCTGGACGACCGCAGTGTCCAAGGTAATCGAAGGTTGTCTCTCAGCAAAATACTGGTTGATGAAAGCACCAATACATGTCCAGATAAAACCGACAATGTAGACACGAATCGTCTCCGTTGGAATGGATGGGTCGTCGTAGGGATCCGTAACCGATCTGATTTCAGGGTATGGGGACCAGTAGCCAATCACACCTGCTTCAGTTTTGACTTTCATATCCCAGTCAATACCATCATCATCAGCACCGCCCATGCTGGATCCACTGTCAACAACAGCTTGACTTGTTTCTCTAAAATTATTCTTTTCATTCATCGAAGTTGACTGAAATTTGGTAGGGGTGGATTCCATCAACTTCTCCACAAATTGATATTCCTCTTGAGGAATATTAATGTCACCATCGTGATCCACGAGGTATTGCTGAAGGATTTCCACCGCTTCATTAATATCCAAGTCGCTGATCTTGCTCAACATGAACGAAGCAGTGACGGGCAAATCATCGAAGCTTTGCAAATGATCGTAGCCGAGCCTCGTCAAGATGTAGTATTTCTGGTCAGAGGTCAAAGCTTCACCCACTGCGCCGATGGAGACTGGGTGCGAGGTAATCTGCTGCAAATTAACCTCATGGTCTATAGCTTCCATTCTGTTTCCAGCGCTGGTGATACTCAGCACATTGTGAATATCAGGTGTCTTTTCCATTGCGATGAGGATATCGAAATTTTAGATTATTTGTGCCCTTAATATACTCGACGGTGGAGAAGATTAGGCTCGCCATGGGTTGCACGGCTCCAATGGTTATCACAACCGTGCGATTGTGATCTTATCCGAGTATCCACATAAATTAGAGAACATACATTTGCATTTGAAATCATAATCGTCTTCACCGGCCTATTAGTGCTACAGGGTCAATATCAAATCTGATGTGCTCTCCCTCGCATTCTACAAGCACTTTGCAATCTCATACCTTCAAGACTATGGATAAAAATGACAAAAAATGTGGATGCGTTGGTCGCGTTACGAGCACCGCGGACGACGGTAACAGTGAAAAGTTGCCGACGTTGAATGCAACGTTGAATGCAAAATTCATAATCAACAGAGCTGTACTACCAAAAAAAATCACAGATATACCCAAAAAAGCCTTGAGAAGTCACCCACGACCGGCTCCAAGCAATACCCACAGCAACTTCAAAACCATTCGTACCGCCACCACCACACTTAGTGTGGCAGCTTCGCAGAATTAGAATTCCAATCAAGAGCACACAGTCATATTACATAGCAGCCAACCATGGCTCCTATGCAATCTTTCTGCATTGTGCGCAATTTTCTGCAGGGTGCGCTTCCTCCTGCCAGACTTCAGAGCCATTCGCTGCACAGGCTTGGATGACGCAGCCACTCTATTGATAACAGAAGATGTGATGCAATCACTCTAATCGATATCAAGAAATTTTGGTTGACGGCAATCTAATTAAAAAAAGCGTATCATGTACCGGAACTGACGAAGTGTATTATTTTTGACCGAGGGCCGTACGCAATTTCCAGGTGAAAGATCAGTGGAACATGAAGCCGTATATTACATGATGCAGGACACATTTCCCGGACTTGACCAGGGAAGATAACTTGAAGCCGTGAGAAAATAAGGTGGCTTGAAAGGTGGCTTGATGTTCATTGAGGCTGTCAATTCATTTTTGGCGCCGTACCTCCTTGCAAGAAATTGCTAAGCAACTTGCGAAATCCAGTAATGCAAATTTCGGTCCGCGGTCCGAGAAAATATCAGAGCAATCTTTTTTGATGATAACGAGGATTTCGCGGATATTCAACCAGGATTTGAAGAAATCCATTTTGGTGGGTGCCTCACTTCTCTCGTCGGTGGTATATGGCAATAGAGCAATGGTAAAACTGGAGATGGTGCGAACACGGCAAGCCAACTCGCTTTAATTTGCTCTCCTCATTAAAAATGATTCTACTCTGGCGCCATCATCGTCCTGAATTTTCTCTCCACTCGTCAATACCAGGAGCCCTACCTTTCATAATTTTCTCTTGGCAAAATTACGCCCAGTGTTTCCAAATTTAATCATGTGCTTCAATTGGTACTTTCGCGCATAAGTGGTAACAGCCAACATTCAACCCATGGTAGAATCATAAATCAAATGTCCCATGGTCGCAATTTACTTCGAGACAGGCTCGCCATCTTTCAAAGTCCCCGGACATATCCGCAGAAGCTTATCAGGAGAGCAATGCGCGGTTATCAAAGTTAGGAACAACTCTCGACGACTCAGGTATGGTGACGGCGTTGCAAACCAGACTGCGTGGCTCTATGTATTTCCAGTGCAGGTTCCGTGGAGGTTTTTGATAAACACATGCAATCCCACTAATGCCCCCCACAAGCATCCTCCTTTTATCGCAATATGATCGTCTTGTCTCCGCAAAGTGTTTTGACTTGTGAAGATACCAGCGACTTGGGAATATATGCCCAATGGCAGTTTGAAGATACAATTCCCCAAAAGGGTACAGAAGTATCAAATCTGAACGTATTCCCAGTTCGGGACGAGAAAGATCGCGGACAATACTTTGTGAGGCCGAAGGATGCAAAAGGTGTCATAGTGCTGAGCTCCGAAAAGCTCACTGTAATGGCTGCGTGGAGAAACAAAAACCACGAGGGGCCATGGCAAATTTACGGAGAACAAGAACCTCAAACCACGTCTTACTACTTGGTGGGAGACACAGACATCGTGTTTATTGGGTTGGTATGAGCCCTCGACTTTCACTTCGTTTATATTTCAAAACATTTTCCGACTAATGTTACATCTGCAATGTAATTTTCTGTTGATCTGATAAAGTTTGATACCCCAGGAAGTAGATGCTTGTGGAAATCCTGTATTCATCTCTTCTGACTTGACTCCATTTATTTAGGGGCTTGCTGACTCAAAAATAGCTCAATGCTTCTTTGGCGCTTCCTTCGCAGATCACCTGAGAGTCCCATGCAGTTCAAAAAGCTTATTCTTACTTGACGATTGACTTCTTCCTCCTCCTTAATGAAGGCTATTTGCTTCGTTCCCATTTCTGAGTTCTTGCAAAAGCTGCCTTTTTTCTCTATTTTGCTCTTTTTTCTTATTGACTAGACAAGCACCTGACCAAGAAAGCCCATTCAGAAGCTGTAGAGAAAAGGCTGTTTTAGAGACTTGAAGATGAAAAGTTGATGACACATGATATTCAATCAATCCGAAGAAGCCTGACTCAAATGACGGTATTTAGATGATTAGATGTGCTTCTTAGTGTGAATTTGCCAAGGACCATTTTCCACTTCAGCCGCTCTCCGTCCAGCAACTGCCACATTCGCCAAATGCTAAATGATGCCGATAGCATCTTTTGGGTTTTTAACATTTTGACTGCCATTTTCTTCTGCACGACTGAAATTGCCCTTTTTTCCAAATTTCAAGATTGGCAATTGTTAGTGAAGGACCATACCACCATCTGGCAGTAATTCCAGGTTGTAAAAGAATGTACAACAATCAGTGTTCTTGTTCTTTAATCTCCCTTCACTTATTACTCGAACTTTATTTGAACCCGTATGAGCTAGCCTTGGACTGCTACTCAATGGTCCAATTCGTTATATTTATATAAATAACTACGTATCCAACCTTCTAGCCCTTCACTCAAACTGTTACATGGTCCTTCGAAGTTCAGACGTTTGCCAAATCGTCTAACACTGGAGTTCAAGGGACATTTCCAAGGTTGAAAGAAGAAAAAAAATGACACAAATCTTCATCGCAGACTACAGTTGAGAAATTATTCGGCTGTGGAATTTTATAGTCATCGCATGCGATGAATCAGATATACAATTCTAAAACGAAGGGACAAGAATGATAATGAAGCCTTTGTCTCGATAACTGGTACAACCCACCACCTAAATTCTGTCTAGTTTTGGCCCTGAAAACAAGCTTTATCGAAAGAAGATAGCCATCGTAATCAGTAGGCATTTGACTTTGAGACCATCCGTAATACGATAATGCACAAAATTGCGCTATTGAATTATCTGCACAAAAATTGCTTCCGCTTTCTTTTGTGTGCACAAAATTGCAAAAATTGGCGAGTACGGCATTGCAACCAGACCGTGTGGCTGTGGTTCGATGTATTCTAAAAAATTTAGTCCAATGCCACCCAGCGACTTAGAAATCGTTTTGCGTGCAAAAGACTAGGTCAGAAGCTGCCTGTAAAATCCTGATTGAATGTTTCTCTTTTATTCATATCCACTGTCAGTATGCCTCAAATGAAGACATCTTATTAGGTTGATAAACCCAAGCATATTTGAAAAGGGGTTCCTTGTTATCGCATGGGGGCATTCTCTGATGCTGACTTGGTGAGCAACTCCCGAAGCAACTCTAGGAACGGGACAATCTATACAAGTTCAACGTCCTTGGTTACAGCACAGACGCTCTTTGCTGTTGTTATGGTATATACCATCAGACATATGCGAGACACCGATAAGAAAAGCGTCAAATGTGCGACATCAGATCTAGCCATGACTTCAGGAAAGAGAAATACTCCAATTGTACTCCCGCTCTCCGAATTAATGTGATGTGGTCTTCATCTTCATGCATAGTTGACTGGGTTTGGAAGGTAAATTCGAGTGGTTTGATAAATTAGAATTTTGGCCACTGAGGCAAAAATTGCTCTGTGTTGTGGAAGAGAGTATGTGATCTTTATTTACTTTCTTATCCAGTCAAGATGATTATTAAAGTTTTTGCTCTATTATTACTTGGCTCTTGAGTGAGCGTACCTGAAGGTATATCCGATTCGATCGTTTCCTTTTGATGATCTATGACTTCGTGGCTCGATAAGACGGACTAGGATGTTACTTCGTCCTGGACGACAAATGTCCACTTTGGGCACGGAGATCCACTTGACCTCGCCGCCGAAGCTTCACAGAAAGAGAATTGAGAGACCCAAGTGCCAAGACGAGATCTGGGCATGAGATGAACTACTTGTTTCTTCCTTATCGTATGGTTTTCATGAATCTGGATTCCAAATTGACCACCGACCAGCCTTGTGCCAATTCATAAGAAGAATGTCTAAAAAGTGAAGGAATTAAGAATTAAATTCAAAAATGATTGATTTCATGAGAGACAGTAAAATTGGAATCCAGGGTCGATTTCAATTCAGCGCCATCCAATGGCCATCTACGTGCCAGTATTCTTTAGTCAAAACCCATAGAAAGTAACCAAGTAATTCAAGGTGCTTAATTATAAAACTTGGGCCGGAAGCCAATACTAACACCAAAGTGTCCCTTCTTCTTCGAAAATTGTGTGCTTCGCATCATGTTTATGGTCAGTTTTGATATCTACAGCGTCAATTTCCAGAATGCTTATCCACAATCTGGAATCACCTCGCGGAAAAATATGACAAACTCGGAAGAGACAGCCATCTCGTTGATAGAAATAGGACTGCAGCCATCGCACTCATGAACCATATCGTTTTACCAATAGACAATTTCAGTCCAGCAACGGTAAATAAGCAGTCCAGTTCGTTTCAATACTTCAATCCGAAGAAAAAAAAGACAAGAGTTCTCACCAAAAATATTGAAGAAAAAAAAAGGAAGTTAAATAGATATCTATGCTGACATTTTACTCCCAGTTGTTTGGCTGACATGCCTGCGCATCCGTCCGCACCCGTACCCCAAGCTTATCACCTACACTTAGTTAGTCATCACTGACCTAAACTGCTTTTATCTCAGCCATGAGCGCCATTCTCTCAGCAGACGACCTCAACGATTTCATATCGCCGGGAGTCGCATGTATCAAGCCGGTGGAGACACTTCCGGCCGCCGAAGCTGGCGAGGTGGAGATCCAGATCGACGAAAACGGAAACCCACTCGAAATCTCCAAAATCGATGGCAAAGCTGCCGCTCTTCTGCCTGCTCAGATTTCCTTGGCGGACTGCTTGGCCTGTTCGGGCTGTATCACCTCTGCTGAGGAAGTGTTGGTGGCCCAACATTCACATGACCAGCTTTTAAAAGCCCTAAGAGAGGGCCACAAGACGTTTGTCGCGAGTATATCTCACCAGTCTCGAGCATCGTTGGCTCATGCCTACGGGCTTTCCGTCCAAAACATGGACCGTGTGCTTGTGGACTTCTTTTCCCGATTGGGATTCAAATACGTGGTGGGAACGGCGTTGGGCCGCAAGCTTTCTTTGCTCGAAGAAGCACAAGGCATGATTGCCAAAAAAAAAGCCAACCAAGAGTCCGGTCCCGTGTTGTCGTCGGTGTGTCCCGGATGGGTCCTCTACGCCGAGAAAACACACCCCTACATCCTTCCATATATGTCGAAAGTGAAGTCAGCCCAGCAGATCACCGGGTGTATCTTGAAGACTTTGGCAGCCAACGATTTGCATGTGTCACGCGACCAAATCTACCATCTCTCCATCATGCCGTGCTTTGACAAGAAACTTGAAAGCGCCCGACCAGAGGCGACTGCTCTTGGAGGCGGTCCTGATGATACTCCAGACGTCGACTGTGTTCTCACTGCCAAAGAGCTAATTAATCTAGTCGACCAGCTGGAGTTCTCGCTTCTTCCCGAAAATGGCGTGGGGTCACTCGGAAACGAGCCAATAAACGACGTTTATCGTGGTTGTTCCCCACCTTCTTGGCCGTTCAAAGAGCTCTCGTGGTCTAATGACTCAGGGTCTCAGTCTGGTGGATATGCATACAACTACTTACAGATGACAAAAGACCATTTAGTCAGTGTTAACCCCGAGGTTTCTGCACAGGAGTACAAGATAGTCACGGTGGATGGCCGCAACTCCGATATATACGAGTTGCGTCTCATGCACGGAGACTCCAAGGTGGCCAGTGCTGGTGTGGTGAATGGATTCAGGAATATTCAGAACTTGGTGAGGAGGCTCAAGCCGACGCCAGGAAAAACCACGAAAGCAAATCCGTTGGCGGCTAGAAGACGCGCACGGGTGGCCAAATCGGCATCTGCAAGCCCGGCTCCAGAAGAAGCTGCCGATGCCTCCAAGTGTGATTATGTGGAGATCATGGCTTGCCCCTCAGGGTGCATCAATGGAGGAGGCCAAATATCTCCACCGGACCCGGCACAAGAAAAAGAATGGTTGTGTGAAGTGAGAGACGTTTACGATGAGATTGGGATGTTGGACATGACAGGCGATAATAATGGTGGGTTGGCCGAGTCGTTGAAGTCGTGGGCCGGTGGGTTCTGCGCGGAGGCATCGATTCCAGAAGCCCGACTTTTTGACACTCAGTTCAACGAGGTGGAAAAACCCACTGATCCGAATGCTATCCTTCTCGGGGCAAAGTGGTGAGTTATAGAATTAATATTTGGGATTGGATCTAGTGTAGGTGACCATGAGCCCTTACGCTAGAGTAATGGGAGAGAGATAATGGTAGGGAGTTGATGGGCGAAAGTAATTGCGAGAGAGGGAGAGAGTAATTGGGAGAGAGTAAAAGGTAGAGTTCATTTTCGGTGTTTGTGATTGTAATCTTCAATATTTCGGGCAATCCTTATTGATTCGTTGGTGACGTTCACTTCAAGCCTCTTCGTCGATGCTCGGAGTCTTTTCAATTTTGAAATCACATGGTAAATATTCATTCACAATAAAACAGTAGTTGGATTTGAGCAAGATACACGAAATCACTTCCCGAATTTTAATTACGCCCTCTTTTTCTATCATTCTTTCCGCTTACATTTCAAGTCACTTATACCCAAGTCCCTCTATATGCAGATAATCGATACCTAGTCTAAAAAATTTCATCAAACAAGTGCATTTACATCATGTTGAGCCGGTCGAATCTACATTTGGCGGCTCGAGCTGCTCGAATTTGCCATGCTTCATCCTACTTGACAACTTTCACAAACAACTCCGTCCGCTCCTTCCTGTGGAGCTGTCCAGCATCAGAACTGACTAGAGCTGCCAAAACCAACAGATTTGCAACCAAATACGACAAAGGAGCACAAAAAAATGGACAGAACTCCAAGCCTGCCAAAAAACAAGGCGGAGGCAGCTTCAAGCACCAAGGCAAATCCTCAAAGAAGCAAGCCAACCATGTCAGAACCAGGACTGTGAAATTCAACTTCGATACCGGCAGTGAGAAGGCCACCTCGGCCCTCAAGGAGATCATCACCAAGGTTCAGAAGCTTGGAACATCCTACAAAGTCAACTTTGTTAGCCCGGAGTCCAACAGATTGACAGAAATGCATTTGGTGGACATCGTCAATACCACCGACTTAAACAGGCATGGATTGCTCGTCATTGACCCCAAAAACGAAGGCGAATTGCCATTGATCAGGCTAATAGATGTCAAGGATATGGTGAAAGAGTATTCTAACCGTTTGGCTGCACGCAAGGAGAAAGAACTTCTTGATCTGGGCAGTTATGCCGCTCAGCGAGCCATGAACCAACGTTTGCAAGCGGAAAAGAAGAAAAATGCCACCAAGGTGTTGACACTCTCGTGGTCCATCAGCGTGAGTGATTTGGCCAACCAAAAGAAGAACGAAATCATCAAGAGAGTCAACAAGGGCGATAAATTCATCATCTTCGTTGGAGAAAAGTCTTCGTTATACAGTGCACGAAACAGCTCAGACAAGGAAGACAGCATTTTGAGGAATTTGGATACTTCCAGAACAAAATGGGACCGCATGGATGAAGATGAGCTTTCGTTGGAGTTAAAAAAGAGAGAGTTGTTGGTAGAAAAGTTGTCACAGCTCTTGGACGAATCTGGAAGCAAGTACGAAGTATCGGGAAATTTGGATGCCCGTATGGTCTTCAATGTGGCTCCAAAACCTGATATCACGGGGGCTGCTGACGAAGTGGAGCTTTCGCCAAAAGAGTTGAAACGGGCCAGAAAGTTGGTCAAAGAAAAGGAGAAGCCACAGGCCAAGATCGGCGACGACGATCTCGACTCGCTTTATCTGTTCAAAATCGAGGACTAGAAATCAAACAATGATCAAAGAAATCGTTAGGGTTACTTGTACATAGAAATCTGATATGGGGAATTCAGTTGCAATCAGTATCATATCACGTCATTCCGTTCTTCTGCATGCGCCTGGCTGCTTCTCTTTCGGCGTTGATCTTTTCAAGTTCCTTCTCCGTCACCAAGTGGTGCACGTGGTTCAGGGATTTCACAAAAGTACTGTCAGTGTGAACTGCAACCTTATCTGCGGCTACTCCGTTTGCTCCAGCCTGTAGCGAATTATCTTCTGTGAAGAGGGTTGAGCCGTCATTACTACCACCATCTGAAGCTTCATTGGCGAGAGGTTCATCAGCAGAATCTCTTGTTTCAATATCGTTAGCAGCTCCAGAATTGTCCAGACCTGAATTCTTCGATTCTTGAATGGCCGACTCAATTGCTGATGCAGCAGAAACTTCTGACAACCTCGAGTTAGGTGCCTGACTAGAGGAGTCATTTTGTTGTGCGATTTCATGCGAGGCAAATTCATCTGAGTTCTCGATATAATGACAGACCTCTATCGACTTGAAAAACGGATCGTTTACCACGTCGTCGATGAAGAATCGTTTTGATGGATCTATCTGCAACATGGCTCTGATAAGGTGACGAGAGCTCCTTGGTAACAATCGGAGCAAACGGTCAGGGCCATACTTGGGAGGTGCCTCTTTCGTGTGGAGATCAGCCATCGCACTGGTCACCTTCTCGTGATCACTCACAGGGTCCTCATGGTTGTCCAAGCCTGCGAACGCACGGTAAGATGGGTCGGAATTGCGTGGAACTTTCCAAGGAAATCTCTTGAGGAGCATGCAGCAGAAAATAATAGCAATAGACCAAACGTCCGCCAACCTAGCATCGTAGCCTCCGCTTTGAGCGCTTTCAAAAACTTCCGGAGACAAGTAGGGGTCAGAGCCCACAATTCCCTTGGCAAGAACAAGGCGGTGTTCGTCATCAAGAAGAACTTGTGGGGTGCGAGAATTCAAGTTGTCGATATGTTTCTTGAACTGGAAAGCAGAACCAAAGTCAATGATTTTCAACACACCATTGGCGTCCACCACACAGTTATCCAATTTCAAATCCCTATGAGCCACACCGGCCAGATGCAAGTGGTGGACACCATTTATGATCTGTTTAGTGTAACAGTAGATCTCTTCCTTGGTTAACAACCCAGACATCACCAAGTTGAAGAAGTCGTAGGGGCAGTACTCCATAATGATGAAGTACTCCACGCCATCAGAGGAAGGAGCGCGATCTTTAATCAACTCTACAGTATGCACCAAGTTCTGGTGCAGCAAGTAGTCACCAATAAGGAATTCGTTCTTGACTTTGGTCATGTAGTCGTTATCGCCCTCGCCGTTAAGCTTGGCCCTGAACTTCTTCACCGCGTAAATCTTTGTCGGATCAGTCTTATCGCTAACCAAATTGACTGAGCCACTGGCACCAGTACCTATGAGCTTTCCCAAGTCGTATTTCGCCGACAAGGCAAGAGAACTCGACAACGGAAGCACCGGAGCAGTAGTATTGGGGGTGTGGGTGGCATGGTCGCCCGGATGGAAAATCTTGAAGAATCTCTTCAACAGGTGATGGCTGCTGCTGCTGCCAAGACCGCGACGTTTCTTGTCCTTCTTTTTCAGTTTGCTCTTCTTGTCTTCATGGTGATTCACCAGGTGCAGCAGCAGGGTCGAATCGCCCGTACCGACCCGTTCCGAAGGATGGATCGACAGCGACGCGGTGTCATTATTGGAATTCATGGAGCTTGCGCTCGAGGAAGTCACTGACGACTTGGAATTACGTTTCCGCAAGAAAAAACGGTGCGATCCAACGGACAGCTGTGAGTCCGTGGGGCTCTGGTTCGGATGCAAAAGAGCAGGCGCTGCGCCGCCCCGCAAGATCTCTTTGAATGAACGATGCTTCTTCTCACCGGACATGGATGCTAGGATATAAGTGGAAAACGGCTTTTTGCACGGAGAGATGCAATGGATTCAGTTCAATTGAGAAAAATATTGATGGCTGGTGCTAGCCCGCCGAAAGAGTCTCGAGTGGGAGTCTCGAGTGGGAGTCTCGAGTGGGGTCTCGAGTGGTAGTCTCCAGTGGTGGCCCGGAGAAGTTCACCTCAAAATGTCTCGGAAGTGTCTGAGGACGAATATGGTACCTGGATTCCAAAAAAAGAAAATCAAGAGGGGAATTGACGTGTATACTAAAATAGGTACGCGAAAATAGAGCGGGATTGGCACAAACAAACTGCTCTATCAACAGCGCTATGAAAACAGATATCCCCAGTTTTTATTGTCTAAATGATGTAAGCTCGGTGCGGTAACTGTCCGCCGGATCGATTGGAAGGTACCTGCACGCAGGGATGTCTAAAGAAACTAGCGACACGGCGGGGAGTGAAATACGGGGCGGGGAGAGAAGTACGGAGCGTGGAATGGAATACGCGGTGTGGAGAGTTTGGGAGGAAAATACTATGCCATGTGGAAGGAGCGGGAATATTCAAGGGTATATATATTCGTTTGTGAGCCACACGGGTACTCCTGCAGGATACATGCGATGACAGCGGTTCCGTGCGTACGCTTCGATCGCCTGCAGGACAGCTACGGGAATAATAGCCGGACATCTGAGAGGACCACTTGGGTCGTCCAGTTACATGGGTTTCTCGATGGATCGTATAATATTGCACGATATCTTCTCTTTACCACCTCTTCCTTCATCTGCTCATTCTCTTCCTTCATCTGCTCATTCTCTTCCTTCATCTGCTCATTCTCTTCCTTCATCTGCTCATTCTCTTCCTTCATCTGCTCATTCTCTTCCTTCATCTGCTCATTCTCTTCCTTCATCTGCTCATTCTCTTCCTTCATCAGTTCATTCTCTTTCTTCAGCCCGGGCGAATTTCACTCACGAATTGATGTCATTTGAGTCTTCACTTCCCGGCGAATTATTCACTCAGAAGTTAATAAGTCGTTGAGTTTCTTCACTTCCCTTAATGGAGGGCCGGTTGGACCGTGATCCGAAACTGTTATACTCGTCGTCTGAGCCTTCGTCTTCGGTGAAGTCTTCGATAATTGTCTTGTGGACTCCCTGCACGTTCACCACCGACTCCACAATGCCTCCGGTTCGGTACGATCTGGACTCCAGGAATTCGGTGATTGCAATTGGATCGCTGTGCGACAACAGAGATCGGCGGCCCTTATTGACAGAGTATCCATTGTCATTGCGGTGGCCGTTGCCGTTGATCTCAGTGACATCGATCTCCATTCGTCTAGCCGAACTGCTCTTGGATCTGTTGCCATTGCTGGTGCTACTCTTTCCATTCAGATTGTCGTCGGAAAGAATATTTCTAGCTTCTTGGACCGCTTCATCCTCGGTAGCGTATACGCCTTCGTCGAGTCCAGCTTGCGGGAGAACACTTCCACGTTCAACGCTAGTTGAAGGCTGGGGCCCACCAGATGGGGCCTTTCGTGCAGCAATATCGGCCGGCGTTGGTCTCTTGATGGTGACAAACGACTTGGATGTTTCCAATGGATTGGCGGCGGGGTTCAAAGGCGCGAGCAACGGCAGACCAACGCTTCTGACTCTGTTAGGAGACGAATCGACATTCGCCACTTTGTGCAGCTTCTGGCCCGATTTGAGCTTCTGGCCAATCAGAATAGCATTGCTACTGGGGGCACTCGAGGAGCTCACCATAGGTCCAGCGCTGGGTCCAGTGCTGTCGATGGAGTTTCTCTTGGAGTTGCTGGCAGACTGTTGGTAGAGATTATGTAAGTACGCAGTCAAGTTGCGCTTCAGAAGTGGTCCTGGGTTTTTCCGCTTGATATTCTTGTTGATGTCGACGTACACGTCCGACTCATCCACGATCTCCTCACCAATCAATTCCTCGATAACATCTTCCAAGGTAAGAACACCCAAGGCTCCGGTGGGTTCACCAGGGGTATCACTCACCACAATCATGTGTGATTTACCTTCCTGGAAGTAATTCAAGATGTTCAAGCATGAGGTATCGCCGGAGGTCTCCGGCAAGGTGGCCAATGGGAACAGAGCAACGGGCAACGCATCTTCCGGATCGTAACTAATCAAAACACGAACAAGAAGCATACCGATGAAATTGTGTGGCTCGTTGGGCAAATGGATAGGAATACGCGAGAATCCAGCATTGAAGATTTCTTCCACCGTTCTCTCGTCCAAAATCAGGTCGGATGCCATGGTGTAGACTCTATCCATGGGAGTCATAATATGAGCAACAGATTTCTCTTTCAAGTCCAACACAGCAGAGATGATGGTTACCTCGTCCTGATTCAACCTCTCCACACCCATGGTCTTGTGCAAAGTGACCAAGGTTTTCAATCCGGACTTCTTGTAGACAGTGCCGTGGTCTTCACCCAAAATGTGATCTAAGAGCAATGCACAAGGGTATGCCACAGGGTACATGATATACATCAAAATCAATACAAAGGGAGAGAAAATGGCTCCCACTTGCAAACCGTACCTAACACAGATGGACTGAGGAATGATCTCTCCGAAAATCACAATAGAAGCAGTCGAAGTCACCACTGCGGGCCACCCTCCGCCCAAACAACGGTCTAGCACAATGGGCAACGTCTCATTTGTGATAACATTCGAGAGCAAGAGCGTAACGAGCACCCAGTGTTTGCCACGGCCAATAAGTTTCAAGACTTTCCGGGCATACTTTCTTTCCTGGGGCTCACCAGAATGGGCAATCACCTTCAAGTAAACCTCGTCTTGACCCATGAGTCCCAAGGTGAGACCGGCAAAAACACCTCCGGCAAGAACAAGAAACGCAGACGTGAGGAGATTGATGTAGAATTGCTCAGCTGTCATGGGTACATGTTCCTCGGCATTGTCGGTGACACTCACGGGCATGGCGTGCACCAAGCGGGTAATTTGGGAGATCGCAAACACAAGTTTGGAGGCTGTGGTACCTCCGGTCAAAGATAGGGCATTGTGACTTCGGGATGATTTTTTGGACATAAGCAGACTGACGAAGTGTGTAAACTTGGAGGGGATCAAAAGTTGGAGGAATTGGCGAGGGAAAAGGGCACGCGATTTGTGTGAGGGAATCGGCGAATGTTCTGAGGTTTTTGTGAAAGTGCTGGCTCAATAAGAACTTCTAGCAAGAAATGGTCGTGATCAATTCAATGTAATGAAGCCCCATATCGTCATCGGCAGACCCGTACACCGCATAGTGGCACCGAAGAAAAAATCACTGAATTGCGGTGGTGTGTGCAGTAAGGAGGACGAGGAGATGCAGAAGAGGTGGTCGGTAGGTTTATTTTGGTGGAATTGTATAGTTTCCAATCAGGCTTATCTTGATGCTGTGAGCTAATTTAGTATGTGGTATACTTTTCTCTTTTTGGGGTTTGTGCCTATCCGAAGGAATTATAGGTTTTCATGTGCGACTTGCGTAAACGTGGGGGGCTTAGGGGCCAAGATATTAGGGGATATTTGTAGACGGCTACTGACAGTGAGTATCGGCCGAGCCGGCACTATGGCTGGCTATGGGGTGAATTAGGGGTCAAATTCTGAAATTGGTTTTTTTAGTTGCAAATAAGACCTCTAATGATAAACATAGGGAATTGTATGTAGAGATTATCAGACGCAGTTGCGATGGGCCTGTTTGATTGTCATTTCCTTTCCCTTTAGAATTAATAATCAATTTCTTTGGTTTCCCGAGATGAGCTGAGCCTGACATAAATGTCTGCGATGAGAGAAAGTGGACAATTACTGCTCGTTGCTGATTTGTAACCAGTCAGTGCGAACCGAAGCGATCTCCTAAGTAAAGAACGTAAAGACTTTATAGACTATGGAAAAAAAAAAAAAAAACAAGATACCGTTTCATGATGAATCGTAATGAAGGTACGAACAGATGAAATAGTGATACTCATATTGAATACCTCCAAATATGCAAGTCGCTGACGAGTGCCGAGGTTTCTGATTGGTACCACTGTGTATCGAATACAGCTCGAAGAGACTGCAAGAATTCCTTGCTTGTAGTAACGAGCTCCCTTTTCGTTTTAATCGAATCATTTTCACTAAAAGCTGAGGCTTATTTTCAATCACCGCTATCGTAGATAAAACAGCGAAGAAACGGCTGTGCACAAAATCTAGAGAATTATAAAAGTCGCGCAAACACTGAGTTATCGAGTATCACAATGTATTCTTCTATTGCAATAGACTAGGTCAGGTGAGTTTTCAAGTGGAATATGAAGTTGGTTTCCGCTAAGAATGGACAATGAAGGCTCTTTGTATATTTAGCCGGACCTGCGTTACTAACAGTAGTCAATCCATGCCCGAATGACTAAGTCATTGAGATAGATTGGATGACCAACAAGTCAGATATTATGACCCGGGAGGCGCAATCATGGTGAATAGAGAAAGGTTATTTAGTAGCTTATGGGAGCACACAATAGATTCGCATCCAACGGGTAACATCCCAATCTCCTAGTGGCGTCAGAGTAATCTAGAATGAATGACAGCTTGCTTTGCCAGGGTGCCAGACTGAATGGTGACAAAAAGAAAAAAACAAAGTATAAGAGGCAAATCGTGACACTAAGAGAGTTTGAAGTGAAATGGGCCTGAAATAAGTATCGTTTGGAGAAATGAATATTAGTGAGATTTCCTTCTTGAGACTTGTCAAGCCAGTACGAAAAAGGGATGGTGAAGTCTAGGACGGAATTCAAATGGCGAGAGAACGCAATTAGTCCTTTAACCATTTCCCATGCTCAAATGGTTTGTAATATTATGAACACTTTCACCAATGCAATGATTTGTCTAGTGGGCTCCTTTCGTTCAACGACCACAGTCGGTCAAGATGACCAAGTTCAATGTAACAGGAGTAGTCAAGTCTTCGATATACTAAACATATCAATTATCGCGTACTACATTCGCTTTTCCAATAGAACTTACCCCAGCAATTGCCTTCCAATAAGCGTGCCGATATAAATGTACGATCTATGTTACATAGTGCACAATACAAGTTGATCCATTGCATCATAACTCCATAATGTTCGTTATTTCATGACATAAATCAGCTACCACACCCACCCCCATCGATCGTAATTATCAATTTGGAACTCTAATGTTTGGTTGTTTTGGACGATATCATTTTCCCGTTTTTCTCTCTTTTCCCGGATCCCGGGCACAGTTATTCATCTCCACACTTTCTGCGCACTTCGCGATCGTCTCGGTTTTTTCACTTGCATCTCGTAAAAGTCTTCCTCAACTTCGATATGGTCCGTCCCGTTGTTCTCCATACCGATCCTATCCGGTTCGGTGCTAAAGACTGGGAAGTTTTTGAAAAAGAAATCGACGCCGAGGTGGTTCATATCGGCGAACCCTACACGCGTGAACAATTCATCGAAGATCTTCATGGAAAGTACTCCAATTGTATTGCAATCGCCAGAGGATATTTGACAATCAGACTTGTTGGGCGTTTCGACGAAGAGTTGGTGCTGCATTTCCCTCCATCCCTCAAGTATATCGCCCATCAGGGTGCTGGATACGACCAGAATGACGTTGCTCCCATGACGGCTAAAGGCATCCAGTTGGCCCACTGTCCTGGGCTGGTGAACAACTCCACCGCAGACGCAAACATTTTTCATATGTTGGCGGCCATGAGAAACTTCGCTGCTGGATCTGCTGCTTTGAAGAAGGGACATTGGCCCACCAGAGGATACAGTGCAGGTGTCAACGCAGGCATCAACCCGGCCAAAAAAGTGTTGGGAATTGTGGGCATGGGAGGCATTGGCTTGGCTGTGAGAGACAGGGCCAGAGTGTTTGGCTTCGAGAAGATCGTCTATTATAACAGATCGAGAGTCAGTCCCGAAAAGGAACTTGACAGTGAGTATTGCGAATCCTTGGAAAAGTTGATTGAGGTCGCCGACGTCATCTCCCTTAATATCCCATTGAACGCATCCACCCGCCACATAATTAGCGACGAGCTTTTTGGCAAAATGAAGGACGGTGTAATCATCGTTAATACTGCTCGAGGAGAGGTGATTGACGAAAAGGCATTGATTAAGCACTTGAGATCGGGTAAGGTTGGAGCAGCTGGTCTAGATGTGTATGAGAATGAGCCGAACATCAACATGGAATTGCTTCAATTTGAGAATGTGAATGCTACGCCGCATATGGGCACGAATGCTGAACAGACGGTTCATGAGATGGAAGCCCAGGTGATTCGAAACATTAGAGCTGGTATTGAGAGGGGAAGAGTGGAGAATTTGGTTCCTGAGCAGGCCGGCAAATTCTAATTATAGAGTGATAGATAGTGATAGATGATATACACCAGAGATTCAAGGAAAGGCGAACATAGAATGCCTTTCGAGGGCTGAACTGTATAATGGCTATCATGAATTGGTGATTTTTTGGTGACTGACCCATTAAAGGTGTAATTAAGGCTCGTAAAGAAGAATAGCAGGTTGTCCTATCTTTGTGGTGAACTTTGCAGCCACAAAGTCCTTTTGTAAACATCCATACATCCCTGTTCAGAACATCCATACACCAAGATTTCAAAAATCCATACACCAAGCTCGAAATCTTACCTCCTCATAAAAGCCAATCCAGTTGTACGCCGAGAAAATATGCTATTCATCGTTTTAATGTTTGCCATTTGACACTGCAAAAATGCGAAGAAAGTCGTGGACATTTGTTAATGACCACAACAGAAAAGATGACCTTACAATCGTGCCTATATATCCTTCACAGAGACAGGACAATGTTCTATTCTCAATCATGTTGCAAATCCTGTAGAGAATATAGCTGTCTACAACACCATTCGATAGAGAACAGTTATTGTTTCAGAAGCGTTGAAAAAGAAATCGGCTTCTCGCAGAGAGCTATGATACTTGGCTAAGAGGATGGTACGGAGCTGGCTTTTTGTTTTTGCCACAAAATGGAATTTCTGACGCGCAAACTTAGCTGATTTCCGTATACTGGCATTCCCGCTATTGGTTGTACTAGTGATAGAAAATAAATGCTCTCAAAGTGATAAGAAAATCAAAAGTGATAAGAAAGTACACGGTGTATCTGCTGAATTTTCTCTGGCCAATCATTGAATTAGGACATAATCGCTTTTCCTTCGCTACTTGTGCAGATGCACACTGTCATTATTCTTTATTCCATTTCGAATCCTCTCCAAAAGAAAGCGGTGACTGTAATCGTAAAGAAAAAATGACACGACTTGGGCTATTCAGAAAAATTAATCCAATGTCATTGGATTGCCCCAGGTTCCATCACCTTGGCTCATCTTCATAAGCACATCGTCTAATCCGTCGTTGAAATCTTCGTTGAAAGACTTGCTTGCAATGTCGATTTCCTGTTTGGGCAACACCGCAGCTTCTTCTTCCTCTTCGTCTTCCTCCTCCGATAGTTCCACCGTCTCGGTAGTTTCCTCCCGTTGCTCAGTGAATTCATCTTCCAAGATCTTGTACCGGTCGGCCTCTACGAGCTCGATTCGAGTGGTATGTAGAGGCGTTGTCTTGACAAAAAAATTGAAAATGTCACTAATGTATAGCTGCTTCAAGGCAAACTTCTCGTCGCATAACGGGCACTTGTAGAGAGGAGGTGTTCGGCTGTAAATCTCGGAGAAAAACATTTGGCCGTGCTCGGAGAACAGCGGATAGATTATTCCAGGCGATTTGAACAGAAGAGTCCCTCTTTCGATTTGCTCCTGCTGCTTCAAGAAAAGCTGTTCCAACTTCCGTGATTCGTGGCTCTTCATGATAAGACTCTTCTTCAAGCTGTGACGCACTCCGTGGGGTAACTTATGAAAGAGACAGAAGTTTTCCAAGTCGAAGCACTCAAAATGGCGGCACGTGGTGGCCTTGACTGGCAACTTGATCTTGGTTGCCGAGTACGGATCTTTGAGCGAAAAGACAAGCTTCCCCACCACTTCCAACTCGTCGTCGCCTCCGGTGTCGAAAAAGAGATTGAGCTCCCGTTGAATCGTATTCACAAGATTAGGTGGAATGTTTCTGTACCCAGGAGGTGGCGGAGATGTGCGTGCCTCGACTCGCTTGTAAAGAGTCGGGAGCATTTTCTCCCATGCTATGTTTTTGGCCACAGGTGACACCTGAGGAATGTCGGCCTGAGTAGGAATCGTTGTGGTAGACGTAAGGACGTTATTTAGCTCGTCATCCAAGGACGAGAGCTCGCTGTCGTCGTCTTCGGAATCAGAAGCGACTTTTCTTGTGATCTGGCGAACTTCAAGGATCTCGAGCTCGCTCTCTGTGTCCGATTGGTCCGATTGGTTGTTTTCTGGTATTGAAGGGATTTCCGGCGTTGAAATTGGCGGGTTTTCGCTCTCCGCTGGCCAAAGTGCTGGTGGTGGGCCATTTTGTCGTAGTTTGGGGTCTTGACCGTTTGCCTGAGGATTGCTTGTCTGGATATCTGCGATGGTATCATTTGTATCTGTGAGAGTATTGCTTGGATCGCTGACCGATGGATTTTGGTTTTCTTCATCAATTTTTCGATGTGTGTCTCCGTTCTCGTTGCTTTCTAGCTCGTCCTGCTCTCGCATACTATCTGCATGGTTTCTGACCTTTGCGAGCGATTTTCCCGAGAATGCTGGATGGATTTTTCCAAGCCTGGACCCTAGTCGAATGGTGACCAAAAATTCCATCTGGCTGTTGCCCTGGGACCGCAGGTAGGTGGTGTAATAAGATACTGCCTCTGAGTTGCCTTTTCGTGGACCTTTTACTTGTAGGGTAGTCATGGTAGCATTTTCGGATGGGACACTGAGTATGGGCAAATAGGGAATGGGTATGACGGAGTTCACTGTGAGTTTGCTATGAATATATGGGCAGAAATGCAGTTGGTTAGATGAAGATTAAGACTGATGATATCTGCACTTGAGAGTAATGTGTAGTCTCGCTACTAAATGGTGGTAGAAGAAATGAAGGCAGTGGTGATTGCGTATTTTGTCGACTTGACTTTTAAATGGTCATAGTGTCACTTTGATTAAATAAATTGTATTTGGAAGCTTTACTGTTTTCACTGAGGCCGTATTTTCTTCCATGGACAAGTGAATTCGCAACTTCTAAGAGATTGATTCTGGTACATATCCAAATGAGATCTTCACAATCTTTATTCACAAAATATTACAGCCTCCATTAACAACGATTCTCAACTCCTCTCGATTCTCAACTACTCTCGATTCCCAACTACTCTCGATTCTCAATTCCTATCATTGTTGTCCATTACTTCTCCATTCCTCTTCCTCTCCATCCCTCTCTCCATTTGCCCCCTCTCCCTCTCCATTTGCTCTTCCTCTCCCTCTCACCCTCTCTTCATCCCTCATCTCCTTCTCCTCCGTCTTCGTCCTAGCATCGATCCAACCAATAATCCTGTGGCAAGGCCCGCCCCGCCTCGTCCTCGAGTCTGCATTGGCACAGCAACTGGAGGTTGTTGAACTATAACAGTTTGGTACTGCTGATCAACAGGCACTTGTTGAGAAACCCCCAGACGCTGAGAAACTGGCAGTTGTATAGGACTTCCCTGTGGCGGTGGACGTGGCGCTGCCGGGGCCGTTGGAACCTCCCATTGCGTTGTTCGGGTCACTTGGTTGGCATAATAGTATCTCTGTTCTTGTTCGTCCCAAATGGCAATCCATCCATCGGGTAAGAAAGGTGGAGGTGGCCGAGAAGGCTTCAGAGTATCTGTCATGATGGTGCTGCTGCAATGGCACCTTACAAGGTGGATTACTCTGGGGTACTGAAGTGGGACACCTACATATGGATGCCACTGCATGTAGAAGGTGATATCATAGATATCGGAAGCATCCACCAAGTATTTGCAAGCACACAATTCGCAGCTTTCTTCGAAATTTCGAAGAGACAGTCAACAAATTCTCTGGTGAACTTTGTGTGTACCGTTTGATTTGACCATCATGGCGGCCGTTAGTTGGACGCACTTGGTAGATGAGAGCAACTGTGCGCAACTTAGTTGGCAACAGCTCGCATGAGCTTGCAAGAGCTCGCAACGTTTCGCAACCTTCTCATATTGTGTGCTGTCGTATAAATTTTCTCAAGATCTCCACTTTTTTTTTGGCACGGACACTATAGATTCAAAAACCCACAACACCACCAAAATAAGTGCCACAAGCCCAAACAAAAGCGTAAGATCTAACTTGAAAATAGAGAGAATGAGAATGAGCACGCCCGCTGGCACTCGCCAGATGATGCGCCAAAACTTGGGAAGAACGAAAATGTGCGGCTCATCCTCACATTTGTCCAAAAGACCGATCAATGCGATGCAAATCAATGCCACACAGGTACCACCCGTAAAGAAAAACAGTAACGCACGGATACTAGGCTCTTCTTCTGAGGAAGATTCCAAAGCCTCCGCGGTCGCTACTAAAAGAGCACTAATGGATTCACCATGGGAACCTCCAAGCTCACCACCGTGCTCAGAGCCATAAATCAGCGCTCTGTTCAAAAGCTCTCCACTGGCATCGGCTGCCAACACAATACCTCCAATAAGCGGGATATGCGAGTAGATCCAAAGAATGGCCCTGAATGCACTGTGACGCAACGGATGCACGGCCCTGTCGCTGGTTCCACCGTTGTAGTAAAGCCAGAAAATCGTGTAGGCAATCATCAACATAAAACATGCTCTTCCGAACGCAGTGGTGAAACCTACCCCGAGACTTTGGGTCGAGGCCACCTTATACAAGAATTCTCCAAGGGCAATGGTGACAAACGTGCCGAGACGCTCGACTTCGTGCTCGATGTTCAATGCAGTTGACATAGACAACTTCATGAACTGCTTTGTTCGAGGATGAAACACAATGCAGAAGGATACTTGCTCCAAGAAGATCGCCACCACAACGATGGCAATCTTGACACGGGTGGAAACGAAAATCACCGGGATCCACACACAGCTCGTCACCACCAAGAAAACGAAGTAGAGTCTCTGTTGAGCCCTGTGCTCCGGAATGTAGAACGAATACACCAAAAGCGAAACAGCCAAAGACAACCGACACAAGATATACGGCACTATGGTGAACGCCGCGCCTTGTACCGACTCCAAGAGGCCCGACTGACTATTCACAGACAACGTGAGGAGACACAAGATCCACAAAATGTAGGTTCTCTGCGATAAATCCTCATTGTAGTAGTAATTGGTGAAGTCCTTGATATCGGCCCACACAGTCCAGTATGGGATAAAGACCAAAATGTATTTTAAAACAGCACCCCACGAGGCGTGGTCCGAGGCATCGCCGGCAATGTTGGCGATGATAGCGACATAAATCAAATCGAGAAACAATTCAGTCTTGGCCGACGTTCTTTCTCCTTTAGTCCGGAATAAAACACCATCCTTGAAGTAGTTAAGCGCATGAGGACGGATAAACCACACGGCGTTCCGCGGTTTCTTGATGTACTGGAATTCGATGGCCCCATACTTTCTGACGAATTCGTCTTCGTTTTCGTCGTCTGTCAATTGTTCTTCCACCTCAGAAATTATCTCCCCCTGCAAGAGATCACGAGAATTGCATTCCACGGAGCCTTCGGCGTCGGCTGCCATATTCTTTTGCCTGGTGTTTCTTCGAGACAAATGGACTATTCTGTGTTAATTAAGCTGAGCTTAAAGGCGGACCTTTATCCCAACGCCAATGTGTAGGACCTCCACAGCCGTATGCCAAGGATGGAGACGCCTGTCACTAAATAGCTAAGTTTGATTAGTGTCAAGTTTGATTTCCGAATTGGGAATGAATTGAAACATTGGTAGAGATGGGATATTGATCGTGGTAATTTATTCTGGGAGATAAGCGAGATAAGAAAATATGGTGAAATATCGGCTATACTGAAAATACAGGCCGTTGGTGGAGATGTGACTTTAATACTGCATACAGGTCCTCCTACGCCCCTACCCAATAATAAGAGCATTTCTATTAGTCCGAAGGAGAGCGAGAAGAATGTTCAGAAAGAAACAAGGCAAAAGTGGGGATACAACAAGCCCCTTGCTCTAAGCATTGTATCTAGGGGAAGTACTGTCACGTGATGTGTCACGTGCTTGCAGATACCAGTATAGACATTTTTTTGACTCCACCACAAGGACCTATCAATTCCATTCTGGAGCTACTTCTTATCGAAAACTGGAGCTCAAGCCATCTCTTTTCGTTCTAGTTCCCCCTAAGAAAAAAGACTCTTACACCGAAATCTGTGCACCGCACGACCTCTCCGCCAATGAGCGCCAATGAGAATAATAATTCAAACTCACAACTTCTTAGACCATTAATATGAGCAGCAACCCCTGGGCCAAGAGAGACGCCTGGAGATACGAGGGCCAATTCTCGCGTTTCAACAGATTCAAGTCGGCTTTCCCCGGTTTTGGAATCGCCGTCGGTGCATTCACTGTCTATCTCGCATACGAGAAGTTGGTGTTGAAGAAGGGCCATGACGACCACCACTAGTGTATAAATAGAGGCTTTGCATATACGATTTTCGGAAACGGTGTAGGAGGAACTAAAAGAAGGAGAGAAGGAGGATTGGAGTGAAGGTGATTGGGACTAGAAAGAGGAAGCAAAGGATAGAACGAAGATGATATGGTCCGGTGTGAGATGCATTGCAGGGGAAGCAACTCCTTCCTATGGCTGTTAAAATCTGCATCTTTTTTTGTTTTCATACCATTATGGCCATAATTTCGAGTTTGATTCTCTGAGATTCCCAATAGCATCATGAGGGTGTGAGTGAGCCTTTAGTGGGCGATGGAAATGTAGTTGACTTGTTGGTTTGTGGCTACTTGAACTCGGTTTAGTACTACTTGTCATCATTTTACCAACTCCATCAGACAGCCTTAGTAACTGTCCAGATTCTAGCTTGTAGATCCACATTCTAGCTTTCAGGCCCGAATTCTAGCTCTTCGACCCAAATTCTAGCTTTTAAACCAGCTCAGCTAGTAGTAAGGTCTTTCCATTGATGAGTTAAAGTAGAATTTACCATACTTCTATCCTCAGTAAGTATTTGGCTCTTCCTGCTTCATGTATCACCTCTCTACAAGTTCAACCAGTGAATACACCGATATAACTTGAAGCTCTATTCCATATTCTGTACTCAGCTCAATACCTCAATCAGACTTGTATCAAGGAGAACTTTGCTAAACTCGCAATCCTAAACTAAGTCTTTCCAACTCCAACCTCAAACAATAATCGAATGATTCCAGTTTACACTCCCTCCTTTGGTTTCTTCATTGCAGACTCCGCTGCTCTATGTACATGGCCTACTTCGTCTCCTCTTCCACTTCGGCAGTGAAGCTGCTCTCCCAGATCGAGCCTCCGCTCTCCACATTCTCGTCTCCCACGCTGGCAGACGTCTTGCTTCTCGAAGCTTCGCGCACCTTCGTTCTCTCTTCACCAATCTTCACCCACACGTCAATAAACTCCTGCTCCTGCTTCAATCCCCAATCCATGTTGGTGGACGAGTAAATGGCACCGAACATCGTCAGTTCTTCACGTGCGACAGCCGACTCCATCTCCTCGGCCATACGTAACTGGTAGAATTCAAAACGTGCTTGGTCATATGCCTCGAAAAGCGTCTTTCCCAACCCCGAACTCTTGGCTTCTTGTAAAAGATGCAATGTTCTCTGCACTACAGATTCTCCATCCAACGGCTTGGAAAGCTGGAGCATGTGCGACCAGTCACACTTGGACATGTCATCTCCGCTATTTTCCACCAAAACTTTTGGTCTGGCCAATTCCCATGGATGCTGGTGGTAGAAAACATCTCTCAACTGATCCTCTAAAAACTCGAGCTTGGGGATCCGCGACACGGCATTGTTCTTCTGTTTTCTCTCTGTCTTGTTTGCACGGGTCTTAAAGATACCATTCTGGTTGCTGTAGAGCTGGCTTGCCGGATCGGCAGCCTGCCGTTGTTGGAGATTGATTGGTTTCTTCGTCAAATCCACAGCTGGAGGAACCGCGGCAACGGCATTGTACCAGGACGGCTTGTTCCTGATGACGCCTGCCTTGAGGTAGTGTGAGGTACGCTCGAGCACGCCGGCGGCCTTTGTCTGGATCTTCATGGTGGAGGTGGGATAATAGGTCTGGATTTTTTTTCATCGCTGGTGGGAGTGTAATCACGTGCTGGGTCACGGGATGGATCCTGGCTTCAGTTGCCAACCTGCCAGCGACAGCTACCTGTCGGAAAAATATACTAAATAGGATAATTAGAACAGTTTGTGCTAAGTTTTGTCCCCTTTCTATTTCCGCTCATCCTCTGGTCTCTATTTCCATTTATCCATCGTGCACATCTCCATCATTCCCATAGACAGGAATACCAAAGACTACTTTACCAAATCCATCGGATTATCGTCCAAATGGTAGTCAGGGCCCAAAGAGGCATCAAGAGGCTAACGGAGTCGCTTGCACGCATACGGACTCGTATTTCTGTGTCCCCACCACACTACCTTTCCCGACTACCTCCGCCACAAGCTTCCTCTTCATCTACACCAGAAGAATATAAAACCAGAAGGCTACGACTCGACCAATTCCGTGAAAAGCACCCCCAGGACGTCGATCCCATCAAATATTCCCGATTCGTCAATGCCCTCTACCCTGTGGCGAACTCCATTGGGCGTTTCTCCCAGCAGGAACCAAGTATCGCTCTCGTAAACCATTCGAAGCTCTTGGACACCTACAGCCATCTTCCGACACCTGGTGTGGCATATATTCAACCACAGGAATTTGAGACGTTCATGTCTGTGATGCTCGATAGGCGGGATTTTGTCCGACCCAATTCGTTGTCGCCTACGTCTAAGTACTACTATCTGAATGAACAGATGATCCAGGCATTTGTCTCGGCTCAGCGATCCCGAAAGGCCCATTTGGCCAGTTTCTGGAAGGTGGCTCGAGACATGAATGAGGCAAACGTTCCGGTCACAAGACATGAGCAACGCCAGTTGTTGTACATGACTTTATACAAGGAAAGGCCTGATATTCTTGCAATGGTGACCGATGCGTATGAAAGCTTGAACAAGTCGCTGGAAAACTACCTGACATACGCAGACATGTACAAGTCTGCTATTTCGAGTGAGTACTCGCCATCGACATTGGCCCTGTTTAGGGATTTATTCAAAGACGACTGGGATATCGACACCTTGAACATGTTCTTGTTCACGGCATTCAGACATGGCGATGATGCGACGTTCAAGAGGTTTTTGCATGAGCTCAAGAAGTTGAAGCCCAATAAGAAGACATTTCTGGTCATACTCGAGAAGTATGCTTCGTCAGGAGATGTTTTTCTGTTTTCTTCGTGGTTGCAAATATTAGCAACTGAATACCCGCATTTGGTGGAAATCAAGCTCTTCAATACGATTGTGAAGTGTTTGACTTTGATGGATTTCGTCGATCAAGCGCAGAATCTTGTCTCTGTTTTTTCTCCAAACAAGCTCCATCGACTAGAGCCTCACGAACTTTTTCTAAAGCAGTTGACAATTGATGACAGAGAAATCTACAACAATTATTGGAGAGCATACGAGGAGTCACGGTCAGTGGAGAATATCTCGCTTTACCCTACTGAAGAGACGTTTTTGCCCCTACTATCTGCGTATTGCAACGATCTGAAGGTTGATTTCGATACAATTCTCGGTCTCTTGTACCAAGCAGAGCTGGTGTGGGGCATTCCCATCACTACCAGAATGTACAAGCTCCTCTTCCACTCATTCAGGGGTTCTAGACATACTGTGGTCGAACTTAAGTTCGTTACGGGCAAATTGGTAGCCAGCCACGACGTTTCCTATGGCAATAACGAGGCATGGATAAAATCGCAGCTTCTGAATATCGAATTGCCCTCAAATGTCATGGGCGTGTTGAGCCTGGTTATTGGCGAAGACTATGTCGATACCACACCTTCGCAGGGCTGTTTTATCAAGCTCTCTGACGAATTGGTCCATGCGGTATACATGGCATTTGATAATTGTCTCCAAAACATGCCAACCGAGCAAGCATTGGCTGCCAAGGCCTACAAAGAGTACCTCGCGCGGTTGGCTGAAGCGAGACAAGAATATAGGCGCAGCATGGAGCCCGACGCTACGCTTCTGGACTTGAATGCCCGAGACGAGTTCATGTACATAAAAAAGGGCCTCATCATAGACTTATTGGATATAATTACTTAATGCAAAGACATGGCAAATAAACGTAAATACAGGGGGCAATTATGAGATGTGCTGGTGAATGCCTGCAAATATTAAGCTGCCGTTTCCAACCTATACCATAGCTTCCTTGTCTCCGCCTACTTTCTCCTTGGAGTAAAATTCGTTTACCAGTCTTTCGGCGGCGCCACGAGTTTCCTCATCAATCAATTCATCCAAATCGTAATCGTAGTTGTTTGGATCGCCGTCGCCAACGACCTTCTCGTGACGTCTTTTCAACACAGCTTCTTGGTTCAACTTGATTTTGATCGGGACGTCATCGCTGGTGACATTTATGCGCTCCTTCAACGCCGACGCACGTGCCTTGAATCCCCTTCTCTCATTCTCCTCCTCCTGTTGCCTCAATATTTCGTCGGGAGGAACGTAGCCGTCGAAGTCGACTTTTTTCGTCTTGGCTTGGGTCTTTTGTTTCTTGGACTCTCTTTCAACGTGGGTCAAACCGGCCGAGTATGGAAGAAATACCACGAGCACACAGAGCAAGAGTGCCGCTATAAGGATCAAAAAGATCATGGTTGTGGGGAGATCAGATCTTGCTAAAGATTTTGGTGATAATAGATTTGGTGATAATGAGATTCCTTTATATGAAGGGTTGTAGAAATCCGGAAGCGGCGGCTGCCAGTGGACGCCGAGTTGACTTGCGGGAAAAAAAGTTGTCGAAAGATAATTGACGAGAAACCCTTATTGAAATAGTGATCTTGTTGTGTTTTCGTCTTCCTATTCGGCTGCGCTACATTTTGTTTGTTAAGTTCTTCTCAGTTTTCGCAGCCAACTACTGGGAAGTTACGCTAAGAAATACTGTACTTTTGCCTCTGTCAACCCTGGTCCTCGTAATATCTCTCACTTATCATACCTTTTGACTTCACTTCCTCATGCGCTCATTCAAGATTCATAAATCTTATTCACTATCTCATAGACTCTCTCTGCCCAACGACTCGTTGCCTTCACAGGAGTCGACTCCTCGATCCCATGATTATTCAGCTGGTTTTCTTCATCCACTTTGGCATCGTAGTGCCTGAAGCGATGCGATCGACGGCAGAGAGGTGATGAACGAAAGAGAATTCTAACACAACTGGCGTATGGCTTTCACTTTCCAAATTAGGGGCTAACCATGCCCCGATCACTCTGGTGACGTAGCACCAAATCTGCTTAATATACTACAAGCCAGGACACCGCTATTTTTTGAATTGGACTCCGGCAGGTTTGTCGTCGGGTGCCTTTTGCATTTAGTTTTGAAATGGCGTGGCGCATGTCGCAAGTGCCTGCGTTGCAATTCGTCTTTTTGTTTGCGTAGCTTGCTCAGCTCAACTCCGATAACGGAACATACGCCCTTCCTGGATGTACGTGATAGTAATTCCGCTTAATACCATTCTCGCCATTAGGTTATCTCGTGCTAGGAACTGATTCGAGACACTCTTTGATCTGGACCCTCAATCAAGTCTCGAGGCCAATTGAGTGGGAAAGTTTAGAAGCGGATGTTTTTGTGACCGGCACTTATCGCTCTGTTCTCAATGGCAGTGTAAAACTTGACTTTGGGAGTTCGTGGTCCCCTTATACTGGCTCTTGAGCGGTAGATTACCAGGTAGGTGGCTCACTCATTTCGATGAGTATTGAGGAGAGAAGTTTCGCAAGGCTCAAGACAAGCGGGTGGTGTTATGATGTACTTCTATTTAAAGGGCCCCTTCAACTTCTACCGCCTCCTGTAAAACCTATCTCGAACGACAGCCGCTGCTTTATTCCCTGTTTCATTATTTTTGCTTTATTCCAATTTTTCTTTCGATCAGGGTCATTTCAGTTAGTTTATTACAATCACCAAATTATTTTGATGCACTTCAATTCAATAATCGAAATTTAACATAGCTGAAAGAATCTCTGCCAATCACTGGCTAAGTTCATCTGTAATTCAGAACATTGTATCGGGGTTGGGCACTAACTCTTTTCCTGGGAAGCTCCACAAAAGATAAAGCTCTAATTCTCGAACCGTCTAAGTAATAAGAACATCATCACCTAACAGAATTAAGCAATAATCGAATATGACTCAATCATACTGAAACCGTTTATACGGCAACGAGATTACGTTTGCTCATGGACCCTCTGTACTTCCTCCCCTTTCAAATATGTCCTAAAATGTGCTTTAGAGCTACATTTGATTTCTCCCGATTTTCTAGGTCTGTTGAATTGAAAATGGATGCACTTGAAAGTAATGTCTGTGACTGCGAGAACTGGCGTGAAAAAGAGTGGTCCGAAGTTAAACAGTGAAGTGATCAACTTCCATTATCAAAAAGCGAATCAGCGGGGAACGAAGACCCTGTTGAGCTTGACTCTAGTTTGACATTGTGAAAAGACATGGAGGGTGTAGAATAAGTGGGAGCTTCGGCGCCGGTGAAATACCACTACCTCCATTGTTTTTTTACTTACTGAATGAAGGGAAACTGGTTGTCATGACCAACTTCTAGAACTACAACTTCCGGTTCAAGACATTGTCAGGTGGGGAGTTTGGATCCACTTAAGAATCTTCAATAATATATTTAATCATCTCTTAAACGGCTGAAGTGTGATTTTCGGTCCCGTTGTACGTCACTTCATTCTCCATCTTCTCTCGTATCTCTAATCTCTCGCAAATTCCGTCACTCTTATGGCCAATCACCCCACCTCCATTGCTTACCACATCTGACTTCATAACCTCCATAGTCCATTCTTCCCCCTACATTATTTTCAGACCATCATCTCTCCGCATTTTCTACTTTTTTTTTCTCTAGTTCGAAATCCCTATTCCCACCTTCTTTCATCTCTTCCTGTCTGGATCGCGACCATCTCACTGTGGCTATTATTCATACAATATATGTTCAGACAAGCTATTCGTTTCCGTACACTTGCCGGTCCCTCGCGGATCTTCTCGGCTTCCCTTGGTAGCCTAACTGCCCGCCGTGTCCCTATGGTTAGCTCTCCGTGCATTTCAACCATTTCTCTCAGAAATTATTCCATCTCCACCTCTGGCGAACATGTCGAGGAGCTAGTCGACCAAGTGTCCGACAACGAGTATTCTCAGATCGCCAACGAGTACTTAGAGACGTTGAGCGACGAGCTTGAGAATCTCTCAGAGCAGTTTCCCCAGTTGGACGCAGAACTTTCGCTGGGAGTAATGACTCTCTCTGTTGGCGAAGGAAAGACCTATGTGATCAACAAACAGCCTCCAAACAAGCAGATTTGGCTCAGCAGTCCTGTGAGCGGGCCAAAGCGGTACGATTTGATTGGCGGAAAGTGGATCACTTTGCGTGATAACACGGCGTTGACAAGTTTGCTTGAGGACGAGTTGCTGGAGGAGCTTGGCAAGGAGGTCTTGTTTGACCTTGAAAACTGAGGGAAGTTGTGAGAGTTACGAGGTTTGAGAATTGAGAAGGGTTTTGAGGTTAATTGAGAGGAGTCGTGAGGTTCGAGAGTTAGAAGTTATGAGGCTCGAGAATTGAAAGAAGTGATGAGCTTCGAGAGTTGATAGGAGGTTCGAAAATTGAAAGAATTCATGAAGTTCGAGAATTGAATGTTATGAAATTAGTGGTCTTTGAGGACCGCATGCCATGCACAGCAGAACTCTATATCACCGATGATAACAGCTTGGAGATGAAGCGTGGATGCAATATTAAATAAAATGAGGAATGTAAATATTATTTAATTTAACTCTTCAATTTAAGCGTAGAGTACTCTCACCATTTGAAGGCAACTGATCTGAATTCACCAGCAGCTCTTGGGTGATCTCATTTGGCTGAGACTCGTATCTTCTATACTTTTGAGAGACACAAATCGCAAACGAGATGAATAACTTATTTGCTGAATTTTATTGTCTTCCGAGATAAATTACAATAGAACAATTTTGTTCTTCTGCTGTCTACCCAGCCATCATTCCGATTCGCAATATTTCTACCACTCTCGCATTAACATGAGATAACAGTGGTACACCCAGAATCTAGCCATCCAAACATCTAAATAAAGAAAAAGCCAAAACAAGAGCCATTACTATGCCGCTTTCTCATTCTCACTATCACCTCCCAAGAACTCCCTATTTCTTTTCTCCTCCACAGCCTGGGCACTGATTCTCTGGATCGCACACGACCGTCTGTTTCTTTAACCCCACGAAATCAACTGATCCACCCACCATTCTTCTCCTTCAAACAAAAAATGGCAGGCCCTCCGCCTCCTCCGCCTCCTCCTCCTCCCGGCCTAGATCTCCCTCCTCCCCCTCCGGCATCAATGCCTGCGGGAAGAGACGCTTTGCTTGGAGATATTCGTAAAGGTATGAATCTCAAGAAGGCGGTTACTGTGGACAAATCAAAGCCCCAGATTGACTCAAAAATGTCGATTCTGTCTTCTGCTCCACTGGCACCTAAAGGCCACGTGCCGATGCCTAGTGCCCCCTCTTTCCCCTCCGGCGGCCCTCCACAATTGGGAGATATCTTTGCTGGCGGAATTCCCAAGCTTAAAAGCGTCAAGGATAACCGGAGCGGCATCGTGCCGACGTCGGCACCAAAGATCCCGTTGCCCCCGGGCCAAGCGCCTTCTGCTTCACAAAATGAGGCGCCCGCGGCTCCTCGGGCGCCTCTGTCTAGACCTCATAAGAGAAATCTGCTCTCTGCGTCGTCCCTGGCTCCACCTGTCCCGGGACCGCCTCCACTACCATCTGTGGTACCACCTTTGCCATCCGCAGCTCCGCCTTTGCCTTCTATGGCGCCGCCTGTGCCGTCTGCAGCGTCTCCTTTGCCTTCTGTGCCTTCGGTTCCAGCAACCAGACCCTCTGCATCGCTAAAGGTGCCCAAATTGCCTCCTTCGAGGCCCAAGAAGCTGGGCCACTTGAAGTCGAGCTCCGTGAGCTCTATGGGCTCTTTTGAAAGTGCAGACTTTTCAATTGCTGCCTCTGCTCCACTGGCTCCGTCTGCTCCTGCGGCACCTCCTCAGGTTCCTTCAGCACCACCGCCACTCCCCAACGCAGTACCACCGCCGCCTCCTCCGCCCTCAGTATCTGTTGCTGGTCCAGGAAAAACTACTCCTGCTGCGCCACCGCTTCCTCTGGGCGGCCTTCCTTTCTTGGCTGATATCAACGCTAAACGTGACGAATCGCATGTGGTGGACAAGGTCAGTCCTTCTGGGGGACCGAAACTACCTTCAGCTAGCGGAATTCCTTCAATCCCTACTGCTAAGCCTTCAGTTCCTCTCAGTGCTCCTCCGCTTCCTCATAGTGCCCCTCCGCTACCTCACAGTACTCCGCCTCCTCCGCTGAGCGCTCCAAGAGTTCCGCCGCTACCTCTGAACTCGGCGGCTTCGCTGTCCGGAGCTCCGCTCCCACCGCCTCCACCACCCGGAGCTTTTGGAAGTTCTGCCTTCAAATCGTCTGGAGGTCCCCCAGCTCCACCTCCACCTCCACCTGGTGGGCTTGGAGGGCCATCTCTGGCCAAGGCAGCGGCCAAACCTGCCGCGCCATCTGGTGGCGCATTGCCCTTTATTGACCAGATCAATGCCAAAAGAAACGAAGCCTTCGTGATCGACGGAACTTCCTCTGGCTACTCAACCACCCTGGAATCCACTCCTGCTCCTCCTTCTTCCTCAGGGTCACTGGCTCCAAAGACTGCTCCACCAGTGCCGTCCGGGATCCCCATTTCCTCCCCGGTAGCACCTTCGGGTCATCCTCAAAAGTCTTCACAGCCTCTGGCAGGTTTGCTTTTCTTGAATCAGATCAACGCAAGGAGGCTGGACTCGGGATCTACTGCGCATGCTGCTTCATCTCCGTCATCTGCACCTCCTTCAGCGCCTCCCATTCCTACAGGTGCTCCTCCACCGTCGAGAATACTGGCTCCTCCACCGGCTCCAATGGCCCCACTTGCGCCGCCTAGTCTCTCCGGATCCTCAGGGCCTCCACCACCTCCAGCTGGATTACCATTTTTGAATCAGATCAACTCTCAGCGATCTGATGATTCTGGTAGTGATAGTGAATCCTCGGTGCCTTATCCTTCGTATTCTACTCCACAGTCCACGCCTATCCCTTCAGCAGTGCCACCCCCGCCAACATCGGCGCCACCACTACTGCTGGCTCCGCTGTTGCCAAAACTGGTACCACCACAGCTGCCCAATGCCCCTCCTCCACCCACTTTGTCGTCTCACAGCACGAGAAGCAAAAGAGCCGCACCTCCGCCCCCTCCTTCTACTATGGATCAGCAACAATCTGCGGGCCTGTCGCTTCGAAAGATTTCCGCGCTGGCTTATACGATCAATACCCACCAAAAGAATGGAGCAGATAGCAAACCCCAAAAGATTGTCATTGACGACTCGCGGTACAAGTTTGTTAATGCAGACTCCCTCCCACATCCTAGACGGTTTGAAGGAAAGCAAAAGCTTTATCCTAGTGGCCGAGGCTCGTCGGTTCCATTGGACCTTTCGATTTTCTAGTCATTACATTTTACGGTCTATGTATGGTCAACTTAGGGAACGGTTCAACTGTCTACCTCATTTTTTGTCAACCTCTTCTCCATACTCCTACTTCTGTCTACCTATTGCTTCTCGACCTCAGTTGGCAGCCACATCTGTACCACATTGTCATAGAAAGAACATGTGACAACAAAGTCCCCTTGCCAGTCACCTCCATAACACATACTCTCATGGTCACCCTTGAAATATCTGATAACTTCAGGGCATTCAGGAGCCTCGGTAGGATCAATGATCCTGGCTCCATCATACATGCAACAGGCCAACACCTTGTCTGAGTCCGGCGCAGGGATCAATCTCCAAACACCTCCATTGAGATTCTCAGCAAACTGTTGCTGCGGAAGCAAGCCTTGAAAAAGAATTGGTCCTTCATCTCCATCGAGCTTCCTCAAGTCAAAAACTCGAAGATTGTCATCATATGACCCGGTCCAGAGAGAATTTGGACGTCTTGAGAGCCATTTGGGACCAGGACAGAGAATCAGCACCACACCCGCGTCGTGATGCCGATGGGACGTTTCCCAGATTTTTTCATTTGTTCTCAAGTCATGAGCTATGAGTTTAGCGTCGTCTCCACCTGTGAAAACAACATTTTGCGCTGGGCCAGCCTCTCCAAAAGCTCCGGTCCAGCATTCAAGTGAATGCGAAGCGTAAAGCTCATCAGAATTGCCGGACTCAAGGTCGACTATGGCCGAAGCACCCGAGGTCAACGTCACAAGCACCAGAGATGCCTTTTGAGGAGAGAAAAACACCGATGTGATGAGGTCCAGCTCGTCAAAGAGATTCATGTTCTTCTCCAAATGAATGCCGTCTCCGTCAAATTTCCAAATCATCAAATTCCCCGTGGAATGCGCCAGGAGCAACATCAGTGCATCTTGTGGGTTTATCTTGAGGTCTAAGACCGCCAGCTTGGTAGGCGTGGAGTGTCTTTTTGAGAACCTTCCGTGGTCAATGTCGTAGATATCGATCGACCCATGACGGAGCCCAGATTCCTTTTCCAACTTGTAAGTCCCTAGAAAGACAATATTTATGTTTTCAGGATGTACACGAAGACAACAAGGAGGGAGCTCCGTGTGTGTAATGTCTAGTCTGGTGGCAGTGGACATGGTAATGAAAAATCTGGAGAAGTTGTCAGGTATGGAGATGAGCATCGCGATTTGGATGCAAAGTCCAAACGAAAGAACTGGAAGAAAAGAACACGATCGCGGGCAAAAAGGGTCATTTTGAGAAATTTGAAACCGTTCTTGTAGAAATTTAGAAAGAAGACGTTACCTTGATAGGTAATTACGGGAATTTGTGTAATGGTGGTGAATTGCCGTGTGCACTACAACACTTCAACATGGGTATGGATTACTGCTCATCTTTTCTTGAGGGAATTATCGTAGTTCATCTGGCGAGAAAGTCCTCCTAAATTCTGATAAATTTTCCTCTACGAACATTTAACTTGCCAGAGAACTGTCTTTCTTTCCCACGTAAATCTGTGCTTCACACGACCTCAATTCTATATATACGCTCGATTTCCCCAGAATCCTCGATAAGCATGAATTTGTGGCAGAAGTGGAACAGCCTTCCTGTTAAGGCCCGCTACTATATCGGTGGGTCCACCTTCGTGTTTGCGCTTATAGGTGACTACATAACGTCAAGAATCAATGACGAAGTGGTGACCAGAAAGGAGATTTTGCAAGACTTGGAGGAAAAAAGTACATAGCCATAGAAATAATCGATTAGTTTAATCATTATTAGGTGCTATATAAAATTCAATAAAATATCACAAAAGCTTGTCAGCAACAAACTCTTTTCTAATCAGAGAAATAAACTCCAAGAACTTGGCTGGGTTGGAATCCACTCCACGGGAGTAAACAAACCTCGAGGCCAACCTGGTTGCGAACAATGCTCGCAAGTAGGTCTCTGGCACTCTCAGCAAGATGTTATCGATACCAATAGCCTTCAACAACAATGGTGGAAGCGAGTCAACCAACACGGCGTTTCTAAACGCCTGGTCGTCGTTCCACAATTCCTTGGAGTTGGCTAACTCGTCTGCCAACTTGTTGATGGCTTTCGAAAGCTGGTCAGACAACTCGGTAATTGGATGACCAGTGGTCTTCCTCAAGGCCCAAAGGGCCTCAAATTCGTTCTCTGCATTGGACACAATCTTCCTCTGAACCTCCTTCACGTACAGCTCGTAGAAGGGTGGCTTGATGCCATCTGCGCCCACACACATGTTCTCCAAAAATCCCTTGTCGTCGAAAGAAAGAGCAGCAAGAACCTCCAAAGACGAAGAGGTAACACCTCCCTTGTTGGTGGAGGCGTCCTTGAAGATGATACATCCAGCATTCTCCAAGATGAGCTTAGCAGACTGTGTGATGAAAAGATTGGCACCCTCCACGAAATATGGGATGATGCTTTTTCCAGTTTTCTCATCAATCAACTCGAAGACATTGTTGGTGTCAATGGCAGCCGGACGGCCACCACATGGAACAAATAAGTCCACGCCGCTAAGGCCATAGACTTCCTTCAACTTGATATGGAACAAGTTACGGAAGGCCACACCAGAAGTGATGACGGTGCCGTTTGGCAACTTGATATCTTGGTCATCAACCAAAACGACAAATCCATCCTTTGAAAGTTTGGAGCGGTCGTAGTGGTTGATCATCTTTCTCTCGTGAGCAAGACGCAAGAGCTCCTGCTTGTCCAAACCATGAGGGTCGGCAATGACACCAGATCCGTCGACAATACCAACGTACTTTTCGTCTCTAGAAAGCTTGATCTCGTTGGATCCCAAGTCACCGTCTGGACCACCTGTTTGAACCTTTCTAATGGTAGCGTTGTCTATGTTGAGCTTCTCGTAGATCTTGTTGACATATGCTCTAACGGATAAAGTGGTCATACCGTACTCGTCGTGAGGGATACCTCCAATTTGCTGAGACTTACCGGTGAAGAACGACTTCCACCATGGAGCGCCTCTAGAACGGGCGTGGAGAGCGGCCCAGTCGACGTAACCGGCAGTACCTTCATCTGGACCCAAAAAGAGAATTTCAGGCTGCTTGTAAAGATCAACATATGATTCCTTGGCTCCTGGAATGTGCTGCTTGAGCAACAAGTCAATCAAGGCGTCAATGTACTTCTCGAAAGAAGCCTTCGGAGTCTCTTGTGCGGCGCCATGGTCGAGCAAAATGACACCCTTGGACCCACCCTCAGGAATGTCCTTGTTCTTCTTCTGCTGGGTGGCAGCCAAGTTGTAGTTCTCGTCAAACAAGTTTCTGGCATTCACGTTGTATGCATCAGCAGATCTGGAGCGAACAATTCGGATACCACCTCTAGCGATATCTCTGAAACGAATGTGGAATCCTCTGAAGTCGGAGCCCACAATGAAGAACATACCGAAAGGAGTTTCTGGGTACTCGGACTTAGGCAAGAAGGATGGGTCCAATCTGAACGAGATAGCCACCTTGGTCAGGGTGTAGAAGTTGGTCTTGAGCACGGCAGTGTTGAATACGTAAAGAGCTCTCAAGACAACGGCATGATGCTCGTTCTGGGAACACTCCTTGGAAAGCAACTGTTCGAACTCCTCCTCAGATCCGACTGGCGTGATCTGCGAAAGTCTCTGGTAAGACAACGTCTTCTCCATGGACAGTCTGATGTAATGAACATCGGCAAACTGACGGTACATCTTTCTGATGATATCCTTTCTGACAGCAAACACCTCCTTAATGTAGTCCTGGGTGTATGTTTCGGCACGCAATCTCTTCTTCAAGGAATTCAACACCTCGGCATGCTGGATCAGCTTGGAAGGATCAAGCAATTGCGACAACTTGGTGTACTCGGGGCCCAATCTGTTCAAAAAGTGGGTGACGAAGATCACACCACACTGGGCGTAGATGGCCTCTTGCAAGGACAAGTCGTTCAGCACAAATAAGCTGTGGAAGAGGTTGTTTGGGATACAGTACAACAAGGAAGCTTCCTTAATCACCTGGTAAATCAGCAAGTCGATTGGAGTCTTCTTTCCGCTCAAGTTGGTGGCCTTGATGTACATGGAGATGATGGTGACACCGTTGCTGAACTGCTCCACGTACTTTCTGGTGGTGGCCAACTTGTAATAATCGGCCAAATCACTCAAAGCAGAGTTGTAACGTGGAGAGGTCTTTTGACGGTACCCAATCACCACTCTGTACTCCTCAGACTCCTCAATTGCAAAGTGCTGAATCACAGGGCCGGTGGTAGTCACCACACGCTTGACGATGTCGGAATAGAGCGACTTAGTCTTGGCGGAAGCGATTTTCAAGAAGGTTTCGTCACCGATCTTGTGGATGTCGGTTTCATTGGCGTTAGCCTCTGACGCAAATTTTGTCTTGTAGATGAAGTGACACTTGACTTGCTGCTTACTGAAGAGATCGCTAGACTTGGTCAAAGAATACTTCTGTGCTACACCAGCCAAGATAGGGTCATCCGAGTAGTTGAGAGGAGCACTAAAGTACTCGAGTCTGTAGGCGTTGGCGCCGTAGGAAGGATCGATGTACTTGTCGTCGATGGACTCGTCAAAACGGCGGCGGATGGCCATTTGCTCGTCCGGCAATTGGGTGTCGAAGAACACGGCGTGGTCGTCGGCCTCTCTTTTGTAGCGAATTAAAGGCTGTTCGGCAACATCGACGGCAGAAGCAAACGCCTGCACTTTACACGAGTACAAAGAGTGAATGTGGGATGCGATTCCCTCAGGAGACTCTCTGGCGAAGAACACATCGTCGATTCCCAACGAGTTGTAAAACCATTTGGCTTCCAGCTCAATGAGGTTTTCAGGAATGAATCCGGTCAGGTCCAAGAGGTCAAGCACCTGGTCAAACTGATCCTGTTTGCCGGAGAAGGGCGTGTCGATGTAGTCGTTGCGAAACAGCTTGATCGACGAGGCGTCCGAGGGGACGTCGTTGTTGATGGTCAACTTGGATAAATCGACACTCATGATGAAACGTAGTGAACGAGTCAGATAAGCACGCGAGGCACTTGGACAGTCGAAAAAGTGATGAAGGCGTTAAACGCTGGGCAAACACGTGGCAGACACGGGGTTTGCTGGAGGGTGGTTAGAGAAATTCAAAGTGTGGAGGAAATCCTCTGGGGTTGAGCCGTTTATGTAGCTATTCGAAGTCCTGATAGGAGAGGCGCGGGGTGAGGTGGAGTAGGAAGCACCTGTGACAACCGGATAGCGTAGCAGAGGGAAGTTGGAGGAGAGAAGAGGAATAGCGAGGATCGACGGGGTATTTATAGCTGACACCCGAATCTTCTTTCCCCAGCTGGCATTTCTCTCTTTGTGTTGCCCTGCACTACGCCCAACATGGTGACCATTACTGATGGGCAAAGACGAGGGGCGGTGCAGAATGTCGGCACTGCGACCCTGTAGTATCCGGACCGTTGGTATCGGCAGTATACTCCCAAAGGGAAATTAGCGAAAGGGATGTTTAATTAGGTAAATGATTGGGCTACTCAGAGGTAGATGGCAAGCGAGCTTTTGTCTTCAACATGCCATTTTTTATTTCCCCAGTACATGGATGTTGCCATTTCTTCATCTAGAGGTGTAGTACTGTGCCCCGCATTTCGCTGTCAATAGCTATAGGTGACCACATCCGGGAGGTACGGGTGTATAACATCACGGCAGTTTCGAAGTGGATAATATCCTGGTTACGAAATTTTGAGGGGTGAATGGGGAAAGGAAATGGCATTCTGTTGCAATGTCGCTGATGGGTCTGGTTTAAAGATCTTCGTCTCTTTTTAATTTTCCGGTTAATAAAGGTGCGGCGAACGCTCAATAGTGCTTAAAAAGCAAAACGCGGGCCCCTTTCCCTATCTGGCTGGCCGCTAGATTTTTCACTTTTCTTTCACTGTTCAGATCGTTCGAAACCCCCTCCTCTCCGGATTCTCCCTTCAGCCGCCAGTTCCTCCTATGCACTAAGTCCAGCCAATTCCTTACCTAGTAGAGCATCGCCATTTATTGCTTCATTCGCTGTGTCTATTTTTATCTGGTGAACGGATGTTTTCCCGTCGCTGTCACTTGCTCTGCGGCACTTTTTCGAAGTCCGGGGTAAGCCCCACCTAGCGCAGGTCAAAAATGTCAGAAAAAAAAAAAGAGGAAGCATGACATTCTGCTATTAGTCATTTAGGGCGTATGCTGTTCTGGTTTTTTTTTTTTTTTTGGCTATTCAATTGAGTCAATCCATGTTCTGGAACCGGTTCTAGCATCTGAGCTGTTCCAAACGCCATTTTTCTCGAGCTCAGAAACCTTCTCCATGTGGCGCTTTCCCTGCACCTGGGGCCACTCTTAATTCCAGATGCCGTGTTCTCGGAGGACCCTATTGCCATTTGGTTCATTTCAGGATTCTGGCTTGCTTTCCTTTTTCTCGCTAGTGGTTATGGTCTGCCTTCTTGTTTTTCCTATTGAATTTCTTTGACTCCTACTTTGTCTATTTCCATGTGTTCCGCATCACTTTAATCGGCTGCGAATCTTATAGCCGGGACTGAAATATAGGCCCCAGATGAATTAGTTTCTCCCACTCGCCATTCTTCTCTTATTTTCACCGCTTCTTCTTTTCTCGCTTCTCCATTGTCTCGCTGCTTCCTTCTGTCTATTCCATTCCCATAGCAACATCCTATCCTTTATTTCAATCTTTCAACCTCGCAAAACGTCACAGGCATGTTTTGCGATACCCAATTCGAGTCTCTCAACAACTTCTTCGGATCAGAACTGCGACCTTTAACCTTCGTTAAAAGCTCGTCGTACTGTGCCTCCTGTGTCTTGTATTCTCGTAGCACCTCGTTGCTCTCAAAGTCAACATACACTCGAGTGTCCCGGATTCGGAATACAACGTCGTCCACCCGCAAATATAACCGACACAAAAGAAGAAGACACGTGTGCATGACTCTTACTTTAGTGGAAAGCATGGCGATGCCGTTATCGCCAAGCTCGTCTTCAAAGAGAATTGACTCGTCGAAGAAGAGAATTGGGTCAGGACGAAGAAGCTTGTCCAACGGAATCTTATCGGACGTCTTCTCGAATGCCGCGTCCGTTACTGTTCCTTTGTAGTTGGTGGAATAAGTCCAGTCGTAGGGCTTGACGGATTCCAAGTCCGAGGTCGATCCGCTTTCAGTTTCGGTCTGTGATGCAGTTGCCTTGGGCCGTGTGCTGAGCCATTCCTTGTGGTAACTGACCTTAAAGTCCGAAGTGTCTTTTAGCGAGTCCAAGGCGTCCAAAGTGTTGAACTCAATGACCCCATGCGTCTTGTCGTTGACAATTCTAACGTGGTTGTTGCCGAAAATCATCTCGGGCAAAGGGAAGTCAAATCGGTGGGCGTTCAAGTAGTCCAATTCGTTCGACAGAAGAATGGGTCCCTTCATGGTGTATATGCTCCAGTCATTGACGGTGATGGACGGCTTTTCCCTAAATGGGAAAGACGCCTTGGGCAGCGGGATGATTACCTGTCCGCAGTGGGCACACTGGGGATTATTGCACTCTCCGTCGTGATTCCTTGCTGGAACCAGCACATTTGGAAGAGTTGACTGGACTTGAGCAGCCAACAGACCCAGTTGGGGTAACAGACTCAGTTGGAGTTCCAGCTTGGCAGTCAGGTTGCTAGAAGGGTTCTCTTTGATGCTTTCTTCAACCTCGGCTTCGATTTCAGGCTTTTTCGCAGCTTCACCGTCGCTTCCGGAACCTTGGGCCCTTAGTTGCGCCGCCACTCGGTCATGGAGATGGTTGGTGGCTGTCTGGCGAGGGTTTCTGCCCTGTACATGCAAATTGACCAATTCTCTGGCGGAGTTGACATGCACCGCAAGGATGCCGGGTCTGGTGGTGGGTTTAGGGAAGTTTTCTGGCATAGTTGTACGATTCGATCAGATTCTGATGTGAAGGAATATGTGGAGGTGGATGTGCAGGCAAGTTGTTAGGTAGGAAATGGGAAATGACTTGAAAAGAAGAGAAAAAATGTAGAAAAGAAAGATGATGGATGACTGGTGGAAAGTATGGTTTGTGGTTCTTCATTTTACTTTCGGTGGTATGTTGCTCCCGTAGTTTATGTGGCCATATCAGTCTCGCAATGGTTGCACATTAAGGTGACACGATTCATATCCAGAAAATGCTACTACCTGTTCGATTGGGGTCATTTGATTTTAACATTTTGCATTCGATATCTCCTCTTGGATTTTTGATTGACGTTCATCTTTGCAAGTGTCTTGTGTAAATTCAATGGATTTCTTGGTATCATATTCGACTTCACCATCTAAGCTGGCTCAAAATATCTCACTAAACACCTAACCTCTTCTAACTTTTTATGCTTCTCCCAGCTTTTGCACTTCCACCATCTTCTACAAGCCTTTCTTCATTCTAAAGCTCTCGCTTTATACCAGTCTACTCCATCTCACTCATCGAAAATTCATTCTAAATAACAACCTCCTCTTTGCCCTCCTCCTTTCTCATGCCCTCACGAACTGCCAACACTGAATCAGCAATAACTGCATCAACTCCAGCCTTCATTTGAATCTTACACAATTCTGGCAAATTGTTCTCCACTCCGTAAGTCACACAAACCAATCCAGAGCTCTTAACAACCTGCGCCAATCTAGGAGTTTTGACCAACGTTTTGGCTGCACTCACAATCCCCAAAAGATTCCATTTCTTTGCAAATCGGATGGCGTTCTGCAAAGAAGACGCGCGGATATCCGCCATCGCATTTGTCCCGGCCTCCGTCAAAAACAAGATCGGCATCGTTGGCTGCTTCAATGACAATAGCAAGCAGATATCTGGGTGGAATGACGAAAACAAGATATCTCTTCCCGTGGTGTTTTCATCATAGACGGTTTTCAACACTGTGTCGACATAAAAGTTCATGTCGAATGCAACCTCGCCCATGCTTTCTTGTTCTGCTTCATCCAACATCGGGTACTTGAGCTCTACGTTAAATCCAACATTCTTGGGCAATCTTCTAAAAAGCTCCTTCAAAGTAACAAAGTTGGAAGCAATAGACAATCCTCTGACGTTCCCTTTGAATCCTTTTTGTTTCCAGGTTTTGGTGAGCTTCATTCTTCTCGATATTTGGTCCTGGAATTCACGATCCAACTCGTCATCATCGATATGCGAAAAGTTGGGTGCCGATGGGTACGAGGACATCAGTCGAGGACGGTTGTACTTGCCCAAAAGCTCGTCATCCAAGGCAAAGTTCTTGGTCACGTTCTCATTACCATTCAACTTGTCATATTGGAATACTGCCTTGCGTTTCTGCGAAGCGACGTGCTCGCTGAGTCCCAAAAACTGCTCAGCAGTCAACGAATGCATGGGAATATCCACACCCGATTCTGCTACTAAGAAATCGTGGTAGATTACGGGAACAAAGTCTTTGGTGAGTTGCACATCAAACTCAACATATGAAGCTCCCAAAGAAGCGGCCGCAATGAACGACTCCACTGTGTTCTCTCCCAATTGCAAAGATTTCCGGTCATTCATGTTTTTACCCAATCCCCTGTGACCAATGACTCTGGTGGACACCAATTGCTTCCAGTAAGTGTCGGATCTGGTAATGGACATCTGAGGATGGATAAAGGGTTTCACACACAAGTACTCGAAGTTCAATGTGCCCAAAACATCAAGCGAGCTTTGTTCTAGAATGGGAGTGGTGATTGTGTTGTGCAAAGAGCGCAAATTGTTGCCCACATTAGTGTAGGCACTGTTGAGCATGGCGACGCCCCGGCCCAATATATTTTCCTTGTTCTTGGAACTCAACGTACTCGTTGGGTACTGGTAGGTAGGAATAATGTCAAATGTGACGAAAACTTCAGAAGATTTCACTCCTTTTGTCAACTTGAAAGTAATAGGGTCGGTGGCACTTCCGTGCTGATCCTCCAAGGGCAAATCCACAATGACAGGATTCTCAATAACATGCTTCGTCGTCTTGTGGCGACAGGTAATCACAAGCGAAAGTGCCGTGTCCAACTCCGTGAAGAAACTCTTGGATATGGAGATCTTGCTTAAATCAATGGGACTTCTGTCGTCCCTGAGGTCAGTGGTGCCCAAAGTGATCAAAAGCAACTGCTCGTCTTTGGTTAAATACCGATGACCAAAAGACTTGATGGGTTTCATCTTTCTTCTGTTGACAGGAGATCTGGAGCGCGAATGGTTGCCGGAAGTTGTGCTCAAATTGTCTCCATTTCCATTTGGACTAGATATCACGTTGACGGAGGAGGACGAGCCATTGTCCAACTGCTTGAACTGACGATAAACCTCATTAACTGCACTTCTGTTCAGTTCTGGAAGCTTGTCTATGGAACTAGTGGAGGCGAGCATTTCTTCGCTAGTAGGCTTCAAAAATGGTGAAGTTGCAGCCGAAGTTGTCCGAGACAGAGCATTAGCCACTCTTGGAGTATTCTTGGAAGGGTTGTCGATGTCGTACAAGAGCAAATTATCGTCCAGGGGCTTCAACAAGTCTGCAACGGCCAAATGTCCACGCAAAGAAGCGTGCTCCATTGGAAGCCACCCCGAATCGTCAGCCAAGTTGTACATAGCACCAAAACTCTTCAATTCTTCCACTATCTCGCTAAACCCTTCGGCGCCAGCAGCAAAGATCGGTGTCCAGCCAAAAACATTCTCTCCAAGCTCGGTGTCGGCGCCACTCACCAACAAATAGTGAACCAACTCCTTGAGGTTCAGCTTAGATGCAATGTATAGAGCCGTCTCGTTGTTATTCTCCACATCTGTGTAGTTGATGTCGACTAACCTGGATTCCACCAAGCCCTCGACAATCTCCACGCACTTCAATCTTGTAGCCAACAACAAAAGGTTTGGACACGAAAGTATGATTGGCGAGAAAATAAGCAAGTTCAAGCAGGTCTTGGGGTGTTTTCCAATGATAGCAAGATGCAAAGGCGTGAGTCCCTCCTGGTCTCCCCACAACAGCACCAAGTCAATAGGAGCCAGAGTGTCGACCAATTTCCACTTCACCAAGTACTCAAAAATCACCTTGGTGACATCCTTGATTCCATATTGGGCAGAATAGTGTAAAGGAGTCCGGAAGTACGAGTCTTTGGCTATCAACAACTCCTGGTACTCTGGATACCCCTCCAACTTGGACAAAATGTGTACCAAGCCATCGATACGGATAGGAGTAAGCTGGACCCCGTCCGGACCGCTGTTGTTGCCATAGAGCCTGCTGATGTCGCTGGACTCTCCGGGAGTCACCAGCTGCTGCTCCTTGCTAAGCTGTTTCTTGCCCAAAGACACTACGTGTTGGTGGAAGAAGTTTCTTCCACTGATGTCCTCGGAATCACAGAGGGGGTTAGTTGGCGGGTCGGAAGTCTTGGAGTATTGCACAAGATAGTTGAACAACAAATCAATGCACTCGAAGGAGCAGGTAAGCGTGGCTCTGTTCAAGAGCGATATCAAGAATTTCAACAGCTTCGCCCCAGCATCCAAATTCTTCAATTTGAACAAGAGCTCTTCGGGCCGGTTCTGGTAAATAAGATCGTAGAAGTCCTCCAAAAACTCCTTATCGAAAGAGTATTTCCTCTTGTTGCCGATCTTGAGCGTGTGGAAGTTGTCGGTGACCAATTCCACATTTCCCTTTTTGGCTTCGCTTTCAAACCGGTTTTCAAGCTCCAATTGCTGCTCTCCCAACTGGTTCGAGATGTTGTTGATGGTGTCCATGGCGGCCATGAGCTCTATCTCGTTGGCAAATGGCAAAGCATCCACACGGGTTGCAAGATACGTCTCTTTATTGTTATTGGGCAAATTGATCACAGGCAAATCCTTCTGGTCGGGATTGTCGTGAAGCAACTGATCATTCGCCAAAGTGGTGAGGTATAGCAATTTCTTGTCGAGCTTCTTCAAGATCTTGATGAAGCCCTTGTGGTTGAGATCGCCAAACCACTTCAAGTTACGAAAAACGGTACGCAACTCAAGCAAAATCGACACGATCTCGTCCAACTCATCGGTGGTATCGACCTGGTGGGTGATTTTCCCGTTGGTGTAGCCAACCACGTGGATGATCCGGGACAATCTTCTCTGGTACTCGCTGAACTTGGAGTTGAAGAACTCAGAAACTTTCTCGATGTCTCTGTCCAACTCAAAGAAAAACTGCGAAAGCACCGACGAAATGAGTTCGGGAAGTTCCAATGCGTTAAATGAGTGATAATTGATGAAGGTGTCGATGGTCTTGATCACCCTCTTCAAATGCTTGTAGTTCATGTAGCAGTGGGACCATTCTGGAATCTGGTGCGAGACGAATGTTTTGCCGAACTTCATGGTTTAGGATGTGAAGCGGTGGCGAGACGTGGTCAAAAGAAACTGATAAAAGACGGAATTCTCTCAATTCAAAAAAAAACCACTACTACATGTAATCTCGGATACGGCCTATTAGTGATGAAAGATATATTGTCTGCAGGAAAGTATGGGGGAAGCACCTTCGGTGAATAGAATGGGGGTTTCGGAGTGGGACCGATGGGCAGGGAAGGAAGGAAAAGGTCAGTCTGTGGATTCTGGTGGCTATCCCATGGTTTTACGGCGAATTCGTTTGGGCCGTTTTGTTTGGCTGGAATTAATTTCCACGTGGAAGCCAACGTGGTGGGTGCTGCAGATAAGGATAAGGTGGCTGTCGTCAGAGAAGTGGGCACCAGCAGAATCGGTAGAAAGGCAGAAGTACTGAAAATGGTACAATTTACTGACAATGGCAAATCTACGCAAAGTGGTTAAGTCTGTAGGAAATAGAAACTAAAGGGAAGGGTATTTTTGGTATGGATTGTTTTTGTGGTTAATTGGGCTGTGCTTGTCTTTGAGTTAGGAGAACTCGAGAATCGCAGTGGAGAGTTTCGCAGCCACAGCCAAGGTTTCCTCCTTACAAATCAAAGCATCCAGATTTCCTTCCTTACAAATCAAAATCGCATCCAGAGATAAAGGTGATGGAAGAGTGCAATATAATTGAAGGAGACGGAATGAAAGAAATAGCGTAAACTGGCAAACTCTAATTGAGACTCAATAAACTGCCTGGGAGTGCCCACTCTACTAATAATTCTCATGATACACCAAAAAGGTTGCACCGTTACCAAGGACCGTCGGGAGTCTTACCCCATTACAATTCGTCCTCTACCACCTATTTCTATTATCCAATCTAGTTACCCTACAATAACGTCTCGCCCAATGCACATCTGCCAATGGCACAAGCGGCACTCACCGTATCCAACACATGGTCTTCGTGGTCGGCCAACAATGGGTTGGTCTCCACGACATCCAACGACGACAAGAGCCCTGTCTGTGCAATATCCTCGGCGATAAACAAACCCTCTCTCAACGTCAAGCCTCCCTCCACTCTGGTGCCGGTGGCAGGTACAAAAGATGGGTCGATGGCATCCACGTCATACGACAAGTGGATGGGAAACTTTCTGTCCGGGTTGACCTTATCCAAGGCCATCTCCACCACCTTGCCAATTCCGTACTTATCCACGTGATACATGGAGAATGCTGGGATGTTGTACTCTTTCAATATCTTCTTCTCGCCGTCGTCCACATCTCTCAAACCAATGTAAGCTATCTTGCCTGGCTTCAACTTGCTAGGCACCCAAGAGAATTCTGGTGGGTAAGACTCCTTGTCGATGCCCATGATGAATGAAACCGGACACCCGTGCAAGTTTCCCGAATCGGTAGTCTTTGGCGAGTTGATGTCAGCGTGTGCGTCGATCCACAACACACAAGCGTCTGGGTTGTTTTCCAAGGCAGCTGCAACCGTGGCGGTTCCGATCGAATGGTCTCCTCCAATTGTCACGGGTAAAGTGTGTTCTTTGTGAGCCTTGACGCTTGCTTCGAAGATCTTCTTGTTGCACTCGCTGACAATTTGGCTATTCTTGACTCCATAGGAGTCCTTATCGTTGGTCTTCAACTGCTCGAGCTTTCCGTCCAATGGCTCGACCACGATGGTTTCCCACCCCAACAGCTGCACCTGTTTCTCGAATCCGGCATTCATGATGTAGTCTGGACCCAACTCTACGCCGCCCTTAGGCTGGCCGCCAGAGAAGGGCGCCTTGATGATGGTCACTTTCTTGTTTGGATGGAATTTGTAGTCAACTGAAGAGGTTAGTAATGTGGAGGATGGAAGTGAGCGATGAGGAACCGACGAGGAAGTGTCCGGAGCGACAACGCTATCAAAATGGGGTTGAAAACATACTGGACATGATGAATAATTATGCTAGAAAAAAAATAACTTCTCTCTTGGCAGAATGGCCAGCACTGCCATACTTATATTGTTTCGGCCGGTGTCCACTGTGCCTGGAATGGCAAGCTACTGCGACGCGATCATCGGGTTCGATTGCACTTAGGGCATCGGGACGGCAACGGCAGGCGCGACCGATTGGCACGATGCACTTCCGAGGCAAAAACAACGGTCATGGATGTAATCTCGCAGAGCCCCATAAAAAACTGGAGATACTCTGGTGGAGATTTTCTGGTGGGGCATTCCGTCTTACTTTCTGCTTTGGGGACTCTCAGGGTGAATTCGTTACGCCACATTTACCCCAATAGGTCATGTATTTACACCGTTGGGTCATTTACAAAATGGCCAAAAAAGGTCATTCACAACGAGCGGTTATGAAGGGGACTTTGACCAGCCTTTTGCAAGGTAATGGAAGTGATAAAAAAAAAAAAAAATTCCGTGTATCTCATTGTCTTCTGTAGCTCTTGTTAGAGAAGGTGCGGAATCTGAACAAAACTATAACAGAGTGATGAATAGAGTGCAGGCCCAAAGATAATGGATTACACCAGGAAGGGAAATAATTAAAGGTTGCTGATCATGAAGAAAAACGAGGTTTGCTATACTCAGAGCTACTGAAATTGGAGTGGTAGCCATGTGGAGAAGTGGTAGCCACGTGGAGAAGCGACTCGGGATAGTCCCGTGTTCCCCACCGTCCTTAAAATAAATTCAAACGTGCACAAACATATCGCCGTTTTCCACAAACAAAATGAAAACACCCGTACACCTGGTCGGAGACATCCGTACACCAAGCATTGAAAAACCCATACACCAGAAGATAAACACCCGTACCCCCATACTAATTAATCCGTGCACACAGCTATATGAGCCGCATAGATACCCAGATCTCCAAATAACTTTCTTTACCAACACAAAAGTGAATTTCTGCAGCCCAGACCTCCACAGATCACTTTTTTGCACCCTACAATGTCTCCCTCGGATACTCGTAGCCCCAGTTTCTCTCCAAAGCAATGTGTCATCCCAATGCCACATTATCCGGTGTGCGCACCAGAAAAGTCCGATCTCGATAGAGGAGAATTTCATAGAAAGAGCAAATTCATCCTAAAACATGTCGTTCGACACTCCAACCCCATTGGACGTCTCAGAAGACGAACTTGCCGCCGAAGAGTACACCGGAGACACTGGGCTCCACAATTTTGTCGACTCAGATGACGAAGATATGGCTAAATCGCATACTTCAGCTCACTTCTCCACCACTGAGGATAGGTTCATCAAGGACCATGACCTCAAGATGAGGGCGTTTGAGGCATTACAGGAATCGCCCAAGCAGCCGAGAAGTCCCAGCTTTGGCCTGATAAAGAGGAGACCGCTGATCATTGAGTTCCCCAAGCAACCAATTCTGAGCCATCCATTTCCATCAACGGCCTCGCACAATAACAACCAAAAAAATGGCCCGAAGGCTACTGCCAATGCGTTGCCTGAAGAATATCCATCGCACGAGCTCATAGAGTTGTTCTGCAACGTAAGAGAGTGTCTTGATTTGAGACATAAGTACTTGGATAGATCGCACCAGAGAGACGACGGCCAAAACCCGAAAAACAAGCCCTCGTGGGTAATCTACCCTCCTCCACCGAAGCCCACCTATAAGCTGAAGAACCGCTTCAATCAGCTTCCTGGCGACGAGTTCGAGGAGGAGAAGTTCGAATTCGCCAAGTGTGATATTCCGGACGGAAAGGCTGCCAGCCGGTACGAGCTCAGGTTGGACGACGGCGACGTCTATCAGGTCTACGATATATTTACTGATAAGCCCATTTCGTCGGGCCCTTCGTTGTCAGACTACTACTCGGATCTCTACAAAATCGTCAAGGTTTCGCTGGACGGCCCAACCAAATCGTTTGCTTTTAAAAGACTTCTGTACTTGGAGACCAAGTGGAACATGTACTATTTGCTTAACGAGTTTGAGGAAAACAAGCAGTCCAAGAAAAACCCGCATCGTGACTTTTATAACGTGAGAAAAGTCGATACCCATATTCACCACTCCGCCTGTATGAATCAGAAGCATTTGTTGCGTTTCATCAAGTACAAGTTGAAGACGACCCCGGATGAGCAGGTGATTTTCAGAGACGGCAAATTGTTGACGTTGGCCGAGGTGTTCGACTCGTTGAAGCTCACGGCATACGACTTGTCCATCGACACCTTGGATATGCATGCCCACACAGACACCTTCCACCGGTTTGACAAGTTCAACTTGAAGTATAACCCCATTGGTGAGTCGAGATTGCGTGAAATTTTCTTGAAGACAGATAACTTCATCAACGGTGAGTATTTGGCCGAGATTACCAAGCAAGTGTTTGAGGATCTCGAAGCCTCGAAGTACCAGATGGTGGAGTTGAGAATCTCCGTATACGGACGTTCCAGAGATGAGTGGTCGAAGTTGTCCAGCTGGATCGTCGACAATGGCTTATTCAGTCATAACGTTCGTTGGTTGATTCAGATTCCTAGATTGTACGATTTGTACAAGAAGAATGGAAACGTGAAGAACTTCCAGGAGATCTTGCGCAACCTCTTCGAGCCACTTTACGAAGTTTCGCTCAATCCGCAGTCTGACCCCAAGTTGCACGTTTTCTTGCAAAGAGTCGTCGGGTTCGATTCAGTTGATGATGAGTCCAAGCTGGACAGATCGTTCACTTCGAGAAGCGCCCCCACTGCTGGTGAATGGGACGGCTCTCATAACCCACCATACTCATACTACTTGTACTACTTGTACTCGGACATGATTGCATTGAATGAGTTGCGGACGACTCTCGGTTATAATACTTTTGTATTGAGACCACATTGTGGAGAGGCCGGAGACCCCGAGCACTTGATTGCTGCTTTCCTCACCTCGCATTCCATTTCCCATGGAATTCTCTTGAGAAAATTGCCCTTTATCCAGTATTTGTATTACTTGGACCAGATTGGGCTTGCCATGTCGCCGCTTTCCAACAATGCGTTGTTTTTGACCTACGATAAGAATCCTTTCTATAACTTTTACAAGAAGGGCTTGAACGTGTCGCTTTCCACTGATGATCCGTTGCAGTTTTCCTATACCAAGGAGCCATTGATCGAGGAGTACTCTGTTGCTGCGCAGATCTACAAATTGTCTGGAGTGGATATGTGTGAGCTTGCGAAGAACTCTGTCTTGCAGTCGGGCTTTGAGTGGGCTATCAAAAAGCACTGGTTGGGCAAGCAATTTATGGTTGGTGGTGTGGAGGGCAACGATATAGAAAAGACCAACGTACCTGATGTCAGGGTTGGTTACAGAGACGAGACGTTGAAAAGTGAGTTGGAGCTCGTGCAGATCTATACCCATTTGGAGGAGAAGCAGCTCTGATCTATGATAGAGAGGCATCCGAAATCAATGGAGAACTTGATGGACAGTCGACGATAGTAGCCTTGATTATTGCGTTGTTGCAAATAAATACCCAATGTTGACCCTTCGAAACGATCTCATTTAGGAATAATTTGTGTGAAAGCTCCCTTGGTAGAAATTTAATGTTTTCGAAATGAACAAAAAGAAGAATGCTGAAAAGGATCTGTGAGATGACTAGAGAGTTTTACGACTTTATCAAGATAAAACGACGTGTCCCAAATTTCAACTCTTATTAATCAGTAATCTCTACCCACAATCCTTTCTTGAGAAATTTAGGGAGCAAATGGTAGGTATCTCTATATCTAGGAGAACGTTTGCTTGCATCATTTTCAAGATGAAGAGATTCGATGTGATCGTTGACCGCAACTCGACCCAGAAAATAAAAAACACTATCCTGCTGCTTAAAATAGAATTACTTAATCATTTATCGAACAACTGTCGACCCATATAAATTGTCAACATCACGCAATCGGATTGTGCTTAACTTCTCTGTACCTGCAGCCCTGGCCTGTCAAACGCACTCTTCCGTATGCGCTTACAAGTAAGATTCTTGCGACTATTCTTCCACATCTCACTACTTATGTTCGCATGTTCCATCATTGCCACTGCCAGCAATGACTAGCGACATCAACATTGATCTTGTTGAGCCCTCCATCCCCAAGAGGAGTCCTCCAGCTGTATTAACAATTGCTGGATCCGATAGCTCCGGAGGTGCTGGCATAGAGGCCGATCTCAAGGCAATGACGGCCCATGGAGTCTATGGCCTCACATGCATCACGGCGTTGACTGCTCAGAACACACAGCGTGTGGAGGCACTGTTCAAGATTCCCAAAGAATTTTTGAGCAAGATTCTCGACACAAACTTTGCGGATTTTGTAGAAGGGTACGTTGGCCCTGGCCCACTTAAGGTGGTCAAAACTGGTATGCTCACCGATGAGGCCACTGAGCTCCTTAGCGAGAGGCTTGACTATTTGAATACGAAGAATATCAAGTTGGTGGTCGACCCCGTGATGGTTTCCACATCCGGAAGCAAGTTGGTGGAAGATCAAACTATGGCCTTGTGCTTGGACAAAATCATCCCCACCGCTTACTTGTGCACCCCCAACTTCGTTGAAGCAGAATACCTCTGGAAGGCAACCGGAGGCGACAAGGTGGAGGTCAATACCGTCGACCAGTTCAAGGAGTTTGTTATTCAGCTTCAGAAGAATTTGAAGTGCGCCAATCTCTTGGTCAAAGGTGGACACATCCCATGGTTAAACGGCAAGAGATATTACGAGGAAAAAGAATCTCAGCAAAGCTTGGAGATCCTCGATGTTCTCTACCAGTCCAAAGAAGACATCTTGGTGACGTTTAGCTCTCCATTCATCCACTCATCCAACACTCACGGTACCGGATGTACGTTGGCGAGCTCCATCTCGTCAAATTTAGCCAAGGATATCCCTCTTACACAAGCAGTGACGCTCTCGGTGCATTATATCCACAAGGGAATGGTTAGTCTCCAATACAAATTGGGGCACGGCACAGGACCTTTGAATCACATGGTTTCGGTGCAAACAAGTCTTAGAGACGTTGTCAAGGGGCGCAACTACCACTCTGAGATACAGCAACAGCACGGATCGTTATTCCAGTACTTCAAGAACCACGAGAAGGTGAGAGACAACTGGGAAAACTATACCAAGCACGAGTTTGTTCGGAGATTGGCAACAAACGATCTCCCATTCCCGCTGTTTCTCTATTTCTTGAAGCAGGACTTCTACTACTTAGTCAACTATGCGCAAGTACACGGGTTGGCGGCTTCAGTTGCACCCAATTGTGAACAGATTCATGCACAGTCAAAGATCATCACCAATATCATGACAGAAATTGACAAGCACAAACTGAAGTTGTTACAGGAGTACGATGTTGACTACGACCACGCCGACTTGGACGATGAACTTGCACCAGCTAGATCTTGCCTCGCATACTGCGATTACCTCTTGAATATTGGCAAGAATGAGGATTTCCTCGGCATTAAGGTGGCTTTGGCGCCATGTCTCCATGGCTATGCGGAGGCTGGAGTGTTTGGTACCTCCTTGAGAAAGAAACACGATGGCTCCTTGAATTCTCTCGAGCTTGAAAAGCATTCCGAAGCTTACTCTTCCTGGCTTGAAGACTATACTTCAGACTGGTATACTGAGGCAAACGAAGAGGGCGAGAAGACTTTGGATTCCATTTTCAGCCAGAACGACGTTTCTGAACAGAGAATGGAGGAGCTTGTTAATATTTTCAACGACGTGGTGCTTCTTGAAGTGGGCTTTTGGGACGAGATCATCCGCAACATCAATGAGTCAAGTAAGGCGAAAGAATAAATAAATTATGGGAGGGTTGTCTCTGTGTGACAGACTAATCTGGTTTGACAAATTATTGCTTCTCGTCGTGCTGCTTTCAATACCTTGAGTTAAGGGCTATCAATGGTTAAGCTTTCGACTTCTTCATGAGCAAAGTTTTATTCGGTTAGCCGTAATGAATTGAATACTTACAGGCCACAATGCCTGGTTGCAAAATGAAGCAGTCGCCACAGTTTGCCATGGATAACTAACGGCCCCCCTTTGTCGGTGCTAAACTCCCAACTACTCAGCTGCTAGTTGAACAGCTCTTGACACCCTCCTTCAAAGAACTATACTTTAATGTCTACGTTTAGAGTATCACTTAACCAGTAGACCGTGATGGTGCAGTCCGGGTCCGGAAGGCAGATAAGGAATCGATTCCCGACTGTGAAGGAAAATGAGGGTAATTGTGCCTTGTATGCCACTGGTCAGTATCAACAGATATCAGTCTGGGGCACTCGCCATTTTCGCGCTACAAGTACTATGTTGTGTTCAGAATGTGATTTCAATATTATTACGAATGCACAAGCGCTATGAAATACCAGAGGAAAATTACATGAATAGAGTTTGAAATGGATACTTCTCGTGCCTAGTATTGTGTTCACTCCCTCGTAAATTGCGCCAATATTCACTTATCCAGAAAACACGAAATTGGATAGAGTGTATTAATGCCACAAGACCATCATATTGTCCACATTTCTGTACCGAATCCATTCTATTCCCATGTCTTTCTGTTTCTGTGCACATGCAATTTTTCTCCGTTCTTCATATTCAAGACCTATGGGTTCCTTGACTTCCATGCACACCTCCCAGTCCACAGGTTGTCCACACGCACAACCTTTGGATGTTTCGGTCTCTATCTATGAACAAATCAACAAAGCATCGAATAAAAAAATTCAACCGAGCAATCTCTTCAACTCCATCAATCTCTTCCCTCCTACATCTTTCACACAAAAAACTCCTTCACCTCCACCCTCGTCCTCCATACTCCTATCACACTCAACATACACCTGTACCTCCCGTTCATGCCACTCCAATCTATTTCGATTCCGCCGAATCTTACCAAAGTACTTTCTCTAAAGATGTACAATCCGTACCAGCAAGGTGGCTACCCGCCAGGGTACGGCTACCTGCAGCAGTATGGTCAAGGCTACCCACAGCAGCCTCAATCGACCGGTTTTTACCCGCAAAACTCTCAAGGTTCCCAGGCGCTTCCACCTCAGCAACCAGGACTTTTCCAGGGCCAGCAGACCGGGTTCCAGCCGCAATTCCAGCAGACTGGGTTTCAGAATCAGCAGCAGACTCAGCCTCAGCAGTTTCAGCCTCAGCAATTCCAGCCCCAGCAAACCGGTTATGGGTTTCAGGGCTATCAGAGTTCTTATGATTCTGGCTACGGACAGCAACAGCAGCAGCAGTCGCAGCCCCTTCAGGCTCAGAAAACCGGCTTTTCCGCCGCTCTCGCTGGTGTTTCGGAGAACAATGACTTGAAGATCCCACCTATGAGATTGTCCTTCATCACCGCCAGTGACCAAACCAAATTCGAGCATTTGTTCAGAACCGCGGTTCCTAGAGGTGAGCAGGCCATTCTGGGCGACTCGGCCCGCGATATTTTGTTGCGGTCTGGATTGGCTCCCGTTTCGTTGGCTGAAATCTGGTCGTTGTCTGACACCAACAAACTGGGCTCGCTTTTATTCCCGGAATTCGCCTTGGCATTACACTTGTGCAATTTGGCATTACGTGGGGACGTGTTGCCTGCTGTGTTGCCCGAAAAGTGGAAGAATGAGGTTCAAAGTTTCGTGGATACCATCTCATTCACTGTTCCTGAGGATCCCAACAAGATCTTGGCCAATACGCCATTTTCTTCGTTTGGAAATGACCAGAAACCTAACACCGACTGGATGTCGTTGGCTCCACAAGCCACTGGCTCTGCTCCTCTTCCTCCTACCTCTTTCGTTGCTCAGCCTACTGGCGGAGTTCTTCCTTCTGGAAGCTCTTTGACTTCCCAAAGGACTGGGGGTGGTACACTCGTTCCTTTGCAGCCTCAGCAAACTGCAGGCTTTGTTCCAGCTCAGAGAACAGGTGGTTTAAGTGCTCAGACCACTGGCTACCAGCCACCGCAGTTAACGGCTCAAACGACCGGCTACCTGTCTCAGCAGCCTCAATTGACAGCGCAGAGAACGGGTAGTTTGCCTCCAACGAGCTTCACTGCCCAGCAAACTGGCCCTCTCCAGAGCCAGGGAACTGGCTACCAGCCTCAACCTGGATTCCAATCTCAGCAAACTGGCCCTCTTCAGAGCCAGGGAACTGGCTACCAGCCTCAACCTGGATTCCAATCTCAACAAACTGGCCCTCTTCAGAGCCAGGGAACGGGTTACCAAGCTCCAGGATTTCAATCCCAGCAAACCGGAAGTTTCCAGCCTCCAACCTCCTTCCAACCACAACAAACCGGAATTCAACAACAGCCAACGGGCGGTTACTTGCAGTCGCAGCCTACTGGTAAGCCAGGCCAATGGGGTTTTGTTTCCGTGCCTACTGGTGGAATTCCCGGTTTAAATGCCATGGAGCTGCATTTCTTGCCAACGTCTCAGACGCCTAGCAACAACTTGCAGAACCAAATGGGTGGCCATTTGAAGGAAAATGTCACCTGGTCTATCACTAAGCAAGAGAAGCAGATTTATGATGGCATTTTTGCTGCTTGGGACCCCACCAGGAGAGGTTACATTGAAGGTGACACTGCCATCAACATTTTTGGAAAATCTGGCTTGGGAAGACCAGACTTGGAGTCCATTTGGAACTTGTGTGACTCTAGCAACAAGGGAAGGTTGAACAAAGATGAATTTGCGGTGGCCATGCACCTTGTTTATCGCAGATTGAACGGATTCGACATTCCATTGAGATTGCCTCCCGAGTTGGTGCCTCCATCAGCCAAATACTTGCAGGACTCTGTAGACCTGTTGAAGAACTCTTTGAAGGGCGGCGCTGCAAAGAAGGCTTCCGCTCCACAGAAGCAACCAACCACTGCTTCAAGATTCAAGAACGACGACGACAATATTGGATATGTTTCCAACTCCCGTCACAGAAGTAGAAGACCTGTTGACCAGCAGTCAAATGTGCCCAACTCGAACACTAACGACTTAACCGTGGCTGATCTCAAGAAGTTGATACGTGAAAAACAGATCTTGTTGGATGCCACGGACCTGGAGGATCAGCATAACTCTATTGCTAACAGACAGGCAAACGACACCAACCTGAGACAGATTGAATCATTGAAGTATCAAATTAAGGAGGTTCAAACCCAGATCAACAAGTTTTCTCTCGGAGGTAGTCAGGCCGAGAAGCACCAATTATTGGAGAACCTTGACCACCTTACCAAAGACAAAACACCAACTTTGCTTGCAAAGGTCTTCGCTGTCAACTCCGAAATTGCTGAAGTTAAAGCACAGTTGGCAAAGTCGAGATTGCAAAAGGAGTACCCGGACTGGCACCCAGATAGTGGAGAGGACATTGTGGGTACTGGACCAAATGGTGAAGTCACGCAGCAAGACATTCGTAAACACAAATCCAAACAGACGTTGAAGAAGCGTATGGCCGAATTAACTGGAAAGTCGTACTCGGATGGATCTAACAAGGATGCTGACGTCAAGTTACAACAGGAAACTGACAAAGCCAATACTGAAAGTGAAAGTCAAATTGCGATCATCAAGGATATTGAGTCGAGTATCAAGGAATTAGAAAATGGTGCCTCTGTTTACTTGCAAGTGTCTGTGAAGACAGAGACTGGAGAGAGTAAATGGGAGAGAGGAGATGGTGTGAGCAGTGCAATGAAGCTGTTTATTGACGAGTTGAGTGTATTCTCTCGAGCTCAGGTTAAACCTTCCGCACCTTCTGTGACGTCCAACTCCCGTCAACAGACTAGGCTGGCTTCCTCGCCAGCTCCAACAGCCAATTTAGTACCACAGAAGACTGCGTCAACGTACAAGACTCCGGAGGAAAGATCTGCTTACATTAGAGCTCAGGCAGAGAGGAGAATGGAAGAAAGATTAGTCAAGCTTGGAATTTCCAGAAAGAAGACGGCTAATCCTTCTGATGAGGTTCTTCCTGAGAGCAAAAAGTCACCACAAGAAATTCCCAAGGCACCCGAACCTGTCAAAGCACCCGAACCTGTCAAGGCACCCGAACCTATGGGGCAAACAAAGCAACTGCCAGCTCCCGTCGGCGCGTCGACCATCAACAACGGACAAGCTGAAGCTGAGTCTGAAGATGATGAAGAAGATGAAGAATATGCTGCTTTGTTGAAGCAGAAGCAAGAAATGGAGGCTCGCAAGAAAGAGAGGAATCTTAAGAAGAAGAAGGAGAGGGATGAGAGACTAGCTAGGTTGAAACGTGAAATGGCAGACTTGGAAAACGATGAATCTGATGAGGGGCCCGGACCTTCCGTTCCTCTGTATACACCTTCAACCTCCAAGAGTAAGGTCGATCCATCTTCGGAGCCTATTCCTGAGCCCAAGTCAGTGCAAGTTCCTAAGCCTGAGATTCAGCAGCAGAACTCAACCGCTCCTGTTGTTGCGCAGACTGCGGACTCGCAAGGCAATGCACATGAACCACACAAGAGCAATCCGTTCGCCAAATTGCCCAACAATGCTGCATCAACAGGTTTGACAGGATCTCCTTCGACGACAAGCGCCAACACCAATCCATTCTTCAAGTCCAAGAACGCAGAGCCCGTAGACCAGAAGAAGATAGATGCACAAAGAGCTTCGCAGCGTGGATTAGGATCTGAAGGATGGACTGACGATGAGGGAGAGCACTCATCGGAAGATGATGAGCCTAACAGAGCAGGTGCTGCCAAGTTGGCTAGTTTGCTCTTTGGAGGTATGCCTCAACCACTTTCGAGAGCAACCACTGGAAATGTTGATTTCTCCCAGCTGACCCCTCCAGTACAGCAAGTGACTCCACCAGTTCCTCATGCTCCACCAGCACCACAGCAAGTGACTCCATCAGTGCCTCAGGCTCCTCCAGCACCACAACCTTTGGAAGAAGAAGAGACATCTTCTGATACGGAAGACGAGTTTGCTACTCCGTCTCCAGCTTCTGGTCCAAGCAATGGACCAGGTGAAGTGCCATCCGCACTTTCGCAGGCTCCTCCTACTCCATCGGCTCCACCAGTTGCCCCTCCTATCCCAACTGAAGCACCACCGGTTCCTGTAGGTGGTGCCCCACCACTTCCCAGTAGTGTGCCACCTCCTCCATCGTTCCTGTCTGCTCCCGCAGCTCCACCCCCTCCACTCCCTGGCAGTGTGCCACCTCCTCCACCGTTCTCGGCTGCTCCGGCAGCTCCTCCCCCACCTCCTGCTCCAACCGGAGGACCACCGGCCTCGGGAGGTGCTCCTAATATCGGTGCTTTATTGGGCCAGATCCAAGGAGGCAAGTCGTTGAAGAAGGTAAATGAAAGTGAGAAGCACATGTCGGATTCTGCTACAGTTGGTAGAGTTTTATAAGCCAATCTAGTTGCATGCAGCTATTTGCTTACGTGTCTCTAGATGCATGTGCGGTGTCCTCTTCGCCTCGTATAGATTCTAAAATGATGTTTGTTTGAAGTCATCTATTTCTCGAGTTGACATCATGAGCCTTACACTGTTACGCGTTTCCGGCAACGAGGTAGTCTTCCGTAGTAGCAATAAATTCAGAGTGTATGATATAACTTTTTTGCCTTTTCGTAAGAAAGACGGAGGTAAATACGGCGAGCAGAGATTACATTGAGGAGAGGAATATGGAAGTATCAACTGCTTGTGCATTGAGAGTTCGGATGGAACCTAGACAGAAAATACTCCACTATTCACCGTTTAGTCGTACATGTAGTTCAAACAAAGTCATCGAAATTCCACGGATACAATTTCCACTGAAAGTTATCTTTACTTGGTTGAATAATTAATTTTTGAAGGCGAATTCTATATTGGTAGTTGCGCACCTGTAGTGAGAATAAATGTAAATTCCTGAAGTGTCCCTCAATTTTTTCTGAGAAGTGGAAAATTTCAGTACCTAATCACTTTTTCATTTTTTGTAGCGTCCTTGAACTACATTTTGCCTGTGTCGTCGATACTAATACAATTATATGCGAGATATCAGAGAGTAAACAACTTGACTAAACTTGGGATGTGCAAAGGTGTGAAATCCGAGAGATGAGCCGACTGAGCCTTACACTGTCACATTCTGATGATTCATTTCTGCTATACGTGTTGTACCAAAACCTGCTATATCTATTTACAATTTTTTTTTTGGTTATAATTCCTTGCAAAGTTACTCCTTGCTCTCCTTTGACAACGTCTCTTCTTCCGTATGGTTGGGCTCGATAAAGAGCTCGCTATTCTTCATGACCACCTGTACGGTTTCACCCTCCTTAACTTGACCCTTGATCAACAACATTGCCAATGGGTTCAAGAGCTTCTTCTGTAATGCCCTGTTCAAAGGTCTGGCTCCATAGATAGGATCGTAACCCTTCTCTGCCAAATAATCCTTGGTGTCGTTGGAAAGAACCAAATGCATTCTCTTTTCCTCCAATCTTTCCTCGATTTCTCTCAACCGGATGTCCAAGATGTTTCTCAAAGATTTCTTAGACAATCTGTTAAACACCAAAACATCGTCAAGACGGTTCAAAAATTCCGGGGGGTAATGGAGCCGAAGGTTTTCAATGATTTCGTCCTTAACAGAGTCATTAATTTGTCCATCTTCAGAGGCATGCTTGTCTGCCAATAAGATCTCCTGACCAATGTTGGATGTCATAACAATGATAGTATTTCGGAAGTCGATGTGTTTACCGTGGGAGTCAGTCAATGAGCCCTCGTCCAACACCTGAAGCAAAAGCTTAGCCACGTCCTTGTGTGCCTTCTCGAACTCGTCGAACAAAACAACAGAATAAGGCTTTCTTCTCACTGCCTCAGTCAACTCTCCACTGTCTTCGTATCCAACATAACCTGGAGGAGATCCGATCAATCTCGAAACAGTGTGCTTCTCCTGAAATTCCGACATATCAAATCTGATCACCAGAGACTTGTCGTTGAAAAGGAACTCGGCCAATTGCTTGGTCAACTCGGTCTTTCCTGTACCAGTTGGACCCAAAAACATGAAAGAAGCAATGGGTCTTTTGTCGCTAGTAAGTCCTGCTCTCTGCAACCTAACGGCTTCAGAAACAGCATTGATGGCTTCATCTTGTCCAACAACGTGCTGCTTGAGAATGACCTCCATGTCAAGCAACTTGTCCTTCTCACCTTTCATCAAGTTGTTAAGCGGGATACCAGTCATCTTCGAGATGACGGCAGCGATGTCGTCTGAAGTGACCGAATCGTGCAACAACGACGTGCTTTTGAGCACATCTTCGGACTCAGTAAGCTCTTTCAATTGGCTTTCCAAAAGCGGAATGGTCGAGTATTGCAACTCGGAAGCCTTACCGTAGTTACCTTCTCTCTGCAGCTGTTCCAAATCAAATCTGGCCTGCTCCAAGTCAGCTTTGGCCTGTTTAACGTCATCAATAACCTTTTTCTCGCTTTCCCACTGCAGAGTGAAATCATTCAACTCTGTCTCTTTCAACTTCAAATCCTCTTCCAACTTATTCTTGCGATCCACAGACAAAGAGTCGGATTCTTTGCGCAAGGACTCCAACTCGATTTCAATTGTCATAATCTGACGGTCCAATTGAGCAATGGCATCAGGCTTAGACTCGTGCTGCAATCTTAAAGTTGAGCATGCCTCGTCCACCAAGTCGATTGCCTTATCGGGGAGAAATCTGTCAGTAATGTACCGATTCGAGTAGAGAGCAGCAGTCACAAGGGCCCCATCGGCAATACGAACACCGTGATGCACCTCGTACTTCTCCTTCAATCCTCTTAAAATGGAAATGGTATCCTGGACCGTAGGCTCACTGACCATCACAGGCGAGAATCTTCTGGCCAAGGCTGCATCTTTCTCCACATACTTTCTGTACTCCTCAATTGTGGTGGCTCCACACAAGGAGAGCTTTCCACGTGCCAAGGCTGGCTTAAGAAGGTTTGAGGCGTCAATAGAGCCTTCGGCTTTTCCCAATCCCATAAGAAGATGCAACTCATCAACAAAAAGAATCACCGAGCCCTTTTTGCCCTCGACTTCCTCCAAGATCTTTTTCAACTTCTCCTCGAAGTCTCCTCTGAATTTTGACCCAGAGATAATTCCCGCCAAGTCCAAAGTAATGATCAGCTTCTCCTTCATTGACTCAGGCACTTCTCCCTTCAAAATCCGCTGTGCAAGTCCCTCCATGATAGCCGTTTTACCTGTACCTGCATTACCAATGAGTACAGGGTTATTCTTCGTTCTTCTCGACAAAATCTGGATGGTTCTCCGGATCTCCTCGTCTCGCCCTATGACAGGATCCAACTTTCCGTCTTTGGCCATCTGCGTCAAGTCTGAGCCGTATTTTTCGAGCGCTGGACGATTATCCTCCTGGTTCTGTTGCATCTGAAGGTTTCTAGATGCACTAGAATGGAAATTTCTCGAGAGGCCTCCTTTCAACGCTGGAGGCATCAAGCCAATATTCACTGGCCTAGAAGTGTTGGCCACGAACGGGTTTCTTGTGGCCACCGACAATGAGCGTAACGCATTGGACGTAGGGTGGATACGCCCAAGCGGTCTGGATATAACTCTGGTATTTATTCTTGACCTAAGCATTGAGTATCCAAATTTTCAAGCAGGTTAAAGGTATGACTTCCCCATAGATATATAACACAGTACGAGCACGTGACTGGAAGCTTCGGGAACATTCTGGAATCGATGTCATCACTGATTACCAGGGATCTTTACTTTTGAGAAAAGGATGGAAGAGAATGGTAGGGGACTAGGTGCCGACGTCAGGCAATTAGATCCATGGCTGGTTTGGATGCCATTGATAAAGATAGGTTTTACAATATATACTGCAGATAAAGATCGTTATCATTCAAGTGGCACAGATAGATTGAATATTTAGGACGAACTTGGGAATAGACAGTGGACAGAAGCACGAATCGCTTTTAAGTTCGGAAAGTGAAGGCGAGCGCTCCATTCTAGAAAGAGTTTTGTTTTTGCAGAGAACATTTAGGCTTTGGTGCAGATTTTGGGTTCATTTGAAGTAGAGATTCGAGACTTGTTCACCGACCAACCCGATTCGAAATTTCTTTAATTAAAAAATCGGCTTTAAGTATAGAAAACTAGTCTACTAGCTACTAGCAATTTGCAACCCAATTAACATCAAAGATTGTCGATTTTTGAAGGATTTAGAGGCAATAATAACCGCTGAATAACTGGATACATAAAGGTTGAAACAATTAATGGCAGTTCTGCCTGTGTGGCGTAATGGTTAGCGCATTTGACTTCTAATCAAAAGATTCCGGGTTCGAGTCCCGGCATGGGTTCTTAAGCGGTTTTAGCTCAGTTGGGAGAGCGTCAGACTGAAGATCTGGAGGTCCTGTGTTCGATCCACAGAAATCGCATAAATTTTTGTTAATCTAGCTAGTGGCGAGTTATTCTTTCATCTCGAGCGAACTTACAGCATAACTTCGTTGCATGGGCCCAACCTCATGTAATGTCTATAAACTGCCTTATTTATCGTCCCAATAGTCGTCCGCGTGAAACCCTGGATGGGCTCTGAACGACGGTAGTTCGTCTCGTCCAGCGAGATTTTCATCATTATGATGCACTTGTGCACTGCCAACTTTTCCACCTTCATTGTCGTTTGTATCGTTCCACATTTCATCGTCGTCGAGGTATTCTACCTCGTAACTGTAGTTTTCATCTTCGTCGTCGTCGTCGTCGTTTTCGTCATCGTTTTCGTCGTTGTTTTCGGCGTCGTTTTCGTCATCGTTACGACTATTCGGGGCACTTGCGTTTCTGTGAACGTCGTTTCCGAGATTCTCAACTGACAACTCTATCAACGGAATTCCTTCTCCCAAATCGATCTCTTCTTCTTGTCTTGGAACACTAAGCGTTTGAGTAGGTGTCATGATTGCTGTGGAGGTTGAGTCAGTTGCCGAACTAGGCATATCTTTTGCATACATATCCGCGTCCTTTGGGGTTCTGCCCAAGAAAAAATCTTTGAATGACTCAAACCCCAGACGGAAAGTATGCCTCTTTGTGGGATTCGTATTGCTGAACTCCATAACGTCGTCCAAGCTTATCGGACGGCCCAACATTCCCACGAGCTCGAGCTTCAGTTCCAAGTCCCGAATCGAGTAGTACCATTCCCACGAACACGCCAACATGAACATATCCAAGAGGTAAGGAATGAACACCACCCAAGACTTCACGAGCCATTGGTCTCTCCACAACGTCACCACCAACATGCTCAACACAAAATGGGCTGCTAGCATGAACCACGTCAACAACGCTAGAGGCATGAGCTTTTTGGAGTAAGACACCTGTCTTGGGCTCGATGCAGTTCCCCATATAGTGTAGTAGGCAAGCCCTACTGAGAACCAAATTAGGATGAGAAGGCGAAAGGCAATCTTAGTGGTAGAGGTGGCCGAGCTCGAGCTAGAAGCGTAGGTAAAGTAGTCGGTGATTTGCTCCTGCTCCACCGCAGAAAGAATCAAGTACCCGACGATGAGGGCCAATCCCAAATATGTGTTTGGCCTTTTCCAGCGCGGGCGAGTCATCTTCACCACGAGTTGCAAGAAGGCCAAGTTGGTCAAAAAATGCGACACGACCAAAGCCACCGAGTAGGATCGCCGCTTGTTGACGATGCCGAGGATCTTGATCATGTCCAACGAATCGGCATAATACTCGTCGCGAGCCACCTCGGTGATCTTGCTGACAAGGATGGTGAGTACAACCAGATAGAATAACGTAGCCACCAACGTGAGCAACGGCTTGCGTTTGTGCTTGGGCAGCAACAGATACAACAACATGAGCATCCAGCAAGAAACGCACAGGCCCAGGGTGGTGAAGAGAAGCGCAATAAACGAGTCGCCATTATCGGCCACATTATATGGATTTCGCCTGAATTCGTCGAGCCACTCCAGCACGTCAAAGGCGCTGAGGTTTTGGTTTTTGATTTGGAGGGCAAGCTCCTGGATGGAGCAGTTGGTGACGTAGTAGGCGGGAAGAAAATCGGTGATGTTGCCCAGCCACGACTGATCGTAGTAGTCGTTGTAGGTGAGCAGCCCCAGCGTGAGCGAGTACACCGAGCAGTTGAGATCGAGCCCGTTGTTCTGCAGTAGAAAGTAAACGGAGTAGTTGCTCATGGAGGACGCGGAAGTGTTATATTCCATGTCGAACGTCATGGTTATATATGGATTTGAAACGAAATGCTGGGCACTGTTTTTTTCTTAGCGTGCATGACTGCGTGTAGGATGCAAACGACGATGAGGAGAGCGCATGAAAATTGTGGAGGTAGATTTGCGGTTTGGTTGTATTTTGTTGAAGTGGCTGGATGCGCATGCGCGGCGTTTCATCTTCGAATGCTTTGATTTGGGTTTGCATCATGGTGATGTGGAATTGAGATTGGATGCATGTAGAGTGGGTGTATGTAGAATGGATGTAGACAGGATATAGTAGACTGGATGGCTAGTGCTGCACGGATATTTGGATAAATTTGAGTAGAGCAATATGGTTGCTGGAAGCAAGGATTTGAGTATTTTGCTATTTTCGTTCCTGAAATTTTTTTTGGGCATTCAAGCTTTGTTTGTTTTGGCACATTTCATGCAAGTTGCGATTATTGGCAGGTCTGGTCGCACTTGACCGTTTTTTTTTTTTTTTTGGCAGCTGATGCATGTTCTCGATCCAGGAACATGATGAATGGTAAGGTCAGAAGAAAATTATGAGAGTTGAAAAAGCAGTAGAATAAGAAAAGAAGGGAGTGTGCTACGGAAGAACAGGAAATGTGTTAAAATGACCGATCGGTAAACATATGATGCAGATATATTCAGGTTGGTGAACGAGATAGCATTGAGAAAGCGGAGGAGAAGGCAAGAGAAGTAGCCCAAATTTGAGCCGTTTACAGTACGCACGTCAGTGCTTTGTTTTCTTGGTTTCTTCTCTTTGAGTAATGGAAAGCTGGGGCTCGTAGCCAAGCAATTTGACAGTTGCTCAAGAAATTGAAAATAGAAAGATTGCACACTCTCTTCCCCGAGGATCAAGGAAGGAGGCAGATTTTTGAAGACATTAAACTCCACACGGATACTTCATCACTTCAAGAGCTCAACTTGTCGAGAGCATGAAAATCATTCCAATGGTCACTGTTCGGACCTGCAATCACTGTCATATGTTCAAGTGTCGTAGTAATTTCTGGCAATAAAATCAAAGTAGTACCGAGGAAGGTCGAATCAGAGTCTGGGAGGATTCTCGGTGACTCGAAGCGCCAGTAGAATGGGCCCCAGAGTAACGCTCCCGAGAATGGTGACAATTTATATATCAGTTTATTGTCACGGATCATAATCCTATGGGCGTAATGGACGACAGTCTGGAGAAACTGGCAACCTGATGCAATTGGAGAAGTTTCGTAGGGAAATCATTTCGCAGGATCCTTTACTTTCGAGAAATGGTACCACAGCGACATCTCCCACTTAATATTACCGTGTCTTCTATTTGCAACCTTGGGGTCGAACGATTTGGATTAGTCGCGAACAAGTTCCATTCTTGGGCCTCGCTGAATAGATGCCTAACTCATATTTCATACTTTCAGTCCATAAATGATTTTTCATCCTTGGTTCTGGACAACTTACAGGAATCTATTCACATTCTTCCTCGTTTCTCATTTCAAAATACTCTCTTCTACCAGAAATCAGTTCCGATTTTATCACCGTTGAGTATCGTGAACAAACTCATGGACCAAACAATTGAGTACACTCTTGGGAATCTTTTTCAACTGCAAAGAAACGACCTAGTATTTCCATTGATAAAATTGAGCAAATCCTGAAACAACTACTAGAAGCGAGAGCGAACTGTCGTGGGATCGAACTACACCGGAGGTTGTGAAAACGTAATTTTCAGAATGAAGCTCGATTGTATTTGTCCGGTTTTGAACGGAGAAATGCTACCAACTTCCAAGTGCAAATTGTAGAACTGTCCATTAAAAATAAAAATGTCCCGAGTTTATAGATCTCAAAGACTATTGTAAAATTCACATGATGATAAAAATAGTTTCTCACATTGACTGAAATTGGTCCTCCAAGAATGTCCTACATTTGAATCTCCACCATATTTCCACCATATTTCTACCACATTTCCACCACAACAAATCAAATCTCCGTATCTCCACAAATATCCCCTGAAGATATTCTAGAACTTCCTTCTTCGAATCTCTTCCCCTTTTTACCCTCCCCCTGCCCATGACTTTCGCTTCCCATACCTCTGTCTTGTCTAAAAATACACGTCTACTGCGCACTACATACAAGCACAGAAGGTGCAACTCGAATACGATCTTGATTTCGATTTCGATTCGCTACCACGACCGGTCGCTTCACTCCACTTCACCGCTCCAAAACTATTCAGGCACCCACCATGTCTGTCAACGGCTCTGTGCATGAATTGTCGGCAAGCATGCAAAATTTGACCGTGGAGCACAAGAAGAAGAAAAGACCTCAACGAGCTTTCCATGCTACCTTCGCCCAGCCGCCGTCCATAGGCCAGCAACAGCCACTAGGAAGCCCGTACTTGAGCACGCCAACCCACCAGCTGCTGGGGTTTTTCACTCCTGCCGACGCCCAGACGTTTTCCCAGGCAAACGCTCTGGTTGTCTCAAACTTCAACACCGAGGTCCACACGCCGGTGAACCCAAATTTCTCGCCATCTCCGGTTGTTCCAAACACCCCTGTTGCTTTTAACGGCGCGCCGATCACCCCGTCTTCTCCAGCAGTTCTCAACGTCACCACACCCCACGATATCGTTGCTCAGAACCAATACTCGGATCTCTCATTGTGTGGCGCCAGACACCTGAGCCAAGAAGATTACTACACGCTGCAGTACGACGCCGAAGGCAATAACTTGGGTTTCAAATCCTTCCTCTCCTTCCAGAACATTGTTCCGCCAATTGCTGGCACTCAGTACCATGCAGTGGACCAAGGTACGGCTACGCCCAAGCACATGCGTGCGACCATGTACAACGTGCCCGAGTCGGAGAGTTTGAGGAAGGCCACAAAGTTGCCTATGGCGGTCACTGTCCGTCCGTTTGCGCCTTTGTTGCCCACGGAGGATCCGGTGCCGACCGTCGATATGTCGACTTTGGGCGCCTCAACTTACACCGACAAAATGGACATTGGGCCTCCCAGATGTAACCGTTGCAGAACGTATATTAATCCGTCTATGATGCACACGTCGTCGGGGAAAGTGACCTGTAACATCTGTCAGTTTCCTAACAACGCAGTGCCTCCGGAGTACATCTCGATGTTAAACCCTATGACCAACCAGAGAATCGACAGAGAGTCTCGTCCAGAGTTGCACAAGGGCGTCTACGATATTATAGTGCCCAAGTACTACAACGTGGGCGGCGAGGAGAACACTCCAAGCGGTCTTCACCATGTGTTTTTGGTTGATATTTCTCACCAGAGTGTCATCAAGCAGTTGCCCGTGTTAGTAGCTGATGCTATCCGGGCGGCTGTTTTTGACTACTCAGAGGAGTACGGCTCAGAGACCGTGGGTGCCAAGCTTAAGCTTGCCATCATTTTATTCGACAAAAGCATGCACTTCTACAATTTGTCCTCGTCCCTCGACACCTGTCAGATCTCCGTTTCTGGTGACTTGGATGATCCGTTTATTCCCTTCCATGAGGGTCTCTTCGCTGACCCCGAGGAGAGCCGTTTGGTCATTGAGGACGCCCTCAATAATTTGGAGATGCTCTGCAATGAAAACACCCTTCACGACCCTGAGCCCTGTTTCTCTGTGGCGGTGCGTACGGCTGCATTGTGCTTAGATCTGGTCGGCGGTGGCAAAATCACTTCCATTCTCTCGACTTTGCCCTCGTGGGGGCCTGGGGGATCAAAGCTCAAGGAAAACAGAAATGTGGGAAGAAGCGCGCTGGCGGAGATGGAGAAGAAATTGTACTCAGCAGATAATGACTATTACAAGCTTCTTGCTAGTGACTTGGTCTCTCAGAATGTTGGTTTGGACGTGTTCGTGGTGGCTACCTCCTCAGTCGACGTCTCCAATATTGGGTGGTTGGCGTCCGTGACTGGAGGAAGCATTTATAAGTGGGCGAACTTCAACTTTGAGCGTGACGGTAGATCACTCACTTCGCAAATAGTGACCTCCGTGAGGAAATGTACCGGATACCAGGGCCAATTAAAGTTGAGATGCTCTAATGGTCTCCAGGTATCTCAATACTATGGGTTCCCATCTCACAACGACTCTGTGATCGGATTATCGTCTTCGCTGCCGGACCCAGTCATCCCAGTGCTTAATGAAGATCAAACTTTCACGATTTTGCTAGAGTACGACGGAACCTTGGACACCAAGTATGATTGTCACTTCCAGGCTGCTTTGTTGTACACTGATCCTCAAGGAGTGCGAAAAGTCAGAGTGATCAACTTGGTACTCGCCGTGAGCGAACGCTTGCAGGATGTCTTCAGTTTCGTTGACCAGGATGCCGTGGTTACTACTGTTGTACGCGATACTTTGTCTTTTGTCGGCAAGGAGTCGATTTCTGAGTTGAGAAATTCTGTCAACGAGAAGCTTGTGGATGTGTTTACCCTGTACCGTGCTATGAGCGAAGAGAACCACAACAGAAACTCTACGTTGACAAACCAGTTGATTTTCCCTGAATCTCTAAAACATCTTCCAGCATACTTCTTAGCGCTTGATAAGTCCAAGGCGTTGAGAGACTCCACTGCGGTCCAAGTCGACGCTCGCTTGTGTGACGTGTTCCAGATGTTGTACATGCCGGTGGAAAGATTGGTGTATCATTTGTATCCTGCCATGGTGGAGTTGCACTCTATGTTAGATGACGATGCGCTCATCATTGACGATCCAAATAACACTAGTGGGTTCATGAAGGTTCCCGAATTTAAGCTGCTATCAAATTCAAGCTTGGACAGCGGAGTCTATGTGTTGTGCAATGGTTCGACCGTCTACGTGAGAGTCCATCCAGATACCAACAAACTCCTTCTCAAAGATCTTTTTGGCGACCACGTCGAGACAGTCAATGATGTTGACCCGTTGATAGACTCGTTACCCGAGCTTCCAACTCACATCTCTCAACAGGCACGTCATCTTGTTAGATATTTCCAGGAGCACCTCATTGGCTCATGTTCTATTGGAAACTCCGCTATCCAAGTGGTAAGAGATGGCATCGACAGTCTTTCGCATGAGTTCAGGGAGTGCTTAGTTGAAGACCACCTTCCGTCAAAAACAGTCAACACATCGCCAAGCTATCCTGAGTTCTTGCAATCCTTGCATGGTGCTATCAGAGGTCGAGTTGAATTTGAGAAAAAGAATCTCAAGCGTAATGTGCAACATCTGCACGATACGCTAGCACAAAGAGTGATTCATTTCTAAGGTCATATGGACTACGACGAATCTTTTATAGCAAAAAGTTTTATTCCATTTCGTTCTCATCACGTAACTCAAAACTTGAGCACGCCAATTTCAATGATTTCTCGGATAGTTAGCATAATATCCTTATTCTTGGTAGTCAAAACCACATTCTTGATTCCCGCCTTCAAGGGCTTGTTATTCTGGATCTCTTCCAACTGTTTCTGCAGGCTAGCTGTTTCCACAACATTCACAAGATAGCTGCAGACGCGAAGAATCAAATCATCATTGGCGGCCTGTTTTTGCAAAATGCTTGAAGTAATCTCCAACAACTTGGCTCCAATCTCCTTCTTCGACAAGATCACCAACGAAACCAAGCCAAATTCCAGTGTAGCGTTAGCAAGCAATCCAGCAATAACTACCTGTAAGCCAACATCTCTGGAGTGGAGCATCTTCACCAAAATATCCAAGTTTTTCATACTCTCTGGATTGTCAGTATTGAAGAATTTGGCAAGCATTTGGGGATCAGAAATAAGGTTATTGATAAGTTCCCAAGCAGCTTTTTGAATGTCGGGGATAGAACTATCGATCATCAAATCTTTCAAGTGACTATCGAACAATCTCCGAATAAGAATGGTGGTGAGAGTTTTTTCTTGGAGAGCAGACAAGTTTGTTAACGCAAGCAAACCGCACAATCTATCAAAAGGAGTTACACTCATGCCCAATGCTGTGGTAGGATCCTCTTCGGAAGAATTTGAAGCGTACTCTGCAACTTCTGGACCTAGTAGTTCTACTAAGAACGGAACCACAGTCTTGATGTCGAAGTCAGAAATGAGCAATTTCGGGTTCACTGATCGACAAATGATGGCCAAGGCTCGAAGCGAGCGCATTCGGGTAGCAAGAACTCCTTCAGCAGCAGACAAAGCTTCGGTTCTCTCGGTACCGCTCTTGATAGCACTGTGCCCGCTCAAGTATTTCAAAAGAATAGTTAGTCCACCTTGTGACACAATATCACGTTCAATGGATTTCTTTGTGCTTTGTGACAAGTTGTAGACAATCTGGACAGACTGGGTGATAATAGACTCTTTGTTGAGATCTAGACCCCTGAGCGTTCCAACAAGCTTGTGGTTTTCCACGAGAGCTTCGTTAAATAGTTTTATGGCTGTCTCATCATCCTTGACTTCGTTGCCGTTGGGCAAGGATACGCTTTTCAAGTAATTAACCGTATATGCATCCTCGTCGCCATTCGTTTCCTTGATCTCCGAAAGATTCAGAAAAATTACCAAAGCTCCGTAAATTGCAGAGGAGTCCTTTTCTGTCTCCAATATAAATAGCAACTTTTCGCAGACCTCTTCATCAAGTCTGAGACTCTGCTTGACAGTTGCTCCTAGCGATAGGTAAGACATCGCTTCTAGGACGTAATGCACATACTTTTCGCCAAGCTCACAGGCCCTCAATAGATTCACAGTCTTCTCGAGTACCATCTGTAGAGAAATCTTCTTCTCGATAGACGTAAAGCTCCATAACTTGACGAGGCAAAGCAACGACAAGGCAGGGATGCTTTTTGGATCCAGAAGATTGGCTCCTGCGATGAGGAGATCAAGGAAATTGGTCATGTTGTACTTTCGCGTTTCTTCGTCAATACATGACAGAGAAACGGCCTTTAAGAATTGCTCAGGCATGCGAGTATCTTCTCCGTGGAGTTTTGGCAGCAATTTGGAGATTTTGGCTAGTATGGTATCTTTGCAGGTATTGCTGATGTACACGGCTTTGATTTGCGCTGGAAAAATCGGGAAAAACGTTTCAAGTACACAAAAGAACTGACGATCTTCCATAGGTGTGGTTGATGACAGATCAACGATTGACTTCAAGAAATCAACCACAAGTACACAAGAGTCTTCAGGACTTTGGCGCGAAATCAACACAAGAGTAAGCACTACCAAGTCATGTACCCTTTCATCATCTGCAGCAAGTAAGACGAGCAATTTCCGGAAGACAAGGTTGGCTAGCTCCCCGTATCTCAAGCAAATATTCAGGCATACGTCCAAGTAGAAATTGAGCTCATTCAGTGAGACTGAAGGATCAAGTTTTCTTTCAACAGCTTTCAAAACCGACTGTGCACACGATTCTGTATCCACTAGCAGTACAAGCAACGAGCTAGCCATTTGATGAGACTGCAACGATCTCAAGGTATTTCCTGGAAAGTTTTCAAGGATATTCAGAAATTCAAGACGCTTCTGTTTGTCTTTGAGGGAAGCCTCAAGTGTTTCCCATTGCGTCTTGGAGAGTGGAATGCCATCCTGGATCAGTTGGGTCACTTTCGGGTCAAGAGACAAATTCTGGAAAGATTGTTCCATTTTCAGATAATCAATTGGGGTAATTCAGAAAAAAAGTATCGCTTTTTGCCTTTTTGATACAACAGATTCAAGAAAAGGACAATATTCAGCCACTTGAAGGCTTCCCCAGGTTGCCGTAGTTGATGCAGTGGTACACACACGACCACACCGCACTAACTTCTGAAATCATGACTTAGTAAGTGCATACTTCACCATGGACACTACGGCCGTTCTAGAGAAGTATACACAAGACCTGCTGAATCTACCGCTTGAGGTCAAGCATCTCTTTGAAGAGCTCAAAACTAAAGATGCACAACTTGCGGAGGCGAGGAAAAGATACCAAACCAAAGATTCCCAAATTCACAAGTTTATCCGCGCCAATGGAACGCTCACTAAGCATCCAAAGGAACAGCAGATATATCAGAAAATCGAGGAGGACATGAGACTCGTGCACAAGATCCAAAAGGAGAAGATCCTTTTAGCAAACACAGCCCTTTTCTTGGTATCCAAGCACATGTACAATTTCGAGGTGGATATCCAGAAGTTGGAGAGGGATGACCTTCTTGCGCCTTTGGACGAAGATGCACTTGAAGACTCCGTTGATGAGATGACTGCTACCGCTCGCTCAACGCCCGATCCTGTCAAGAAAAAGCGTAGCTATCAGGTAATGAAACAGCGGTACAAAAGACCCAAAAGCGAGGATTTCGACGATTACGGAATTGAAGACAGCTTGTCTTCGGGACTTACCTCCAGACATCAGTCCGCAAGCGTCAACCCTGTTGGCTCCAGACCTTCGGGTAATGAGGATGCAGACAACAATTTGTACTGTTTCTGTCAGCGGGTTTCGTTTGGAGAGATGATTGGATGCGACAACGATGACTGCAAATATGAGTGGTTTCACTGGTCTTGTGTGGGGATCACAAGTCCTCCAAAGGACGACGAGGTCTGGTACTGTCCTGATTGCGCCCCTAAGATGGAGAAGAGAAAAAAGCGGAAGAAGTAGTGAGGGGTTGACAATGGGATTGAACGAAATACGAAGGAGATCGGAAGGAGATGTTTGAGCGTTGCGAGTTGGAAGTGTGTGAAGGTGACAATGCCGTTGATCTAATAGGAGAGTTCTACGCTAATGTGGACAACATGGAAAGAGATCGATGTCTCCATTCTTGGAACTATAGCATCGGCAGTGGAAAAATCACTCCGTTTTCGCTGACATGGATAGCTTGGTCCATTTCCTCCATTAGTATGTGAAATTCAGGATGGAGTGTGGGCCGAACTGAATGGGTTTCTCCCATATGCATCCACGGAATCCCGGGAACTTCAACTGAACTTCACGTCATCAATGAAATTCATTTCTGCCGCTCAAATCACTGTCTAACATTGTGTGCCTTTGGTAATACCGTGGTCCGGAAATCCTGCACATTGATAAACATTGACGATGAAGGTCTCAAACACGCTCTATAAACTGCATCTCGGTTTCCACAAACTCGTCTCAAAATCTGCATCGAACATTGTCTAATGTGCATCCTGTTACTTGGCACTGTCAAGTGCATTCTTCATCGGCACGGGCTCAAAAATCACAACACGCTATTGTTTATTTGGCACGTGACCCCGCGCTAAAAACACCCTCAAGGATCTCGGGCATCGATTTGAACTCTGATACCATCCCATGAGATTCATTCGCTTACTCGTCCTTGGTTCTGTGCCTTTGGCATTTGCAGCAGATGATACCACTGCTGCAACAACCACTCCAGCCGCTGCTGGTGCTGCTGGTGCTGCCGCCACAACCGGCACCACAGGAATTACAACCAGTACACCATCAACAACGGCGTTAACTACAAACGCTGCAGGCGCTGCTGTTGCCAACACAGCAACTACTGGAGCCACGACCGGAGTCACCACGGGAACTGGAACTACCGCGCCAACGACCGGTACGGGTACCGGAATTACCACCAGCTCGCCATCAACTTCGGCGTTATCTACAACCGGCAAAGCTGGCACTACTGGAGCCACAACTGGAGTAACCACCGGAACCGGAACCACTCCTGCAACAACTGGAACCGGAACTACGACTGGTACGGGAACCACGACTGGTACGGGAACAACGACTGGAACGGGAACTACGACGGGAACTGCAACAGGAACAGTCAACACTGCTACCTTGAACGCCTCTCAGTTATCTGTCTACTCGGTCACTAAATCTATGGATGCTAATCAGCTCATTGCATGGAGCGCCACGCATACATTGGGACAATCCACCACAACTGGAACCGCAACTACTGGCACGGGAACTGGGACTACTTCAGCATCCTCGTCCTCATCGGGTAGTTCGTCTGCTTCCACTACTGCTGCTGCTGCCGCCGTTAATACCGCGGATGACGTTCCACAGTCGCTCAGTTTTGTCACCACTTACATCAGACCCACCACTACGTCGCTCGCAGCCTCCTCTTCTGCTGCTTCGGGAGGATCGCTGGCCAACGCCGCTGCCTCTCCTAATGGTCTGGGCTTGTTGCAGGTCCTCGCTCTTGTTGGGTCCATTGGAGCCAGTTTCCTTTAAAGGTTAATATGTGTATGACACGACCGCACTCCATTACTTTTGCAAGTAGATCTCAAATCCGTATTCACCTCCATCACCACAAATGTTCAGGCTACTGCTCCGTAGCAGCCAAAGAGCATTCTGCACAAGCCGTCTTCATAACAATACCACAAATACATTTCCTTATTGCACTAACGTGAGCGATTTGACGTCAAGAATCGACGAATCCATCATCTCAGCTAATGAAGTCTCTCCACAGACTGCTTTCGAAGCACTAACAGCGTGCAGAGATTTGCAGCATGAAATATACCAGTACGACAAGTTTGAGCAAGATCCGGCCAATAAGAGGATCCAGAAGCAGATCGATCTCGTGTTGAACGATGACAAGGTGAATTTCGATGCAACTCTCTTGAAGAAAGTATTTCTTCTCAAGTTTCCAGCACCGACAACGATCAAGATTATTCAGACATACTATAAAAGAGACCCAAAAGCGGTCATTGACATGAATTCCGCGTTGATAGCTCTCCGAGACTCGTTGTACAATGCAGACATTAACAGTGCAGTCAAGATCACCGATTTGACCTCCGGATATCCCACGTATATCAACAAGAAAAACGATTTGTTGCGTCGTGGTGTCTACAGGTTGGCAGCTACAGCCATCGGAATCACCTTCTTCTCTAAGGTGGGAGTTCAGCAGATTATTGACATGGGATGGCTTTCTCCAGCGTGGAAACACTTGGGATCCATCAACGCCATGGTGTTGACGTATTTATTGAACTCGAGCTTCTTTGTGGCTATCGTCAAATTTGGCAGACAGTTGAGTTTTGCTGGTGGAGACTATTTAACTTGGCAAAAAGGAACCTTTTACACCCATTGGTATAAGCACGCAGACGAAATGGCCATGTGTACCCGAATTGTGGAAACAGACCTCAAATTGAATGGTGGACTCGAAAACACGCCATCGTTGATGGAGGAGTTGTGTCTCAAGGACGAAAATGTCAGCAACCATCATACTTTGCAGCCAGGATTGACAAGAGAAGGCAAAAAGGTTCGGTTGTTGGAGCCCAGAGACAACCTCGAAGACTTGAAGTTGCAAGCGTACTGGATGAGTGGAGGCGACGGGTTTGAGTGGGTGGAGCCCGACCAGGATCCCGCGGAGATTGTATGGAGACAGCATTTGGCTCAGCTCCATAAGCCTGGCTTGAATACATCGAGTGCCAAGAGTTTGAAGTGGGCCGAGGAGTTGATCGAGGAGCCAAAATAGATGTACATAGAAATAGCATGGGTTACAGAAACTAAAGTGTGTTGGTGCATGCGTTGATAGGTGTATGGAGGTGTTGAAATGAGAGAATTGCGTGGTGTTCCGTCAGTATCGTTCACCAATTGATAGCTTGACAGGATGAACAGTTTATTTCGCCCTTTTCCTTAGATCTCGGTTTCATTCTCGCCGTCGTCGGTCCAATGAGGAATGAGCCTAATAAAATGTTGCACTTCTAGTCCCAACTCGTCCCACGGATCAAAAACAGCCCATGCATTTTCAAAGTCTTCGTCCGTTTCGATCATTTGGTCTCCCAATTGAATATGAGGTTTCTCGTACTCTTCGTTTATGTGAACGTCGCCCTTCCCCTCCATTATCGCATCGAGTCGCCTGGCCTTGTTGAGCTCGTTGACGTCGGCCAACGTCGTCTCTAGCGACTCTCGATGCCTCTTTTTGTTGATCTGCTGTAAATTGGAATAGATGTCGTGGTAGGTGCTGGACTCGCCCATTCTCAAACTCTGATTCGGTCCCAACTCAACACTCGACAATAAAATGCTAGTGCTGTTGGTGCTGCCCTGCGGCGTCTCCATGGCGTTGGCGGTGTTTTCCACCCAGATTGAAGTTTTCTCTCTCCACTCATCCATCAGCATGGGATCGTACCACCAGACTGCGCCAAACCACCACGATGGTCTGTAGCCACGCTTCGTCGCCCACAGGCGCCACTTTTTGGCCTCCTCGCACCATGGGTCGTAGGGAATCATCATTCGGGCGTATTCTAGACCAGAGAGAAGAACCAATCCAGAACCAGCGACATAGCGGGCGAGAGTGCCTATTCTTCCCCAAAAAGGCGACTTGCCAACGCGCGGAGCACGTCTGGACATCAACGTGAGGCCCATAAGCAATTGAAATGTAGAAACAAGGAAAAGTGCCGGCTTATTGTCCGAAGCAGGTACGATGGGAGTGAAAAGACGAAGACCAACGCTGGGATTCCTCGGAATGAGCGATTGCTCGTGAGATCCGGGCAGGTCGGTTTTAGAAATGTCCCCGTGGTCGTTATTTTTCTCTGGAGGCGCCGTCAGTGCCTGAGTAGCAAGATTCCACCAAGGCCAAGTGGAATACGAGAACTTCCAAGGAAATTGAAGGGCCGGGGAATTGGTCCGTCGGTTGAAGTTGGTCGGACATTCAGAAGACTCGGCCATGTTCACGAATTGTGTGGGAATATGCAGCGATCGGCGATCGGCGGGTGAACTTTAGTGACGACCTGAGTGAATGTAGTAGGTTGAGTTGGAGGCTTGAGTACAGGTTGCAGGATGGTGATGGGGTCTGAGCAATAAAGTTACAAAATTTAATTGGGTAGCTTGTAGGTTTGTGGCGGACAATTTGATTCGTATGGGATATTTTCCCTTTGCTTGATTTTCTTTCTTTGATTTTGCCTTCTTTTTCTTTGTATGTCGCATGTTTCTGGTGTTGCAAGTCCATGTGATTACGCAAGAAATAACGGATGAGCGAAATGAGCAATTATTAAGCAAAATTAGATAAATAATATATAAAGAGCACAAAGCTACGCAGTGGAGTTTTTACAATCCCTTCAATTCTTCCAGTTTTTGCTTCTTTTCGTCTGACAATAAGATTCCTGTGATTGGTGATTTGGTTGAGTCTTTCTGTCTAGATGCGCAATAGACTGGAAATGATTTGGATTCGGGAAGAGGACAGAGATCATATGAGACTAACTTCCTTATGCTCTGTCTAGGAGGATTTGTCAACCCACTCGATGATGTTGGGACAACGTCCGCAGACAATCCAACCATATCGATTTGGCTTAAACATAATCGTCCCCAGTTACATCTACCGACCCTCTCCATACTACAATCTCATCTCTCATGAATAGATATGTATTGATCTATTGCGGAATGCTATCAGATGTCGATTTCAAAGTGACGTTTAGGCGTCAGAGTACAAGTCCTCCTTTAAGTCAATGCCCAACTCCTTTCTAGTCTCCTTCAATTCGTCTAAGTAAGCCTGGTACTGCTCTTTGTTCTCAACCTTGTGCTTCAAAGCCTCGAACGTTCTCACGGCAGTTGGGTAGTCGTTGACTCTTCTACAGGCCTCCAAAGCCTTCTGGATGACAGAAGGAGAAGGAACCAAATCGTACGAGAAACAGTTGTTCAACACTCTCTGCACCTCGAACAAGTCATAGGCGTCCTCAAATTCCTGCTCGTATCTGTTTGTTAGTACTATGTTGCAAGTTTGGTGTAAGAATTCTCGTTTGTCATTGGTCATCTAAACAGCCGGACAGTATGGGATCAACAACGGGGAAATGAAAACGAACATGGCCACAGAAACACATAAGCAAAATGGAGAATACCACACGAACATGGATTCGTCTTTTTATTTCACATACCTGGCGGTGAACTCTTCAAATGTCTCTTCGTGGTGAGAGTGGTGATCAGAGTACATTCTGATCTGAGGAATAGACATTCTCACCACCTGTGGGGCAGCAAATCTTGGTGCAACCAAGGCCCTAGACCTCAAGGTGGAACGGAAGGCGGAGGAAATCATTTGTGGAAAGATGATAGAGAATGGAGGTTGGAAGCGCTATACTAAATTTCTATTGGGAATCGTACGACGATGTCGTGTGCGAACCGAGATGAATTGCTGGAATTCTACCTCAAAGTGGGGCCAGCCGCGTAAAAATTGCGTGACTGGTCAAAATTCGAGCGCTACGCATGCCTATAGGTATGTTAGGCTTTTTTTGGCTGGCGAATCGGGTGTTTGTGGTGGATTCCATGGCTCCCACCAGTTATAATTCTAAGTATGTTGAGCGATCGCAGCATTGCAGCCAATAGAATCCGCGCAATTCGCACTGGATGATGGGGTGCACGGGTTTCTTAGAAAAGGCGAGAGGAATTAGGCTGCGAAAAGCTAGCCATTCACAAAGATGAAGTAGTTTAAATGATACAGTGAGGTGAGTGCTGAATCACCTCTTTCCTATTATTTTCATGCTGTTTTCATTCTGGAGTGAATTGGTTCCTCACTCACTCCTGTTCTTGTCTTAATTTTTTTTCTATCCTTGACAAAGAACTGCCATGTCTTGACTTAAGTCGTTTTTTGTTCTCCAAATAGATACCCGATCTTGGGGCCGGCAATAGAGACCATTTTGTGGGTAAGAATTCCTGTTTCCCGCCTAATTTTGGTAGGATGTCGTTTCGTTTCTGCCTATAATCCTTGTCTTGACATTAAGATCTCTCTGAGACATCACAGCAGTAGTCTACAACCATTGAATTTCCGCTTGGAGAGAAAGCCATTCTTAAGGTTCACAATGAATATGTGATGGCTCAATAATTTGAGTGAGCGCAGGAGTTGAAGAAAATCCATCGAATCCATCAACATGCAAATAGTCGAGAATCAAGAATTCAAGACAGCATCTTTTGTGGCCCTCTTCCGACCCGCGGAATTAAATGATTTTTCCAAACTAGACGAGTTCGTGTACCCAATAGAGCTAGCCACGTGGTTGTGGTTTGCGGGACCTGTGACCTCCCTCTATAGATTTATTTCGATGGTCTCTTTTCCCATGCTTCCGGGGAACAAAATTCAGATTCAAATTGATTGGTTTCCATTCTGGCAACTTCCGTACGTCCACTTTGACCTTCTGAGTGTCGTGCTTGCCGAGTTTGAGCTTTATAGTCACCCAGGACTTGGGTCCGCTCGAATTGACCTTCAATGAGCTCGATGGCTCTCGAATGAACATGTAGCCATGCTTATTTCGCTTGTAGAATGTGGAACAGTAGTCTTCAGGATATATCTTGGTGTCCAAATTGCAGAGAACTTGTCGGATGCACAGAGTTCCGAGAGAATCTCCTTCTTCCCTGAGGAGATTAAACTTGCCCAAGCCAGCCTTCGGGAGTTTGACGACGATATTAGGAACAGATTTTCTTGCAGGATCATTGTCTGTGAATTTTGTCTCGGACTTCAATAGCCTACATTTATGGCTGCTTTTCCCTGGTTTCCATACAGTTAGAGGATCCACATTGAGATCGTCGCTATTGGCATGCGTGGACTCAGCGGAAGATTTCGAGAGGAATTTTGGCATCTGGTGGCGGGGAATAATGATGCTATCCTCGGAAAGCACATCCAGGGGCGTGAAAGGCTCGGAGAAAGGGCCCAAGGACAAATTCGAAACGTCCATATTTTCCTTTAACGCATCCTCTCGGTGGAGCGTGCTCCATAATGACAGCCGATGGCCCAAATTCGGCGACTCCAGCCGAAGCATATACCTGGCGTGGTCGGAAAACAGATCCCGAAAATGACTGGAGTCCTCTAGCCCTAAATTGAGTAGCTGCTGCTCTAAGTTGAAGTCTAACTTGCGGCCCAACGAGGTATCGTTCAAAATACTCGGTGCACTATAGGTGATGCGGCCGCTTGGCGTGCCGCCAGAGACGTCGCCGAGTTTCATTGCATACGGAGAAATCAGTCCGCTTAATGACAGGCCGGTAATCCCAAGAAGATTCAGCGAAAAGGAATGTTCTTGGGAAAGAAACGACGGCGTGGATAGAATACTGGCAGTTCTGTTGGTTGTAACGGTGGCGTCATCCACAAGGTAGTCTTGGCTCGGGGAATGTTGGGTTTGCTGAACCAGTTGGCTTGAAAGACTCAGAATCCGTTGGTGAAGCTCCAAGCTGGGGGAAAGCGTGGATCCCAACGCAGAAAAGGGGGCGTGGTCGCACACAGGGAAGAAATTGGAGGTACGTCGTTTGAAGTCGTCAACCATGGCAGTTTTCTATTTGGTGGAAAGATCAGCGAAGCGTGGGGACACAACAGCTTCAAATGGAAATTTCACAGCAGTAACAAAACCGGCAACTCCACGGATGTTCCCACACGAAAGCGGGAGTTATGAAAGCTACAATCCGTGTGAAAACGTCCTGTCACCACTGTTTGCGCTCCAGAAGATATCTCCGAGCAGTAATGTTCAACGAAGGCGTAAATAGTGAAATCGGATCCGAACCACACTAATGACCAAATGACGACAGACAAAGGAACCGAAAGAGAACCGGATAAATGAGAGGGTGTCGGAGCGTGAGAAGGCAGAAGGAAAGGCCCGGACAAGAAGTTATGAGAAATGTTTTTCAATAAGCACCCCTGGGATCATATGTCCATTTATTTGTACAGGGAAATAGACTAATGGCGCCATGTAAAGGTAATGCACGTTTGGTGCGCTTAAAATAATCGGATGTGGTGGTTTCGATGAGTATACGGCGGGTGTGGAACCCTGGGGACGCAATTATAGATTGTGGTGCAGAGAACAAGAAGAGAATGGCACCTAAAAGTAATTGCGGGTAGTATCGACGAGATTACTCTCCACAGATGATGGTTAAATTATGGTATCCTACATGGCGGCCGAGAAAAATACGACGAATGCATGTTCGCTGCAGGTCACTTACATGAATTTTCGGATGGTCCCGACGGGGGGTGAAGAGGTTGGAGGTACGGGTGTTTCATCCACAATCTTCAAATACACTGCAGCCGATATTACCTTCAAACACTCTCTGAAGCGATTCCAATCTGTAGGTACTCTCTTTCTCTTTCCTTGTAGCCCAAGGCTTTTGCAAAATGCATCACTAAGATTTGCGTCGCAACTATGCAAATCCTAAAGTGAGGTCGTGTCTTGACCGCCTCATGCTTTGTCATCATCCCACGATTCTTACATAAGGGTCTTTTGCAACCACAAGGACGTAGTTACGAGGAACAGCGGTCAAAGTCAGCGATTGATTGGATTTTCCTACCAAGAACGTATTTCACTTGAAAAAAAGTGCCAATTTGGATTGCTTCACATCGTTCACCGTCATGAACTCAGATTACTCCTGGAAAGAAGCAGGGCATATCGACCCGTCCTTTTCACGGGCAGAAAGCGACTACGTGGTGGCAGCAGTAAGTCTGGGCCAGCCAGACGACCAGCAGCCGCTTGGCTCATCATCAATGAAGAATGCTGACGAGCGCATGGTAAACAGCACAAGAAGTACCATTTCTACAAGCATTCCTGGAAGTTTGGCCAACGACGGACTTTCGAGAGGCATCGGAAACGATATGGCCAGTGGCAGCATTGCTGGTAACTTAACCAGTGATAGTGATCAGCAAGTGGAAACAAACAAAGAAAAACCCGCCTCGGGCAGAAGGAACTTGTCGACAACCAAGCGAGCTGCCCAGAACAGAAATGCACAGAAAGCATTCAGACAGCGGCGAGAGAAATATGTCAAGGACCTCGAGACCACAGCGGCTGAAGTGGCTGAGTTGCATAAGACGATCGAAGAGTTGCGCCAAGAAAATTTGCAATTAAGAGATTATACGTTGGCGTTGCAGTCACGGTTGATAGAGTTGAGTCCGAGCGTGACGCTGGGCAATGTTTCTCATCCGCAGTCGACAGAGTTCAATAGGATCTAGGCAGACGGAAGAGAAAGCATTGTAGAGAGAGCTAGACCACAGGGAGACGAACGCGTTGGACGGTGAGGAAGACATAAGCTTGGAGTGGCAGAAGGCCAACTGGAAAGATCCCGATGTGAATTATTCTAAATATAGCATTTCAATCTATACTTCCCTGACTTCTGCAGATGTATATCCTATATTTTAGTTCCTCTCTATTTTGGGGTCCTGTTGTCTATCCAGCCACTTGCGCATAGCATCAGCGCAAACCTCTATAAAGGTCCGATACCAACTGGAGAAATGGGCTGCTAACGGCATTGGACATCGGAGTCAAATGCCATCATCTTGGTGCCGCAGCGGAATTGTGCGCAACCAGAGCCAGAAATTGCGCATTCAGTTTACTATGACGGCGCACTTTTTTAGTGAGACAATGCGGAATTGGAAAGAACGGCCAATGTTTTTGAGGGAATCGTCTGGGATTTTGAATGGTCCTCTCGGATCAAGACTTCTTTTTAGAAAGGACTCCTTTTTTAACTAGCGTACAAATTGGCACAGGGCGGCATTGGTCCTTTGGCCCCACGCTCTCGAACGCCATTCTTATGTGTCTTGAGTGGAACCGAAGTTCACTTCTCCCAATGGAGAAGAGATGCCCTAGTAAAATATTGGGTTCTATAAAACTACGCCTTCTTTCATGATTCTCGGCGTTTTGGCATTACCCCAGGAAAATCTCGACTTCGTGACGTCTGAAATGTTCTTTTCAATCACGTTTGTGTTGCAAACGACTGCACCAGATCAAATGTATCTAGAGGTAAAGCTTCTAGATATGGTTGGACTTCGCCTCTAAGTCGTTCGTTGGTAGCAGTTGCTATCCCAGTAGGTCGCATTCGGCGCCGCCTTTGGTGGGCTGGTTCAATAAAATTCGAGGTTAATCACTATCCGATTGTGGTACTATTGATTGTTGTGTCGAACGCTTTGTAAAGAATTTTAAGATTTCAATTCCAAATTGACATTTGTGCCAGTTGTGGACACTATCGCTGCTTGGATGTACGCAGATGTAATCATGTAGCCATGCGAACAACCTCCCTTTCGAGCCACAACGTAGTCTTCGAACGAATACACTTTCTTCATCAATACGTTTTACATTTCAAGTTATAACACAGGAATCGAAATTACGCCTGACACTTAAGTCTGTCGTTTTCATATCCCATCGATTCCATATAGTCTTTATTCCGCTCCCAAAATTCATTCTCTTGACAAGAAAATCGTCAAAGAGTACAGACTCTGAAAATGACCATGCTACCGCCATAGCCACTTCAGTGTCAAGTACTTGACTCGGATTAGTTTAAATCATGATAACTACATTGGCGCCTTGCACAATGGCAACAGACTTGTCTGTAATTCAAAAAGCACCTCCGGGCTGACCACAACTAATATGCGGTCAACTTGAAGAGAGTTGCGGTTTAGCACACTATTGCCGAAGTTTCGCTCTAGTTTGCGTTCGGGAAGCAAAGAAGTGTTTGGAAGGAAGAAAGTGGCTACTCTATTGTTGAAGGGAGTGATCTCGGTGAACCACGCTCTGTGACTTTGACCAGATCTACGAGACTTTTTAATAACCAAAAGGCTGTCCGATTAATCCAGATCAACCCTATTATCTCATTAGCTTTTCTGACCGAACGGGAAACTACGGGAGTTGGCACATTGGATACAGAGCAAGGGATCATATTTCATGTGGAGTACCGACTGAGTGGAACAGTCAGGCATAATTTCCGAGAAATTAGTACTTCAATGTAAACCAAAAAAGGTCACTAATAACAGAAAGGAGCAAATGAACTTAAAAGTGATGAGAGACTACTGACTATTACCTCATGTGGATTTGAGATCGGATGTTCCATACCCCAGTATTTTACTCCCGACTCCCATGTTAGCTTCCAAGAATAGCACCACAGAATATGGTACCCTTATTCGTGACAAAACGAATACACAGAATGATAACACGCAATCAGCTGGCCCTGTTCAATAAGAATATCACTTCTCTCTTGTACGTAACCACATGCTTAAACGGTCAAAAGCAATATTTCCATGCTTTCCTTTTTCCTTCAATGGCTTCCTCCGTGCCTTCAAAAGGCGAATCAATCGGGTTTATGCAGTTCGCCGGCGCCGCACAGGAAACGCCGTTTTCGCAGTCGCCATGACTCAGTAGTGAGGCCCTGATGGCTCATGGCAATTCCTATCTGTGCCATGGTGGGGCTGCACCCTTTATATACCTGGCGAATCACTGCTTGCATCTTTTGGCCCATCTTTTGGCCTGTTTTTCTTCACTTCGTTTTGTCGTCCACTGACAACTCAAGCACTCGTGGAGGATCCAATATGGACCCCATAAAGAAGTTGAAGTCGAATTCGAAGTCGAATCCCGTCGTTCCCGGTTTGTTTCCTGGAATGGATACTTCGGATAATTCTCAGTTTGACCGCCGCTTGGGATGTCCGTCGATTCTGGGTCTATAAAACTGGGAACGGAACAAGACTAAATTCTAGCGGTTTTCAATGTGCTTGAGCACTCTTCCTTTGATCAGGCGTACTTCCTATTTCCCTACCTTACTGCCAGCGATTATTATGCGCATTGGCATGGAAATATCTGCGATTGTGCCTGCGGGTTTTTGCATTTGCTGTTATTATTTCCCATGAATCTGTCCATCTACATCATCTTCCTATTACTCGACTTATTCTCCCTGCTTAACAGTGGAGGTGATCGCTGGCGCACTCCGGGAGTGGCTCGTGAGAGGCACTTTTGTCGCATTCTGGCACTTCGGCCCAGTCGCATTGGTCAGTTCTCACCAGAATCCAGTCATAAACTCAGAGAAAATGGCATTCAGCACTGGTTTGGCTCTCCACTGCTTTAAAGTTGACTTTATACTATACTTCCATTTTGCTCTGGCTCCGTGACCCCGAACGCCTGGTGCATTTGCTCGGTCTCTGGTAAGGCAGTCAGAGTGAAGCATTGAAAGCCTGTGGGGCCCGTGGAGGCCCGTGGGGGGCCAGCGGCTTTCAATGTTTGGAAGATGCCCCTAAGAAACTTTTGCCCACCTTCGGCTTCTTCCCCTCATCAGATTTTCCTGCATTATCTTGATAAGGGATAGACAGCACAAGAAAGCGGAGAAAAGGCGAATTTTTATTTAGTTGCATTGGCTGCGATCTCCATATTCTTTGCTGTATGGAGCATTAGTGTGTCCATCTTCGTTAACTGCGAGGCACTGTGCGAACATTTCAATGCTCGCTCTTCTGACTTAACACTTGCCTGCTCCCCTCCAAACTCGAATTTGCGCTCCGGGCGCCTACATCATGCATTATTTACTTCATTCCATCTATTACATTCATTAACCACCTTGGCAAGTGTCCATACTGCCGCCAGCCAAATGTCATAATTATTGTCAAGTGATTTCGTAAGCCGATTCCCGCAGTAGTTCCTGGTCCCGCAGTAATTCCTCGCACAGAAAAAATTTACACCATACAATCGAATCAAACCCACTTGTTCGTCAAGCAAACACCATGAGCCTCAGATTTGCCCGTCTGTTCGCTTCGAGATCTCGAACTCTCGGCGTGTGGTCCGATTTCAAATCCAGATCGCCCTCGTTGAAGTTGCTCGACGAGAAGCTCCACAAAGACCTTTTCGAAGGCTCTGATGAGTCTGGTCCGGCTTCCATCGCTGATACGTCCGTCAAAGCAGGCTATCACTCGCCTCCGCTAATTGACGAAGTGTTCAAGTTGGCATACAATGTCTTGGAAGACAATTCGGAGAAGATTTACTCGAAAATTGCCTCGGAGAACTTGTCCACCAAAAGCCTTGAACAGCTTCTTGCAAAGGCCGAGGAGACAAACCCAGAAGTGCTCCACAATGTCACATTTAACTTGGAAAAGGTCGACAAGAGCCAGCCAGTCTACAGAAAATATTTGCAGAAGAAATGGGAAAGCTACGCCTTGATGGTGACCATGCAGAGATTAGAGCAGTTGCACGTCATTCCCGACACTTTGCCCACGTTGGAGCCGGTTGTGGATGTGCGTGTGAAGTTTGGCCATAATACCAAGCCGGAATTTTCCGATTGGGTTGTTCCAGGCGCCAGAATGCCTGCTTTTGCTGTGGAAAAGCCTCCCGTTATTGAGATCCAGGAGTTTTCTGTGCCAGAGGGCCATTCCGGGTTGTACTCGGTCGTCTTGGTGAACCCAGACACTCCAGACCTCGCCACCAACTCTTACAAAACCACTTTGAACTACGGTTTGCATAACGTTCCTTTGACATACACAGACAGCACTATTCTGCCCGGAAAACTCTTGACGAACCCCCAGTGGATTTTCAAAAAGTATCAGCCACTCTTACCAGAGAAGAACGCGCCTACTCAGAGAGCTTGTTTGTGGGTTTTCAGACAGGAGAAGGAGTTATCCGACCTCGACTTCGACAGCAACAACTTTGATGTGCGTGAGTTCGCCGACGCCAACAACTTGACTGCTGTTGGTGCTCACGTGTGGAGACAAGATTTCGACAGAAGCGTCAACCAAGTAAGGGAAAAGTACGGTCTTCCTAAGGGCAATGTGTACCATAGAGTGCGTGGAACTTCTCCATTATTGTAAATAGCTTGTACATATGTGATCGATCATTTTTATTCTCTCATTTGTTGTTTTAAAATCTATTCTCTACTCTTGTCTTGTTCTAGACGTTTGCTCTCTCGACTTTCTCTACGCTTTGGCTGCTCTCTTGACTTTTCCTGTCCCTCCCACATCTCAACTTCTGTGTCCATTCTTTTATCTACACTCTCAGTGCACACTAAAACTTTCATGGGCCACAATGGCATCGATAAACCATGAGCGACTAGAGCTACTAAACAAGAACAAATCGGCATGGGATGGCGAGGTTTATGTTCCCAAAGGTAAATTGGACTCTTCTTTGAAGAAAAACACTGCCTTCATCAAGAAGATCAAGGTGAGCTTGAATGCTGAGAGCTATGCGAACGTGCTTAAAGATATCGAGACTCTAAGCTTGGAAAAATACTTAAGCGAGGTTCTAACCTCTTTACAGGAGTCTATTCTCAAGGTGAGCAAGTCTGATGACATCATGGCCGCCGTGAGAGTTGTGTCCTTGCTTCACTGGAGGTTTCCAGGGCAATTGACCTCGCCTCTACTTTCCGTTTTGGTGAACGCTGTGGTTGAAAAGGATTTAAGCGAGCCCATCTCGCGAGTTAGAAATGCTTTGAGGCTTCTCTTTGAGATGTTCTTGGTGGGGCTCTGCACAAGCTTCAGCCAATGTGAGAAGGAATCGTTGTGCTCTGGAGCCTTGCAATATTACTCTAAATTCAGAGATGAGACGGTAGTTATCCCGTTGTTGAAGGATGTGATGTCTTTCAAGCTGAAGACCGGCTACTCCCTCCCGATAATTGTCCTGTTTGTGAAACGATTCCTGTTTGTTCTCGACGAATCCCAGGGATTGATTCCAAAGGAATCGCAAGTGGAACTCAAAGAACTATTCACAACCTATACGACCAAGCTGATTGTGATCTTGGAAAATCAGCATGCCGCTGTTCACAAATTGGTACAGCAAGATAAGAAAGCCTCCATCAGAATGGGAAAATTATCGGAAGAGTTACAGGAATCGCTCCAGCAGGGGCGGGAAGTAGAAGAAGCAATGAAGTCAAACGTTTCTGTTCTTTGCGAGTTTCTCGATCTCGAATTTCCCCTGTTCGATAACGACCAAGTCCCATCCGATCAGGATATCGTTGTTTCCTCTACCGAAACTCTGAATGTCTGGTGGGAAGACTCTAAAGAGCGAGCTTTTTACAAAGAGATTCCTACAATTGAAGAGATACTGACTGACCCACTTTCCTCGGATGACGAGGTTTCTGACCTTCGAGATGCGGACAAGGTTACCTCATTCATACAGCAATTGGAAGCAGTGGACTCTGAGGCTGGGGTGAATAAACTAGTCAACATTTTCGTGCACCAGATTCCACACAATAGAGCCACCAGCAATCGGCTACTACGGTTTTTCTCTGCCGTTCCGAAAGTGGACAACATTAGGTTCTACGCACGGTTTCTTGCAATCACGAAGGGCACTTTTCCTGATTTGATTCATGAGCTCATCGACGTTTTAGATAAGAGCTTCCGCTCCCAGATGTACCATGGTGCGATCAATTTCCGGAACCTATACTTTTTCATTGACCTTGTTAAATTCAAGTTGATTCCATTGCACACTGTGTTCCACAAGATTCGAAAGATGACCATAAATATTGCTGGAACAAGCAACGTGGATATTCTTCTGATCTTCTATGAAAGATGCGGCAAGTTCCTTCTTCTAGAACCAGAATACCTGGAAAACACTGAGGAAATGCTCAAGCTATTGCGCGAGAATGCTAAGAGTGACAGGCTCTCGATAAACGAAAAAAGTTCGTTGAGAAATATGTTTTTGATTGTCGAATCCTTCACTTCCAAGAAACCCATCGAGAGACCGAAAATTGTTCAGCGTCCTCCAATCGAAGACTACATCATTCAAGTTGTCAAAAGACTCCCGACTCCATCCAATCATGTTGCAATTGCCAATATCTTAAGGAAATTTACACATCACCCAGAAGCTCAATCCGCACTTCATTTCGTTTACCTGAAGCCGGAAGAATTACCGCTGGACTGCCTTAGTTGTTTGGCGAGTGTTTTGGGTCATTTAGGTTCGGAAAATGCTTTCATTGTCAACCGGATCTGTGATACCTTGGTAGAGAACGTGATCCGAGGACTAGAACTCAATAGTTACAAACAAAATATTGCGAGAACGGCCCAAATCAAACTTTTGGCTGCATTGTGCAATAGAACAGTGTTGAGTTTCAGATGTGCCTTCGATTTGCTATTCAAAATCATTTGTTTTGGTTACCCCAACAACCTTCCGCTTCCGAACTCGAGAGTGGCACTCGATGATGCTGACGATTACTTCCGAATCCATTTGGTGGCCACTTTTTTGAAGTCCGCCAGCATGTCAAAGATTGCCAAAGCTAATTTATTCAAACGTGGAACTAAATCCATCGAGGGACTTATTGTCTTTTTACAATACTACATATTCTGCAAAAAGCATCCACTTCCAAAAGACATTCAGTTTTCCGTCGAGGATGTTTTCGAAGCGTTCAACTCGCACGCTCTGGAACCATTGCATAGAGCCACTGACATACATTCTGCAATGATGGCACTTCAAAAATTTACAGCTGCAAGATCAGAAGAAACACAGACTCAAGAACTAGAGATCTTTGACGACTCGGAACCAGAAAGCGAGTTGGAGGCAAGTGAGGATGAGAGCCAGACTGAAAGTGAACTGGACGCCTCGGAAGCAGAACCAGAATCTGAGACCGAGGAGATGGGCGAGGAAGGTCTGGATTTGGAATCTATATCGGAAGCGCTGTTTGACGAATTATCTGCAGAAGACGAGGATCAAATCCACCAAATGGAACAGGAATCGGCATCATTGGAGCTTGAAAAGAGAGAGGCCGAGTCTTTGGATCGAAGTATTCGTGAATTGATGAACGAGTCCGCACAGCATGCAAACACTTCCATTGCATTCAAGATTCCATCTCCATCGACGCTTATTTCGCCCAACAAGGACAAGAAGGATGATCCCATGAAGGTCACCCTCCTTACGAAGAGGAATTCTCTTCGGGAGTTGTCATTGCCCACTAACAATCAGCTTGTGGAGAGGATCAAGAAAGAAAAAGCACAGCAAGAGGCCAATCGAGCCAAGATTTTGAGATTGGTCAACAACATGGGCTCATGATAGTCATATATTTGTATAATGCTTACATATTGATCAGAGAACCTTCACCATGACCACCGTTATGTCATCTTCCTTGCCCCCCAAGTATCTTTGACCGGTGAGTCTAGAAAGTTCTTGAGCAAAAGCACTTGGAAAGTTTGGATCCTTGGACACCTTGACAACTTCCTGAACAAATTTAGCAGACACTTCTTCTAAAGTCCTGGTGTTCTGATCTTTCAAGAATAATTCCATATCCTGTGGAATCACGTTGTCGGTGACACCATCAGTAGCAAATATGACCACGTCATCCTTCTGAAGGTCCCAAACGTACTGGTCGCACATTTCTGGGGAATCTATGATGTATCTCTTTCCCTGAATTTCAGCTTGGCGCAATATCTGCTTTGGAATTTTGGCCAACTGGTATGGGGTATTAAAATTGTGGGTTTGGAACTCCGTCTCCATGATAAGCTTGTGATCTCTGAACACTCCACACCACGAGTCGCCCAAATTAGCCACATGGAGCCTCTTTTCAGGTGTCAAGATACCCAAGCATGCGGTGGTTCCTCCGATTTCTACTTTGGGAGAAACGAGAACCTTTGCAAAGGCATCGTCCAATAACTGCTTGGGCGTAAGGGAACTTTTGTTCTCAGAGGCTTCAAACAGTGTTTTTATAATCGAACATAACTCGCGAGAAATAGCCAGGGAATCGTATCCGGCTTCAGACCACCCTCCGACTCCGTCGGCTACACCCACCGCTAGATACCCGTTTCTCTCCAGATTCGTCACAAACAAGTTATCCTCTCCCGTGGGCAGTAGCTCTGCCGCTGACTTTTTCTGTTTCTGGCGGAAAATATTGGTTTCTGTTCTATTCTTAGGCTGGAATGCCACAGCTACATTGTATAAGAGATTCTTCTCAAAGAAAGACTTATCGTAGTTTTGACCAGCAGAAGATGGCGCGCAAGGGATCCCAGACGACGCACCGGCGTCAGATCCAGCGCCTCCATTTCCTGAGCTTTCGGAGTTGCCCTTTTTGGCGCTGTTTTTCGCTCTGGAGCTGAACATAAACGTTCTGGCCAGCGAGACGGTACCCAGCGGTACAATCGGGCCCCGACGCACCAGAAACGCGGCCCTCTTCGCAAACATCAGAACTAACATGGCAAAAAGAAAGAGGAAAATGTAAATCCGTGTTTCTCTCTTTATCCTCATGCGCTAGAGCTGACGAGTTGTTTGAGTTTGGCTCTGAGGCTGAAGATTTGATCGGGTGAGTGCGGTATGGTGCACGGGCGTGGAGTCAAGAGATAAGCTATGAGAAGAAAGGAATTTGTAAGTAGAGTGAATTGAACGATTCAAAAAACTCTGAAATTGGCATTACAATAGACAGAGTGTATTCTATTTCCCAGTATCTAATAATCTTCTCTTTGGAATTCAATGGCATTCGGTATCTCACCTTTGAATTCCGAACATTCGTTTCATTTTTTGCAACCAACGCCTATGCAGCAGCAGGTGTTTTCTGGAATCCTTCTTCTTCTTGAAGTGCTTTCTGTGGCCGTAATTTAGCTCAGGATCTCTTAGGACTTCAATACTGCCTGGTATTAACGAGTCGAATTCATGTCTGGAGCTTTCGGTGTCTGTGTACATACTGGTCACCTCGATGAATGTTTCCAACACGTCGCGATGATTGCTATGGTGGTGAGTAAAGACTTCATTTTGGTAACCGTATCTTGCATTGGTCACGGAATCCCAAACATTTGTGAGCGAATCCGATGCATTCAGTGGAGGAGACTCCCCATGTAGTTGAGAGTCGAACACCAAAAGGGCCTCTTCCAAGGAATTGGAAATGACGGCCGACGATCCGTGATCGGAGCTTTCCAAGAAATCAATACTGTCTACTTCAAGAGCAGTGTCCAATTCTCGCATCTGCGATTGAATCATTGAGAACCATTCATTCCTGGATTCCGAAGACGGTCTGGAAAGATAACTTGAGGCTGTGGAAGTGTCCGACTGAACCGATCCAAAGTTGCCGTTGTTGAGATCATTCAACTCCGCTATTCGCTCGGATTCCTGTCCGACCTCATTTGCTACCCAATACGACCTAGCTTGCCTGGCGCGAATTCTTTCTCGCTCTGGTGTCATTTGCGGGTTTGGTAGCTGATCGTTGACCTCGGTCCATCCGGCGGTAGAAGCAATTGACTCTAGAGTTGAACTCTGTGAGCGAATACTTGGAGGGAAACTTGGAGGTGTAGTAAACCGTTCAAGACGCACGCCTGATCGATGTCCTAAGCTTTTCTCGTGGACATCTTTGTCGATTGGACTAGGACAATGGCTTCCTGTGAAGTACATTTGTCTATTACGGTCGTAAAAGTCATTTTCCGGTAGCGTCTGCTGGAGGAAATCTGACTGGATTGAAAACTCGGTGTCAGACGCTTCAGAGTCGGGAACATTAGGGTACTTAATAGCGTGGCTGCGACGAAGCTTCATTTTACGAGAAATTTCAAGAGAGATTTTCTTGATAGAGGGGCTTGTATTATATCGTGCAGACAAAAGAAGTATGGCGTGTTCTGTGAATGTTCTGCTGTCATTTTTCCATTAAAGAAGTTTACTTGGATTTATGGTATGGAACAATCTGCATGGAAGTAGACGAGGTGGGCAGAGGGAAAAAGTAGCTGTTGATATCGTAAGCGCTAGTAAGAGAATTAAATAAGAGAGTCAAGGTCGAAATTGAAGTAGAGCATCTGCTTGGAAGTGACTTTACTCTGCTGTTATGTATGTCTTCTTGGAAAACGCTCAAATATCAAAAGTAAATTGTGAATCCTATGCTCAAAATGGAAGAAATTTATCAGAAGGAAAATCTACCTACTGTTTTCGAATAAAAATTTGTTTATGTGCAACGATATACCTGTAAAACAGCATGGTGGCCCTATTCGCACTACCTTCACGACTCAATCTCCACACCACAACGCCCAAATTTTCACAGTAAGACACTTAACAACTCCAAAAGGACCGGCAAGCCCCAATATCATCTCTAAAAAAAAATCGTTATGCATCAGCATATCGATACCTTGGTCCCTTTCTCTTGGTGTACGGGTGTAAACGCATCCAATCAAAAATACTCGCTGTTGTGGAAAAATTCATCTTCATTCTTTACCATCAATCATGTCCACTAACTTCAATGTTTTGAGATATTCGCTTCTTGGTGCCGGTATCATTTACGGCGCTGTCCACAGATACAACTTGGAGTCCGCCGAGGAGACCAAGCAAAAGCAGACCCAGTGGAAGAAGGAGGAGAAGTTGATCAGACAGGCCAAGGCTGAGTACGCCAAGTTGAATGCTCCAAAGGAGGCCCCAGCCTCGGCTGCCACCTTCAACCTCGAAGACCCAAACTTGGACTTCGGCAAGGTTTTGGAGTCGTTGGTGCAGAAGTTGGAGTAAAAAAAAGTTATAGAGGCTGAAGGAGTGGAATAGACGTCCAAGTCTCGGCTGGTTCTAGCATGTTTGAGTCCTTGTGAGCATGAATGTTGCATAATGGAGGACATCCTCGACTATATATTCTTTGTTGCTTTCAATGTTTACGAGGTTGAGAGGCTTTTTCGATTTGTAGGTGTTGCGATTCGATAGACTTGACGAATATCGAGGCAGGTTATATTCCGATCTGCTCTCAAGCTCGAAAGTTGCCACTGGGGTCATCGACTAATTGCACAAATAATGTTCTTCTCCAATTGTGATACCACTTACATCTGTAGATCTCGCACGTGACCTTCTTTCAACCCAAACTCGATCCAGCCTTCAGATTATTATTTGCAATGGACAATTCTAGTCGGCCCCGACGAATAGTTGGTGATGCTGGGTCAACGGAGGCTCCGGAATCTCCTAAAAATACCCAATCTTTTCTGGATGGAGCCCTTCATTGTCCAATATGTGACGGAGCCATGATCTCGCTTCTCCAGCTAAATCGACATCTTGACGATATCCACGGCGATAAGAGTCCATCTGAAAGCCCAACGGTGAGTCCGACGAAAGCAGCGGCCCTGAGGACTCCGCAAAGGCGTGTAATCAAGCTCGATTTGTACGACGACAACAAGGGATTTGGACTTAGTGAGAATCTGAGGTCAGACACTCAGATAGCAAGTCCCAACGAGACAAAATTGACCCGCTCGCACTGGAAACATCCAAACTCTTCGAGTAAAAATGTCTGCTCGCAGCAAGGGTGTCGAAGAGTGCTTAACGTGAAGAATGGGGTCGTTAACTGCAGAAAATGTGGCCTACTCTTCTGTAATGAGCACACGGCGTACCGAGTTCGGCTTAGCAACGGGCCGCCACCGCTGGAGTTGCCAGTTTATGATTCTGTGAATGGCCATTTTGCTAGATGTTGCCAGAATTGCTACTTGGGAAAGCCGGCCTTGGTAGAAGGAACTCAGGCCAATTTCCGGGACATTACGAACTTATACAAGAAAAAAAGGGCAATAAAAATCGACGAAAAGCAGTGGGAGAAATCGAAGCTCCAGCGACGTTTCTTGAAGCTCGTCAAATTGCTCTCTGTGAGCTACTTGTGGCATAATGCACATGGGAACACATTCTTTCTGTACTTCACCGACAGCAAGAAATATTCGAAGGAGGAAGTATTGCAGGTCGAAAAGGAGATTGTCGGGATCGAAAACTGGCAGAACGACCTGGATATCACCCATTGTCCACTTTGCTTTGCCACGTTCAACATTCTCATCAGAAAACACCACTGTCGGCTCTGTGGACGAGTAGTGACTGACAACGCATTTAACACGGACGATCCTCATTTGAACTGCTCCATTCAAGTTCCTGTCAGTATACTTTTGAAAAGGCTCCCGCACCTCAACTATTCTCCTCAAGTCAAAGACCACTGGACGGAATTAACTTCGGTTTCTCCGGAGGCCCGATATTCCGGTATGTTCTCCTTCAGATGCTGTCGAGAGTGCAAGAATCTGCTTTTACACGGTGTGAAGCCAGAAGATCAGGTTCTGGAATCAGAAAATGATGCGGTCTTGTCTTCCTACGGAGAAATGCTAGCTATCAAGGCCAATGTACAAAATACCATGCCACGGTATTCTCAGTTGGTGAAGGAGAACAAGGAGCAGAGCAATCTCGACATCAACAGACTCCGGGTCCGCATCAGGAAGTACGTTAAGGACTTCGAGATCGCCACTAATACCTTCAGAAACCGCTTCTTCGAACGTGATGAAGCATCAGGCAAGTTTGTGCCCACGCAGAGCCCAATCTTGGTTACAAATGTCTACAAGATGGCGATCGTTTTTCTTCAGGATTCAATTCTTGAGTTCAAACGACTCAATGACGAGTTCCAGAAGTTGGAAAACGCTCGTCTCTCCGGCCAATTGGGGTTTCCTTCATCTGAGTTTTCGGAGCCCAACAGCTTTTCAGCCTCCCCCATTTCGCTGCTACCCGTGTCGTCCCCGCCTGCCAAGCCTAGACTCACCAAGAAGCAAATTCGTGAGTTACGAGAGCAGCTTATGGTAGTGAACGAGCAGAGGTTCTTAGTGCAGAAACAGATGGAAGACGCGAAGAGGCAGAGGAAGTTCGACGAGCTAGTGACATTAACTGCGAACTCAGATGAGTTGCAGAAGCACATTGATGAGCTAGAGATAGAGCTTGGAGAATTTGGGTTTGCATAGAGGATGATAGATTGAAATGGATTTGGGCGTGAGATACCGCCGGCGATTGTAGAATCGAATAAGTAATTAAACTTAATAATATCTAGCGAACCCATATTATTGGGACCCCATGGGGAAAACTGTGGGGGATTCGCTAACGTAACGGCTGACCCCCATTTAAGACATGAAGAACATCGCCATGGGCGTGTTCCCCCACAGCCCCCACGCTTTTTTCGCCTGTATTGCTAATCCAGCGTACAATAACTTTTCCTGATCCTGTGCATAATGGTATCCCCCACGCCACAACGTTCGGTCGGACCCTTGGCATCCCTACCTCCCCATATTTAACGGAGGGGAAGCGCCCCCAACCTGTCTGTGGGGGTGGAGGTCCCCCGGTCACTTCGTGGGGGCACTCACTCCACAAAGTAGTCTGTACTTAACACTCTTAACTACTACCGTCATCTATCTATAAAGACCATCGCTTGTCCTCCCGGCTGTTTCACCTTTTCGTGATACACTCTCTAAGCTGGGAAAACATGAGCAAAGGATCTACTTCTAGCATGACGTCGAAGTTGGACGACCTCGAGTCGTACCTGGAGCTGGGCTCCAGGACTGATAGAGTCCAGAATAATGAAAACAAGTCAGCCTTGCAGCAGGTCAAAGATGTGTTGCTCTTGAAGAAATTGTTCGAGAAAGTCGAAGACAGACCTACGCCTCTGCAGGTGTATAACTGGAGAATTTATTACACAGCGTTCATCGCATCAGCTGCTGCCATCATTATTGGTTACGATGGAGGCTTTATTGGGGGCACTGTGGCGTTGGATTCGTTCAGGGAGGAGTTTGGTCTCGACAAAATGACCAAAACACAGGCCGACTATGTGATTTCAAATGTCATTTCAGTTTTCCACGCCGGCTGCTTCTTTGGAGCCTTGATTTCTTATCCATTCTCTTACTACTTGGGAAGAAGGCTCTCGTTAATTATTGCTGCTGTCCTCATCACCGCAGGTTCGGCTATTATGTTGGCTGCATCCAGCAAGAACGGTTTGGGCCCTATTTATGCCGGCAGAGTTTTGGCTGGTCTCGCTGTTGGTTTCTCCACTAACTTGACTCCCGTGTACTTGAGTGAGATCAGTCCGCCAGCCATCAGAGGCCGTGTTATTGCGTTGTACGAGATCGGATGGAGAATTGGTGATTTGGTTGGTTTCTGGATCAACTATGGAATCGACTCCCACATTCCAAACTCCAAAAAGCAGTGGTTTATTCCATTTGCTATCCAGCTCATTCCAAGTGGAATGTTCTTGGCCGGTAGTGTATTGATGAAAGAGAGTCCTAGATGGTTGTTCTCGGTCAACAAAGACGATAAGGCCCTCGACAACTTGACGTGGTTCAGAAATTTGCCTGTGGATGATGAATATGTGATTTTCGAGGTCAACCAGGTGAAGGAGTCCATCGACTATCAACGCAGACTGGTTGGTCTGGGTATTTTCGGCCCATTTAAGGAGGTTTTCTGCACCAAAGACCACAAGATTCTCTACAGAATGTGTCTTACCTGTGGCTTGTTCCTTTTCCAGAACTTCCTTGGCATTCAGTCTATCAACTACTACTCCCCAAAGATTTTCTCAAGTTTGGGCGTCAAGGGTACCAATGCAACTTTGTTCTCCACCGGAATGTTCGGTGTCGTCAAGTTTGTGTGTACATTCATCTACATTTTGATCATTGTTGATACTTTCGGAAGAAGAAAGGCCTTCATGTGCTCGGCTACTGTTTGTTCCATTTGTTTCTGGTACATTGGAAGCTACCTTAAGGTGAACGACCCAACCAAACCAGGCGTGACTGCTGGCCCTGGAGGCACGGCAGCCATTGTGATGATGTACGTTTGGATCGCCTCATTTATTTTGGCATGGTCTGGAGGTCCTTTCGTTGTTGGAAGTGAGGTCTTCGACCAGAACATCAGATCATTCGTTCAGGCCATCAACGCCGCTGTTTCGTGGGTTCCTATCTTCATCATGTCGAGGTATACAAGCAACATGATTGCGAAGATGCATTACGGAATCTACTTCTTCTTTGCTTCGTTGGCTGTCCTTTCTGTTCCATTTGTGTACTTCTGGATTCCTGAAACCAAGGGTATTGCTTTGGAGGACATGGACAAGTTATTCGATCTTCCAGCATGGAGAGCACACAAGGCGGTTTTGCTGGGTGCTAGAAGAGATGCTGAGCACGCTATGCATGACCAGAAGCACTTGTTTAAAATGGACACCAACAAGTCGAACGAGGTGCAACACCTTGAGGACAAGCTCTTGGTTTCGAAGGATTAATAACGAATTACGCATGTGGTATATATACGCAATAATGAAATGTTTATTCTATGAATTTTTATTCTACTTCCATTACCAATGCAACTTTTAGGGTAGGAGAAATTATATTGTACAACGTGATTATCATCCACAAAGGCTATATTAATCCACTGAGGGTGAGCTTTTCCAAAAAGGGCGAGAGATCATCTCTCCGGATCTCGATTATTGATGAATCAAAACTGTTGATTCTGACCTTCGCTCCAGAGGTCGAGGAAACTTTTTGGAATGCAACACTGAAAGTGTTGAGTCTCGTCATCAATGACATGTCCTTCTTATCCTGATTCTTGGAGATCTTGGCCAATGTCGAGTTATCTAGGCCGCGAGGGTACTTAGGAGCAAGTCCAATGACGAGATATGTATCGCTTGCGACATCCAAACTGGCAATCACTAGTGGTTTTAAAGCATTGAGTTTGGAGTCGCCCTTTGTGGTGGAGAAGTTGAGGAACTCAAGCTCGTTTATGTTCTCAAGTAACCAATTTCCAAGTTTTGAGAGAATCAACGGATTGTTGAATAGGTTAAGATCCGGAATCGAGCCATCATTGAGAACACAAAGCCGGTAAAGTCTCAAATTCTTTATGAGCTTTCTTTCTAGCACAGACATTCCGGTTTTGAAAATGGTTTGTTGAATCTCCTTGGCATTATCTAGCCCATGAATCAATAAGTCAAATCCTTTGAGTTTCTTAATATCGGCTATTGATGTTTTTGTTCTGGCCGATACAATTCTGGAGTTGGTTCCTTGAGTGCTCATGTTAAGGGCATCCCACGATGACCAGAAGTTGTTGACCCAGAGTTTTTCCTTGTTCTGGATCCGGGCATTGATCTCGTCCTGGTCGGACTCACCCTCTGTATTCTTAGACTCTTTTCCAAGAGAATTCTCGTCTGTTTCTAGCAACGCGGCCAATGACTCCACGCATTCCATAGCAGATAATTGGCCCAAGTATCCAAACGTACGAACAAAGCCTTCGCGGACGATTCCTTCTAGGCCATAAAGCGGGAGGTACTTGTTGAAAATCACAGGAAGATTCTTCTTGACTGCGATGTCCATGTAGAGCCACTTCTGCTGGGCGACCGATAGTGAAATACCCATTTTGGCAAACAACTTGTGAAGCTTTTTCTTGCCGTCTTCGGTCCATAAATTGAGCTTGGAGTTCACTAAGGACGAATAGAAGAAGGAGTCATACAACGTCCAATGCCTCAAGAGAAAAAGCTGATAATCCTTTTCAACAGCTAGTGAGTATGAGTCGGCCGTTCTCTCTGACAAGCTTGTTGAGCTGTTGGATGGATTCAATCTGTGTACTTCCTCTCTGAACAAAGGAACGATCTTATCGTAAACGTCTGGATGAAGTCGATCCAAGGATGACACCCCGATGATGGAAAGCCATAGGTTGTCTATACTGGTTTCACCTATTGTGGAAAGTAATGCGTAAATGATGGCCGTTGTGGCTGTGAAAATGGCAGTACCTTGGTTGTAGTATGACTCGATGAGGTTTTCCGATGAATGTAAGGCTCGCCGACGCTGCTTGCGGAGGGTTTCTGCCTTGTCCTCGTGCTTCCTTTTCCGAGACTCTATTTCTTCCTCCAGATCGTCATCCGAGCCAGCAGTTACTTCTTGAACATCGTCCTCATTTTCAGAATCTTCGGAGTTCGAATCGTCTTCATCATCCTCTTCGTCCGATTCATGGTCTGATGCGTCGACCAATACTTTGTATGACTCTTTCTCCTTTTGCAAGTTCTTATCAATGTATCCATCGTCGAAACACACCACCATCTCTGACCCAAATACATTATCCAAGTTCCACGGCCTATTGCCGTCAATGATGTAGATTTTCCGCCTTAAATGTACACCCTTCTGAGTTTCCCTATCCAAATCCTCATACAAGGGCTGAGACACGTCTGGAGCCTGGTCATTGACGAATTCATTCACTTCGATCTCAAAGAATGTCTCAATATCGATCATCGCTCCACAGCCGATCAATATGATATTTGCCACATCTGCATCCAACTTCAGGTGGTGCTCCTTTAAGTCGGCATATCCCACGACTGGTATCAACTGGTACTGGATCAAGCTTTTCTTGAGAACCAAGCTTAAGATTTTGGCTGTGCAGATGGAGTCAATGCTCAAGCACGAGACGAAGAGAATGAGCCGGCAAGTTGAGTGAGAAGACGAACTTCGTTTGATTTCTTGAAATACCTGTGCATATTGGGCCGGATTTATGTACATGGCCACGATTCAGGCTGGAGATGTGGTGAAGTTGGTTAGGTAGATGGACTATCCGGCACGTGAGGGCAGGACGCGTGGGAAGTGTAGATTTCAGTTTGGTGGTACCTACAAGGGCCTTCCTGAGTTTGTAATAGAAACAAAATTGGATCAGTCAAGTTTGGTCGTTACTTTTTATTTTCATCGCATTCTCTGACTGTCTTCGTTTCCCATCTTTCTTTTCTTTTTTTAATTACATCTTCGCGCAGCCGTTATTCATTACCCGAGTCTGAAATTGGTGATACTACTTAGCAGCGAGGAAGTAAGTTGAGATTTCTAATCCGTCTTAAGAAGTTATAAGACTATCTGATTTTGGATCAATCATTCTTAATTCTCATCTAGAAATTTTGCAGCTGCATTGCAGAAATGAGAATTCTTCACGTAACATAACATTGCACGTTTACATGCCTTCACTTGAGTACCGACTTCTTTTCTGAATCGAAATTATCCGACTGATATCATTATTCGTAATTATTAAAGCTTATGCATATGAAAAGCTACCGAAGCTCCGTCTGGCCCTGACATTGACATCCCACAGAAGAATTCCTCCATCTTCGCAACCAATATACAACTGGTTGTCATGCCAATCCAAACCGGAAAGCTCCATTTCACCGTGGGTATGGTTCACGGACTGCTGGTAGGAGTCATGGCAGAACCGAGGATGATAAGGTTGAGGCTCGAGCTGCCACCAGTCGCTCGTGTCCGCCTCGGTCCCTTCCAAATCGAGTCGTTCCCTCACATCATGTGGGTCAACTGAATGTGTCGGCTGTTGGGTGAATCCGTCATTAGTTTCGTCGAATGGGCCATTGATATCACAATCGATATTGATTGTTGTGGGAGTCGAATTCCACTGTGGATTATTAAGACGAGGTGGAGCATTCTGGACGGTAGAGGACTCGCACACAGGGAGACTCGGAACTTGGTACTCGTAATCCTTGAAGAGCTTAGGATTCTTTTCTGAGAGGTAATCGAAATCGTACACCAACGGCACAGAAAATTGTGTTGACGTATCATTGTAGATCTGGAACCGCTTGTGGTTATCTACCCTGTCGACATCCATATCAGTGTATGTGTTTCTGTTGTCGTCAAAGTTGTAACTTAGTTGCGATTTGACGAGCTTCTCTCTTGTGCTGAGACGATCATGCTTGACATGAGAAAACTGGTCCAAAGCAAAAGGGAATACGATCACCTGGTGAGAGTTCTCCTTCAGCTCACGGAGATCTATGAGATGCACTCGTCCAACTTGCTCCAGGACTACCAAGAGATCCTGAATCGGCGACTTCAAGAACTTGCAGCACCTAAAAGCTCCGGAGTTATGGCCAGGGCGGGTCGATTTGATTTCTCGAAGAGGAATTTCGCGTCTCCGCAAATCGTATAGCAAACAGGTTCCATTCTGAAAGGCAGAGGCAAGAACTTGCTCATTGAAGTGGTAGGATATCCCGAAACCCGAATCGTGAGGGGTATTGATGGTTTCAATGGTGGGTAAATCAGTGCGAGGATCCGTCAAAAAGATTTTTCCGGAATCGCCTGTGATTGTCAAGAGTCTTCCATCTGGGGATTGGTGGACGTTATTCAAGGAGGTATTGGACTCGCAAACTATGCTGCGGGTGGCAGTGACGGAACTATTGCCAATATCCACGATGTACAAGCTCGAGTCGTTGTTACAAACATAGGAAGTGTAGCTTGAGGAGGCTCCCGCGTATGGGTATATTGTCACAGCATTGTTGATCATTTCGCCCAACTTGAATGTCATTTCCGTCTCCATTTCCGGAGAATACAACGAAAAGAGTCCCTTCAGCGATCTGGAATGTGAGCTTGCGGGAATCTTCCGGGTCAAGTCGGGTATATTCATCAGGTATACCTTCGACAGGGACGTCACTACTCCGCCTGCCACAACCACGCCACCTGGAGCGTGGTTGAAACATCTTGGAAAGTATGGAAGGCGCAAGTAATCATGGCTTTTCACCAGCGGTTCGTTCCGCGGATACACGGGAAGCACACGGATCGAATCATCGTAGGTGTGGTATATGTCGCCAGTTTTGGAGTCGATCTGGAGCAAGTCTCTGAGTTGCCAGTGGTTGATGGAGGAGCGCACATTCGAGACGAAAAGCGGGTTCGGGCGCAAGTATTTGAGCGCGTGGTAATAGTTCTGGAAGCACGGATAGCAGGATGCGGACAGTCCACGGCGTCCCAGGCCAATCAACAGTCGTTTTCGCTCCTTAGCCGCCATTTCCGATAGGGCAATCGTCATTTTGAGGAGGTGGGGATAAGGAATGTGTAGCTAGGAGAGATTGTAGAAGGGTTTCAGCAACTTGGAGTGTGGACGATAACGTCAGCAAGAATTTGGTAAACAACCTAGGAAGGTATGATGGAAAGCGCTTGTAGTCACAAAGAAATACAACAAGCGATAAATGTGTGGAGACTGGGGACCAGATCCTTAATATAGCAAAGAAGATCGTGCCTGCAGGCAGTGCGAAATGGGTGGGGTCATGCGATAAGATTGGGAGCCTTGATTGATGGAGGTGGGTGCAAATGGGAAAGGCTGATGCTGGCGATTGGTGGAACGATAAATGGGACGACGAGACATGTGATTGTGGTGGACACAAAGATGCACATAAGGTATTGGGGGGATTACAGACTCTCTTTGATTCGGAAATGTTCGCATTGTGCAAGTGTGGCGACAACGGGGACTTTCTGGATCGATACGTCGCACCGTTTTTTAGGTTTCTTTGTTGTCGCACAGCGGTCACACCGCCAGTTGATGACGGACTTGAGGATTGTCGATTGATTTGGGTCCCTAGAATGTTGGTGTTCTTGGTTACATGGTGAATTTCGAATTTAGCTTTGTGTTTCGTATGTACTCCATTCTATTTTTTTCTTCTTTGATTTTAATTCTCTGTTTTGACACTCACTTTTTGTCTCCACACTTCCAAGTCGCAATGCCCCATGTTCCTCCACCGTAACGACAAACAGAAAAAGGAATCTTTTGCAGATCCGGCTGTGGACCAGTTGGACGCTCCATGAAACATCCCTCATGTCCGATACGGATGCGTATGTTGCTTTTTTCGGTCTTCTTGGAAATGATCTTTTTCGTTAGTGACCGTAACTAAATGACAACTTTGCCGAGGTTGTCCATGACCATCTATTGATTGTTCATCGATGGTTTGTATCCGGATTTCCTTGGCAATCTTGTCCGAATGTAGATCTCGATGTAAATCTTTAAGTCCTGTTAATTCGACATCCACTCGATTCTTCTCCTCTGGATCATCCGTCTCTCTCAAAACTTCTCATAGCATCCATGGACATCAAACTCCCGTCACCGATCTACAGCATTCAACATATTTGTCGCTTGATCTCCATTAACTCTATTAAATACATGCTAAGCACCCCATGCTCTCTTCACCCAACCACAGTCTCTAACGTCATCATTCTTTGCATCCACCTTCCAGTTGTTGGCTGGATCATCGTATTTCCCGTCAAAATCGCCAGCTGGCTTCGAAATGCAGAGAGGCTCTCCGTTGGGCAAAACACACCTCAACTGAGAAGATGGGAATGGGCAAGGACAATCCCTTGGACCAGCGACACACTCCATTGTTTCAGGACACAAGTACTTCGAACACTTACTCTCAAGAACTTGTTGTTCGATATCAATGGCGTTTTCTTGTTGCTGGTGGTGAAACTGGTTCTGGAAGAAATCAAAGAGGTTGGCTGACGCCAATGCGACGATCATGCATGCGTAGAAGAACTTAAGCAACATGGCTATGGATACTAACTATGATTCTTGTGTTTGATTAAGCTGGAGAAAGTGTAGCACTCAGAACGGATTTTTTACACGTAGCCCCCGCCATGTGCAGGAGGTCCCAGTTGGTTGCAAACTCAGGAAAGGATCGCCAGATAAAAGCAAGTAATCGACTATTAAAAGATTTCCATTTCCATTTCCTTATTTGGAAGTTTTCTTCCTACTGGGTTGCATATGATTCATTATATCTTGATATGTCAGGATTTTTACGCTCCGCCAGACCTTTTTTCAGGACCATACCATAATATCAACATAATATCCAGTTTCTGCTATGTAACAATACTATTTTAGAATCGCGATTTGGCACTCTCTGGCTATTATTTTTCACTTTTTTGGGGCGATCTCACCATGACCCACAAAGATCTCATCATTGAAAAGAGGGTGCGGCTGAAACACCGTCAGACAGGTCAGTTGACCGTCAAGCTTTCGACAAATTCACCTCCTCCAACTGCTTCGCATGAAATTGGCGTTGACGAGGTAAGTAAATCCCTCTCGAATTACGACGAACTTGAGGTCCAGCACGGAGCTGATGAATTCTACTTAGACAACTCGGATTACACTCTTGGAACACCAATGAGCACATCTAGTGATATTGACGCTCTTGGCAGTTGCACAACAATCGATACACTTGATTTTCCAACTCTCACATCTGTTACGCAGTGCAACCGAGAAGAGCAGGTAGATTCCAGCAATAACACTAATGAACAATGTGAGGTTTATAACGAGGTAGATGAAGATCCTCGAATCCAAAGAGTTACCAAAGGATTGATTCGTCTCCTCAAGGCACACCGCCTGGTTCGACGCTACGATATCCTTCGAAGCAACCTTGCAAGCATGGAAGCTGAAATCATCGACTTTAAAATCAGCAAGGTCAGCTGGGGACGGATAGAGACTCAAGTGTTTGACTGCTATGACCCGACAGCGTCGATCTTGAAAACAGGTCCAGCTATGAAATCAGATGTTTCTATCCTCCGTGCCAGCTCGTCTAAGTCTACTGAAGACAAACAAGGTAGTGGCCCCTTGGAGTTTTCACCATTTAGTTTCCACTTCAAAAATGAAAAGGTGCTGTCGAGCGGTATCGGCAAAAAGGTAAGCAGACTTCTTAATCAGGATCGGGAAAGTCTATACGCAGATATGTGCTATTTGTTTGGGGCTGCTCTTGAGCAGGTCAAGTTGTCCATTCACAACTTCGCAGAGCTCGTGAAGATGATTTGCGATGGAGCCAAAAAAGTCAGCGCCATCTCTTCCAGAATACTTGCTAGCCAGTTGAGATTCACGCAGATTGAAGACTATTTGGCCAAGAGATCTGCCAATGGCCCAACTTCCAATTCGTTTAATGTGGAGAAAGAGACTCTTTTATGCGTTGTTCAAAATGATGGCATCCAGAATGACTTGATGTCCATCAAGGATTACCTCCAGGACTTAGTTGCTTTCCTCCTCAAGCACTTGAATTCTCTGTTTTGCGAAGTTCTTGATTCGATGAGTTTGAACGAGCTACTCGAGAATTTGCATGATAACTTTACTGATTGCATGGGTGACTCATCAGACTGCCCGCTTCCTTTTCCTTGCTACTCGAGGTATACCAGCTATATTGATTTTATTGTAGAGAACGGTAAGCTTATCTCCGATTTTGACTTTCAGAAAGCTTTGGAGAATTTAACTTTTTACCATGGCAAATTAGAGGAACTTGGCAATGAGATGCTAAAGAGTTCTCAAGAACTTCTTCATGATACCTTGTCTTGTCAGTGATCATGTCGGCACAAGATTTCCAAAGTACGAAAATAGGCTTGAATTCCTGTAAATTATTTATTAAAAGCGTACAATTAAACAAAGGTAGAAGAATTGAAATTGCACCAGTTCAAAATTACCTCAATGACGTGAAAGCAGCGGTGGCTGGGTAATTTACAGAAGGGCCGTTCTCCTTCTTGGTAGTAGGCTCGTTCGTGACACCATCATCCTTGCCGTCTCCTTTCTTCTTTAGGAAATTGAGCTTCGACTTGATGGAAGCCTTGGTGGAAGCCATGGTGGAGGCAATCGAATAGGTCTCTGAGTAGTTGTCGGATTTTTTCTCAGACATGTTTGATGATACTGAAAGAAATGAAAATGGAGGAAGGGTGTCTATTTATATGCATTTTTGCCACTGGTTATAATTTCATGGGGCCGTGTGGCTTCCTCTCTTAATCGGAGTTACTGACTAAGAATTCACCTGTTGACAGGAATTGGTTCCGCTCCGCATTGATCGTTTCTGAAAAATAATTTTCTATGCCTGAATTCTGCATTGTACATGCAAGGTTTTTCCAAATGTGGATCACTTACTCATAGGATAATTCATCCACGTTATTGTATATCAATATGCGAATGTGACTCATAGGGTGATTCATTCAATTCCTCTCAATTCCCAATTCCTATCAATTTGGCAAGTGAGACATAATCAAGTTCAAGTGGCATGAATTAAACCAAAAAGTGATGGCGAGATGTGGAACTCGCAACCGTAGTGGATTTCGCGGGGTATGTTGCTACAGAAGTGGATCTCGCGGCCTTCGTCGCTACAGAAGTGGATCTCAACCAAATCCCAATTGAGAAATTATCTTGTACATTTACTAATCCAGGCAGTAATGCTCAGTACACAAATGAGCTATACTAATTAGGGAGAATGCACTCTCAAGTATTCGAAACCCTTCTCAAACATTCGATATCTACGGTTTTGATTAGCACATATCCATCCGTTTTTTAGACTATCCAGGAGGCATTTTGCACATTTCGGAACCTATCGTCCCCTAACCAGGATATTCAATGGAGCAAAGAGGAAGCAGGAATTTTTCTCTATTCGCCGAGGTGATCGCCCTCAAAAATTTCCATCGGTACTTATATCGTTCTGAATACCTTTAGGTGTTTATAGACCCATGAAGGAATCTGATTCACGATACTAATTCGAAGGACATGTCATCTTCTTACCTCAATGCCGGAGTGGAATTGGAGAGCCCATGCCTCATTGATATGAATAAGACTTTCGAGAAGAAGAGCAAAGAATATTTGATACGTCCTTACTGACGATCCACAATGGCATTGCGTGCATTTTCGCTATGAGCTAGTGAGGTATACGTTGTAGCATTGTTTTGTGAGTCATGTGGTTCAACACTGGAGGTAATTCCTTAATACGAGGTCCGTTAGCGTAATAGACGAGTCTTTTCAGACAACTCCTGGAAATCTACGCTGGAGTATTTGACGAAATCCATCTCCTAAGAGCACGCCTACTTAGGGGCGTGTTTGATTACCAAGACTATTGTCGCAAAGTCCAACCAATTCAAACTGGAAGACATTTTTGACGGTAACAGCTCTGATTACGAGGTCCGTGCACCCAGCATTGAGAATCACGTTAAACGATTTCACTTCTTTGAGAACATAGTCGTGGGAATCATGTAAAGCACTATCAGATCCGGGGCTGCACTGCTTTAAAATCTTAGTCCGTCACACCCATATCAAATGGTATGCGGATTCGGAGATTTTGAAACTTACAGCTGGACTGCTCTTGTTGACAAAATTCGCTGTTTCAATGTGGATATATGCTTTAGTCAGGCAAAGTATATGCTTGGGCCAACATCTCTGGCTTCTTTATGTCTGTTTGCCTGCTAAAGCTCATCCAAGCCGTGTACCAAACAATTCTACCTCTCTTGTAGTGCTTTTGGGTTATTTGGGAACCCCTCGAATTGCCTGAGGTTCATAGTTGTTCAAATGTAGTTGCTGGCAGCTACAGCTGAATTCCTTCCGATTAGTTCAATCACCGTCAGCGTGATAAGTATCTTGTATTGTTCGGTGTCTTAACTTCGCTCGACGAACTCGGTGGGATGCGTATGCTCTGGAGACTCTCCCTGATTTAGATGAAACTATGTTGAAATCGTGAATACATTATTATATGCTGCAAGATAGTCGCTAGTTAGAATATAGCAGCGATCGCCAAGGTGCCTTGTCCACAACTATCAATTTCCACTGGATTTTTTAGTTTTTCTAATCCTCAATGGGGGTTATTCTTGTTCTTCCTTAATGTAGTCATGTATCTTAGTCAGATAGCCCTAATATAAAAAGAAAAAATTGTGATTTATTAGATTGTTGTATTCAATTCCTACCAATTCCTACCAATTTGGCAAGTGAAGCATAACCAAGTTCGCACTTTGAGTTAACTAGAAGACACGCAAGTATAATTGGATTTTGGTTGCTATAGAATTAGGCCGTTTAGGCTCGATAAATCAAAAAAAAAAAAAAAAAAAGTGACCTTGTATGGCCGAAAAAAAAAAAAAGAAAGACAGAGGGGGCGAGCTGGGAATTGAACCCAGGGCCTCTCGCATGCTTGTATGTCAGTTCAGTGTACCAAACTGTCGCCCAAAGCGAGAATCATACCACTAGACCACACGCCCAATCTTGTGCCTTAATGGTTCAAGTTCACTCTAGAGCATTATTCTGAATCTTGTTTTTCAGTCTTATTGAAGCACAAATTTCTATTTCGTTACCAATTTCTTTAGATATCAGGAATAGAGCAAGTGACAAAAACCTTTCGGATCTCAGAAAATGTTCAACGCCTTAACCATGCTCGACGAACTCGATGGGATGCGTATCCTCTGGATCCCTTCCCCGAGTTAGATGAGCCTGAGTTGAAGCGGTGGATACTTTATTATATGCTGCAGTACAGATAGTCACTAGCTATTGATTAGCGGTGGCAGACATTTAACCATTTTACTTCAATCACTTTCAAATTTTTCATTGGATATTCTGGATTTTGATTTTTCAATTCTACAATAGGGGGGTTTTGGAATTTCCTCCTGCCTTTAGTTATATAGTTTAGTTAGCTAAAACATATTATCTTGATTCAAAAAAAAAAAAAAAAAAACCTGATTCGAAAAAAATAAACAGTTCCTTGTCAACTCCTTTTAAGCATACAAGTCATGTCGTCATAAGCTCATGGGATTTTTAATTAAGCAAACTTTTGATAGAATTTATATTCTACCCATTGTAGGATTCTATGGCCCTTAATGCATCACCAACTTCCAATTTCACCTCCTCTAGGGCTCTTTTTTCAGAACGAATCCCAAAGCACCAAATCATGCCATTAACAACACCACTTATGCCAATCAAGGTACCGCCAACAGACAAAAGTACCGTAGCCCATGGCAGAGCGATTGCGGCAAATGTCATAGCGACTTCAATGAGTACCACAGCAATTAACGACAAGACGAAATGCCACTTCCTCCAGTTAGCCTGAAATGGGATAGTTTCTCTCAAGTATGTTTCGATACTGGATAATAATTCACGGTATACCTCCGACTTTTCTTGCACCGAGTAGCGTTCTTTCTCGCCTCGAGCCGGCTCCACGACTAATTCCACACTATACGCGAAGTGGTCAGAGTATGAGCATGAAATGGGAGCCGGTAATAATTCTGTAAAGCGGACTCCTGCCAGGATCGGAGTGAACCTATCTTGGTCTATCAAAGCATAATCCAATCTACATGCCTCCCATGTTGGTCTGCTAGCTCTCCACGTATTCAATCTCGAGTTTGCTGTGATACCGGCCCGACTTATTTGTTCGTGTGCTTCCATAACCGCAATATCGTCAACCAGTAGCTCCTCGTTGTGTAAGACATCCCAAGAATCCGTTAGTCCTCCTTCAACTGTGAACAATTTATAAGGAAGCAGTCCGGGGCTCGAGTTTAAGTCACCGACTTGTACAACAGCATAGCCAGCCTTTCGAAGTGTGCTGACCAATTTAGCCAAATCCCATGCCTGGCATGCTCTATGGGTGGCATAGGCTGCATCTCCAGATTTAGCATAAGGAGCATGCATGTGGCTATTCAAGATGGCTAATTTGCTCGAGCCCGGAACTCCCGGGTCCAAAATAGTTACTGCAATACTCTTACCAACAAACCAGTCTCCTCTGAAAAAAGCACTGGGTCTTCCGTTGATGGGAAATCTGTACAAAAAAGTGCTGGAGATTGGCACCTTCAGTAAGATTGATAGACCCGGCCCAGCAATAATGCCTGACCGGAATTGCCGTCTGTATGGAAAGGTTTGTTTGCATTGGATCTCGATGTAATCCCAGTCCTCTTGCACCCAAACTTCTTGAAGCGCCACTATATCGTAATCGGAGTGAGCCAATTGGTGGGCAATGGCACGAAGCCGCTCTCTTCGATACTTCGATACATATTTGAGTCCCCAGGTGTTCAATGTAAGAAGCTTAATGGGCTTTTTTTCCATATTTTTGGTGCAGAAATTTCTGTGTATTGGTGAAGATAGTGTTTCTCAAGTAATATATGTACAGGCAGGTAATGATAGGAATGCCTTACGCTGGGTGACTAGTGTGCCGGCGTCGATGCTAGAAAGAAGGTTTTTGCAGGATTAGAGCATAACGTATATCACCATGGAATCTTTGAATTTCCGCTACCATTCATTCCTGGGTCGGAATTCTCAATGACCGAAAGTTCATAACTAGGAAGCATTGAGGTGTCCATTCCGCCAGTGACACGGGCAAATGTCGTAGGAGCCATTCCAATTGTCAAAGAATCACACGTTACGAAATGTAAACTGCTGACTACATTCTATCAAACGAATTTCAGAAAAGAGTGGTATTTTCAACGAGTGCATTGATAAGCACTTTTGATACCTTACCACAATATCGGCTCCTCTACATGGTAACCTTAACAGTAGCAAGTCTTGAAAAAAACAAAAAAAAGTACCTTGCGCAAGCATATTATCATGGACGCCATTTATTCGGTTTTGAATATACATTGCGCCATTAATCTTCTCCATGAAAGCATAGAAAAGTCTAGAAAAGTCGATTATTTCATTGTTACATCGAAATCACCACTAGCGCCTTCATCTGGGCTTGGCAGGCTGTTTTCGTTGCCACCAAAACTTTTCCGGAAAGCAAAGGATACAAAAATTTTTCTGCCTTTCCAAACCTAGAGAAATCAAATGGGCAATGATGCACCAGAAAGAGAAGTTCGCTATTTTCCGGCCTTTTCCAATGGTGCATGTCAGGGTTTCTTACCGGATAGGTAGTGAAAGTATAATGATAAATAGAGTGCCGTCTACCAAACTCTATCACGTCTACTCACGTAAAATTAGCCGTTAGATCCACACAGCTTTCTGATCAAAATAGTTATCAACTACCTCGTTCTCCCAATTGATGTCCCCAAGAATTGATGTTGCTAACTAATACTTCCAAATAGCCTTCCGCACTTTCTACACCCGTACATCATTTCGTTGCATGAGCACCACGTCTAATGCACGACCATCAAAACAAATACACTAGGCCACGCTTTTGAGTATCACATGTTTCCGGTAGGGGCCAGCAGGCTGTCTCTCGAAGAGTTCGAGCAGGTGCGAAACCAAATGGAGGAGTTTTCTCTCCGCTTTAACAATCTTATATTGGAGAAGAAATCTCAAGTTCTCAACTCCAAACAACAACATATCAACGGCGTCAATGAATTAGAACGGAAGATTCATAACCTCAAAAGCGATATTGAGGTCAACAAGGTTCGCAAACAGAAAACTGCAAAGGTGATTGGCGAGACATTCGACGATTTGCGGGCCAAACAGTTAAAGGTTGAGGAAATGAACATGAAACTACAATCACTCACTGTGGATAAGGAGACGATAGAAAAAGAAATTGAGGCGTTGAAATCGCAGGTCAATGATCTTGAGGGCCTGCTCAAGTTGTCTCAGAAAAACCTTAGTGAACAACCGGCCAAAGATATTGGAGAGCTTACAAAATTCGAAATGTATTTGGGACTTCGCATCGAAGCAGTGGACATAGACTTGCTCAAGTTCAAATTCACCAACATTGACGCTAAAAACATAGACAAAGAGGTCTGGTGTGAGTTATTTGTTGGAGAGGAAAAGTACAAGATCATGGGAACGAGCCCAAATCTCCCGACTCAAAAAGTACAGCAGATTGAAAATGAATTCAATCAGCATGGCGAATTCATACTATTTTTGAAAGATATTAGGGTGATGCTCCGCGACGCAGCATAGCCCTTTTGGATCATGAATTAATAGGGCTTTGTGCAGCCTGTTTCTAATATTCAGCAGTTTTTTGTGTTCTCATGCACTTATTTTGGATTCTGCTTGCCTTGTGGAATTGCGTTATTGCATCGCCGACGTTGCACCCTCACATTGAGTCTTACGAAGATCGTCAAGCTCTATCAAAGTCTTCCCTCTTGACTGCTGTCGCTAGAAACCCAAGCAGCATTCTTCCATCGACAACCTCCATCACCATCCAGCGCGATCGTGCAATGTTGTTTATATCAAAGGTGTCGCCACGTGGATTTTTTGGCGATTTGGGTGATGTATCTTTGGTGGAGGTCCGTCTAGGTGATACAAACCGCACCGTGGAAGTGAAGAACTTCCCAATTGTGACCTTCTCAGCTGAATGGAGTTCCAGTGGTGCAACAATCGAACAGGAAGTTACAAGGGGCTACGGTATCTCGCTTTCATTTCAACTGCAGTTTGAGACCACGTTATTGCAGACCGGTTTTACCACGGGATTCGCTTCTTCATATATGCTCAGTACCTCCATGTCGCAAAGTATGATCTGTCGAGCCAATCCCGGAAGCCGTTCTCAGTTGCAGGTTAGTACTAAGATGATGTTTTACCCAAACGCAAGGACTAGAAATGTCACCTTCTCAAAGGAAAAGTTCATCGTTGGTCCATGGGAGAACGTCACCTCCACCGTTCAAGAAAGTACCGTAAATGGAGCACTCTTCTATCTCAGTGACTACCTTGGTCTGCACAGATGTGTCACCGACCCTGACTATTTTGAAGATCCAGTCCAACGAAAATGGGTAGAAATTGAATAGCTTGGACGAAAATCATTTATTGCATGTTCATGAATCCGCTAATGGAGCGCCATGGAGAAGCGCCCATTTCCGTTTGAGAAGCGTCAGACATCTCTATTCTAGGACGACGTCATCCAGTGTATCAAGATCTTGCTCGTTGGTGCCGTGCGGAACATGCGGCCATACACTATAATTATAATATCTGGGTAGTTGAAGCTTATAACATAGGGTTCATGGTGGGGCACATATATTTCTCACGGGCATGGCTGACATTGTGAGAACTAATGCATGGGTGGAGGATGACTTTGGCATTGGGGTTTATATTCCTGAATAACGAAACAATCAACGAAGTTTTTTGACGTAAGGGCATGAGGGTTCTTGTGATGCTGTGCTGCTGGAAAAAGAAAAATAGCAATTATAATTTTCGTCTCCTCTATCGTCTCAAGAATTTGTGGCTGTGAGGAGACAAGCCTGAGCATTCTTTCTCACACGATGAACATGGTGACCGACAACAATTCGAAATGTCAAATGTGGCCAAAACAAAAGTAAAGCGTCAATTCCGTTGGAGAGAATAAGATATTAATACATGCTCCTTCAAGATAAATTTGATGTATCATTTTCGGATGCACATTTAGGCCGTCTCGGAATTTATTGGCGAATTCCGAGGCGGAGAAGTCAACTTAGTAGAACCACATTCAATATTTCATTTTAAATGATTTTGGGGGCTGTTGATTGGGCCACGGCCTCTCAAATTGTAAGGAAATGACTGCAACTACGGCCAATGATAGTCCGAACCGAAACGAGAAAATAACGAATACAAACCACCGTAGACTCCTGAACGTCCTTTCATGGCGTAAATTCGAGAAAACTGAAACAATCATCAGTACTAGCATCTAAGAGCTCATTTGACCTACAGGAGCTACGTAATATGTTGTTCGTAAGCTCCTACGAGCATTTTTTCGAGACAAATATACCAATCCAGGATCTATCCTTGATTGCATGCAATAGACTAGCATTTCTTAAGATCTTCCTCGAAGAGTGACGCTAAAGTCTCGCAAGCTAATGTGACTGATAATAATAGGATAATACGAACACTCTCCATAATTAAATATGTTGTTGGCCCACTTACATATGCCTTGTCAGTTCTTCCACAGCAATTAATCTTTCCATCAAGACAGTGATAATAAATCGGGAGAGGAAGCAATGGTCGGGAAAATAAGGCGTATTGGGGTAATATCATTCAAAGCCATACGAAACATAGGAAATTCCAGAAAGGTTGTGAAGAATCTCTCTGGTGGGAACTAAAACTCATTTCCATGACTCATCACAACTTTGGGAAGTAAACACAAATGTTTACAATTCTTTTGTGCTAATATTCCTTTTGGAAGAATGTTGCTGCCTGGCATTTATGTTAAAAATTCGCATATTTCTTGCAAAGTCGTAAGAACAGTGGCACTCTTGGTTTTCTTTTGGATAAGACAAAAGAGCAAGATATTAATAAAAATAAAACTATACAACAAAGAATATACGAATCTTCCATATCAGCCTCGACGGGAAGTTCACGAAGATTAAATTCGAAAACTCACCTTTCCCTGACATGAATATTCCTTATTCGTACAAAAAAATCACACAGACAACATTTAACTAATATCAAAAGCAGCATGTCAATCAGAAAGAACTCAAAACACTCACATCGAGCCGCAAATTGTTTTCACTCTACACCTCTCTCTTGGCCCATTTGTTAATTCCGCCCGGCTACTTTGGGTTTGCGATAAAGCACATGCTCTATGCCCGAGTTTATACAGTCACACGTAACATGCAACCACTGTATTGACACTAAGGGTTGTTTTTCCAAGATGAGTGATACCAAGCAAAGAATCATCTCTCACATGAACAAGGATCACCAATTGAGTCTTCTCGACTACGTGGTGGTCTATGGTGAGGAGAGCGCATCGCAGTTAGATGCCGAGTCGGTCATCATAACCGATGTCTCCGAAGAGTATCTTGCCCTCTCCTACAGCAAGGGCGATGGAAGCACTCGTGACTTAAAGCTTGTGTGGGATGAGGTTTCAGAGAAAGAACTGGTGAAGGTGGGCCACATTGGTGATATCAAAGCCAAGTTGGTAGCAATGGCCAAATATGCTGCTGAAAAACAAGGTTTTTCACACAAAAGAGTGGATAAGGTGATCTGGCCTACTAAGATCGATCTGTACGTCATGTATGTTGCGTTTGTAGTGATCCTTGCAACACTTTACGACAAGACGCTTGTGAGACGTCTCGTGCAATCGGACAGAACGTTGTCGGCCATTGCGGCCAAATCTCCAGACTTCCTAAGTAAGGGCTACTCACTATTCGAGAAATACATCAATGGGTTTGCAGGCGCTATCTATGCCGTGCATTTGGGAGAGATTGCCACTGTTACCTGGCCCAATGTGTCCAAATTAAGAATGTCGTTGAAAAACAAGTTGTTGTGGGCATCTATGAACTTCGTGGAAGGATTTTTGGTATTCGGAAGACTTAAGAAACTTGCGGAGTAGATGGATAGTGCCTTATGAATGGGTATGTTTCATAAGTAAGGATCATATAGTATGACACAATCATTACCAAAGAATGTATCAACTTTCTCTTTTTTTTTTTAGGGAATCTTTCTCTCTTTCTTTCTTCCTTTTTTAAGTATCAAGATTACTTCCTTTATTTTAGCTGACTAGTATGTATAACTATGGCCCAGAAAAGTTTACGAAACCCGCAAAGGATTTACTGAAAAAGGAAATCTAGGGAATCCAGAGAAAAGGAGTTAAAATGACCGCCACCACTAATCAATAGCTAGTGACTATCTGTACTGCAGTATATAATAATGTATCCAAAGCTTCAATAACTCAGGCCCGTCTAACTCATGGAGGCTGTCCAGAGGATACGAATCTCATCGAGCTCGTCGAACGTAGTTGAGACGCCGAACAATAAAAAAAAAATACTTACCAAGCTGACGGTAATTGAAAGAATCAGAAGATGTGAAACTGTAGCGACCAACCATCACATTCGCACAACGAAGTACCTCAGGCATATCAAGGTGCTTCCAGATGAACCAAGAAACGGTAGCCTTGGGGGTCGTTAGCTACAATGAGGGACAGGAGTTCTACGGCAAAAGCTGACGTTTGCTTTTTCATGACAATTAATCCCTGATGGTTCAGTATTGATTATCGCTTCAAAAAACTCCGAAAATGGACAAAATTCGTTTATCTGAAAGAGATATATGTATACTGAATATACCAAACAATGGCGACGTTCCGTTAATGAACAAGGCAACTTGTCCGAGTGGTTAAGGAGAAAGATTAGAAATCTTTTGGGCTTTGCCCGCGTAGGTTCGAATCCTGCAGTTGTCGTCATTTTTTTCTTTCATTTTGTGTTCATGCTGACCGACATCAAACATTCGGTTTTCTTTTTTTTTACTACTCTGCTTTCTCTTTTCTTGTGTATTTCATGTCATTACGGAAATCGTGAAAGTCTGCAGCCAACCTTTAATTGTCAATATTGTAAATGGAAAATCTACGTTCTCTTCATGCAAGGCAAAATGAATGCAAGCCCTTCTCCACATCACCAATAGCTCTCGTAGCATATCCCAGAGTCTATCTGTAGAAATCAGGTCGCTTGGTGTTTACGCCATACTCACTGAGTGCGCTACTCAAGTCTTCCATTGTAAGAACAATTTTGCCTTGCTGGTTTCCAGCACTGGTGGCGTGCAGCAGCGGCTGCTGCTGGTCACTGGTCCCCTCCAAGCTTCCGTTGTTTCCGCTGTTTTGTTGGTTGGCATACTGCTGGCCCTGTAAGAGTTGCTTCGCTCTTGTCTGCGGATTGGACGAATTGTAGACTGTTGAGGAACTTCTGATTCTCGAATATTCGTAGGCATCTTGTGCAATGTCTGAGATGAATTTTTGAGTGGCAAGTGCCAACAATCTCTTGACTCTGACGTCAGCGGTCTCGAATCCGTTCTTCGCCAAATAGTAGTCCGTTACCGCGTCAGGAATGATGGGAGCAAAGTCACCCTTCATGAGCTCAAGCATCTCCAGCAACGTTTTATCCTTCCTTGTCAACTCCGGAAGCTCCAGGAGCGAGGCAGCGGTGATCGGTTCTTCTTTCAGCTCAGTCTGCTTTGTTTCTAGCTCTCGAGGCGCATCATCAAACTCTGCATCGATTTCTTCTTCATCAAACTCCTGTGACGTGTCTTTGATTTCCAAATCTGGCATTTTCTCTTGCTTTTATTTTGAAATGAATTCCAGCACGCTAGATTGGTGGTCCGTGGTTTATCAGTTTAAGTTGGCAGTGAAAATAAGAGGCACGGGTGCGACTGACCTGAAGCTGCTAACCTACATCGTTGGGCCCTGAAACACCGGAAGTTTCTGATCATACATATATGGCCAATCCGTACGAGTCGACGACGTTCTGGAACTCGCTCTCCTTGCGTGTCGACGGTGCCATTGGCGCCATGTCTCTTTCGCCCAATGGGCGAGATGCAGTTTTGGCAGGCAGAAGGGGACTCTTCATTATAGACTTGGATGATCCTTTTACAACGCCCCGGTGGCTCCATCACATTACATCATGGGAAGTTGCAGATGTTCAATGGTCTCCTCACCTGGCAAGACCATCCTGGTGCATATCCACATCCAATCAAAAGGCTCTACTATGGGACTTGACCAGACCTTCCAACAACGCCATTATGAACGTGCTTCATAGACATACAAGAGCGATTACAGATATCAATTTCCATCCGGTAGACCCCGAGTTGTTGGCAACATGCTCGATTGATACTTTTGTGTATAGTTGGGATATGAGAACACCAAGAATGCCCGTCGGAAAATGGGCTGAATGGAGAGCCGGAGCCACGCAAGTCAAATGGAACACCTCTAATTCATATCAACTATGTTCCAGCCATCATCACAGTTTCTACTTGTGGGACTCTAGAAAGGGTGCTATTCCGGTTTTAAAGATCGAGAACGCCCATGATGGAAAGATCAACGGTCTCAATTTCAGTGGTTTTAATGACAAACTTATCACCTGCGCAAACGACAATACTGTTAAGGTCTGGGAGCTTAACCCTGCCTCCAGTGACGGAGGATTACAACCGACGGTGTGTATGAAAACTGATTATCCCGTGGCTAGAGCGAGATGTCTACCTTTTGGAGAAGATAGCTGCTGTGGTATTATGCCTGTAAGGGGTGGAGGTGACGCTGTTCATATAGTCAACTACGAGGAAGCGTATGACCGAGCTCACTCATTGGGAGAGACCGCCGTTATGGACGTTATTCCAGACTATTCCTTCAAAGGACATAATGGAAGTCTTAAGGACTTTCTCTGGAGAACTCAACACGAAAGATACCAGGGATGCGAAAGCAAAAACCATTGGAACGAGTATCAGCTTGTGACATGGTCGTCACAGGATTTCGACTTGAAACTATGGCCGCATGACGAGAAATTATACGACATCGTTAACTACAACCCTCTGCATCAAAAATTACTCGATTCGCTAGTGAGTTCAGGCGATATGCTGGACTCGGAAAATCCATCTCTTGTGATCACTCCAGATTCGGAGATCAGCGAAGATATAGCTTTGAGGAAATCAGCATTTATGAACTATGCCACATATTCTACTGAGCCCCCACTTTCTGTGACTGACTTGGCAAAGGAGACAAACGGGGACGTATTATCGACATGGGCGCTTTTCGAAATCAAGCAGTCTCAGGAAAATCAAGGAGAAGCTTCCCAGTTGAACCACTTGAACTGGATTTCGGGTGTTCGAATGGGAAGAAAAGCACCACGAATGGGGACTGACTCCCAAATAAATGAAGATGAAGACGGGCCTTCTAATTTGGGTGAAGAAGTCAGCATTGTGGGGCATAAGTTTCCGAAGATCCGCTTCGAGAAAATTTCCGTTTCCACTGGTCACATTGTCCTATCTTTGCGCGGTCCAACACCAACAGGTATAGATGAAGGAATCTCTGAAAGAGTTGAGGAGAAAGAAAGGAAAGAAAGTATCATTGAGCCTGATGACTTGTCTTCTGCGAATATGTCCCTGGCTGCGGCTGTATCTCCGCTCACAGCTACAGCTCCCAATAATGGTGGCCCAGTGACACACGCTCTGCTACCTGCGAATGGTCTAGGTATCCCTTCTCAGAATATTCAGAAAAGTCAAAATACAGCCTTCGGTCACCTCCAACCAAAAACGCCAGGCAACACTCGACAAGTTCCATTGAATAGTAACCCTCCGGCGCCTGCCCCGCTTGCAGATACCACTTTAGCGAGTGATGCAGCCACTGCGACTCTTCAGGAGCCCAAGTTAATTTTCATCCGTTTGGAGATCAAGTTTCCTAAGATGTACCCCTTTTTGGAGGATTTCGATTTGAGTCGTGGCAAACGTTCACTCCGACAAAGGAAAAATAACCAAATTCGCTTTGATATCGAAGAAACACATGAACTTACCACAGGGGTGAAGAAAGAAATGCTCTCCAACCTCGGAAACATCGCCCAGTTCTACTCAAACAAGTATAACAAGTTCTGTTTGGAACCCTGTTTGAGGTATCTCCTTGGAGATAAGATTGAACTTGATGATAACTTGATGCTTGATAGTTCTGATAATGGAAGCGTGACGAACTTGTCTGACGTCGGTAATACGGAGGTGAGAAAAGAAAACTGGGTAGATGACTTGATTGATCAGCACGAAGCAGCAAGCAAAGTCGTCGGAGAACTTTCAGTTTCAGCAGATGAAGAAGATGATGACGATGTTGACATTTTTCCTACCGTCAATGACAGTTTAACCAACAGCGGTGAATTTGAAAGAGCCTTGGATAATTCCGAGTTGGGGTTGCCAAATAAAGATACCATCGATGGAAAGATCCCGCAAGACAGCACTCCTGTTCCTAAAGGCTGTGGAGCTGTTTGGTCTAGGACTGGGCAATTGGTTTGCTTCTTTATTCCGAAGAATAATGAACATGAAACAGAGAAAACGCTTCAAAAAACTAAGATTTTCAAGTTCACGGATAGCGGGTTTGGTTTGAAATCGTCTCACTATCACCACCATCATGGTTCTCTCACATCAAATAAGTCTGACTCAGAGTCAGTCGCTTCCGACGAAGAAGAAGAAGAAGAAGGCACGGGGGAATCAAATCTGCCCAGCTCTGATGATGAAGGAGATGATTCCGATTCCTCCAGTATCAGTTTTTCGAATGATTGGGATGAAATGTTAGAGGATGACATTCCATCTCGGTCACGGATTCCTGGGTTGTTTAGAGGATCTGTGGGTTTGGGACGAAATCTTCTAGCTCGTGTAAACAGGGGCGGCTCGATCAATAGGACTATTAGCGGCAAAGGCACTGGCTCCAACTACAAATCTTCCATTCATGATGACAGCGTTGTGAGATCTACGAAAAAGACTAAGAAAATGAAGAAGAGTAAAAATATCGTTACAATACTCGATTTCAGTCATATAATTCCGGACAAGTACGAACTTGCGTGCGATTATAGGGTTCTTGGAGATGAACCCTCAACACTTGCGAGTCATAACTTCAATGTTGCTTCACAACATGGCTACAAGGATATAGCTCATGTTTGGAGGATTGTGGAGATGATACTTATCAAAGATGTTCGTACGGCGGATTTGGGATTACTTGAAAACGGATTCGACTACGTCAATAATGAGAGAAGCGGTTTCTATTGGGGAAATCATCCATTCGGACACACTTGGTTGGTCAAGGAACTTTTCGAGTACTTTGAAAATAAAGGGAATTTGCAAATGCTTGCAATGCTTTCGTGTATCCTTTTCGAGAATGTGTCTAATATTCGCTCCAGTCTCAATGGCGTGTTAAGGATTCCAATCCATACTCCCTATCCGGCTTTGCCACCTCATCCATCATTGACTGCCATGAGGGAGTTTGGACTCATAACTCCAGATATGGAGACCTCGGCCACACCATACCAATTGCCGCAGTCGACTTTGGGATCTCCACTTTCTCGCAAGAATTCTGTAATGAGTGGTAGGGAATCCCCTTTATCACGACTGATTCCAAACTCCTTTGAGCAACCAACGAGAAGTGAATCCCCAGGCAAGGTGGGATCGTTAAGAAAGTTGCTACCCGGCTCTCCATATCTCGAATCATTCCCGTCTTTTGATCAGAGTAACTTGAAAACATCCAAGTCTTTGGATGGAATAAAGAAATTCTCTAAGGGAGCAATGGCAAGGAAACCTAGTCGAAGCATTCCGATGAAGAAGGGTTCCGGGATGAATAATACCACTTTTCAAAGACTGCGACTCAGAACTCCCCCCATCATCACCATCGAAATGAAGAATACACCAGAGGCTGATTTTTTTGAGAGCGTCTATTCAAGTTCCCTATTGAGCGAAATAGATCCAGCAAAGCTATTATCGTACAGAGACCAGTATGCTGAAATGCTTTACTCCTGGGGTTTACCTTTCCATAGAATCAAGATCTTGAAGTTCAATTATCCAGAGGAACACCAAAAGAAAGGGGAATCTTTGTCCAAAGACGTCTATAGGGTCAGCTTTGGATATAGATACCGCAAGGCCCTCAATGCCAATCAACTGTTGGTCAATCCAATCACACCAATCGCTACAGCCAAAAGAAACGCTTGGAACTCCAGGAAAAGAAATGAACTTCAATATTGCGGTCTATGTGGATTGCCTGTTTCCAAACGAGTTGTCATTTGCACAATTTGTGAACACGTTCTTCACTCACATTGTGCAACTTCTTGGTGGTCCCTTGACGACTTCGAGAAGGAGGGAGTGATTTTTGAATGTCCCACTGGATGTGGATGTCACTGTCTTGACCATAGAGTCTAACTAGGAAATATAAAAAAAAAAGTGAAGGAACCTACAAGTTTTCACAAATCCACAGAAATGTTGCTTCTATCAAATACTGTACACTGGGCCCTTCTGCATCATGGAACCCTAGTTTCCTTGATCTGATCTATCAACTTTTCATCCCATTCGGCAGTAAGTTTGTCCATGTAAGCCACCACGTCCTCAGCACCAGTTGGATCGATTTCATTTTCTTCGAGATATTCTTTGCCAGTACGTTTGGTAGAGGAAGCAATCTTTTTGCCTTGCAGCCTGTTACCCAAAGCAGCAGCAACTGGTGCGTTCGCAGCCTTGTAGCCAGAAATGTTGTGAATTGTGGAGCCCGACCATCTGGCAATATAGAAGAGTACCATCATGCCATAGTATGTCAAAAAGTTCAAATACTCAAAGAAGGAGAAACTTGTGAAGATTCCCGGGTGAACAACATATGATAAAATGCCATTCTGCTTCTTCCACTTTTCGAAAACACCCACATGAACCAAATCCATTAGCCTCTTCGAACCTTCATATGGTTCCGGTGATTTGATCAATTGTAGATCGTTGAAGGACAAATATTTTGGCTCCGACATGACCGAGGAGATCCAAATGACTCTTCCACCCCCCTTTAGAAGTGGTGTGATCTTGTGGATGAAATAGTATGGACCAAACACGTTACCTTGAAAGACAAGTCCCATGCCATCAGCAGACTTGACACCTATACGCTGAACCTTGTATGTTGGGAAAGTGACTGCATCAAGCAAATTGTTGATGATACTTTTACAGGCACCAATCCAGTCGATTCCGCTGTAGACACCCTGGGCAGCGTTGATGAAAACATAGTCAATACGCCCGAATTTCTTGTTCAACTCGAAGTACCCACTCAAAACGGAAACCATATCCGTGAAGTCAACCAATAAGTAGTCGAACTCAAGGAAGCCGGTCCGGTTAGGCAAGTTCTCGACGGCATAATTTTTGATTGTGGTTATGACTTCTTTAACACGAGGAAGTGTTCTCGAAGTGACAATTAAAGTCAAGTTTGTGTCGGAAGGAATTTCATTGAGAAGCCTGAGAGCAATATTCAAACCTAGATTGGAGTTAGTTCCTGTGACTAACGCGGTCTTACCTTCTCTCATTGTGGATATGGAAATTTGAAACTGAAGTGATAATTGATATCGTATAGATCACGTGAGAGAGTAAAAATGAAAAAAAAAAATAACGACAACTGCAGGATTCGAACCTGCGCGGGCAAAGCCCAAAAGATTTCTAATCTTTCTCCTTAACCACTCGGACAAGTTGCCTTATTCGTAGTTTTTTCCGTATGTCTTTGAAACATCCAAATTTTAACAAGCAGTTACAAGTTTCAACTATGTGCAGGTCATTTAGCTGTGAGGTACGATCTTGATATCACAGACAGGATCCACAACTCTGCTTGAGAAAAAAAAATTCCGGGATGCGTATCCTCTGGATCCCTTCCCCGAGTTAGACGAGATTGAGTTGAAGCGGTGGATACTTTATTATATGCTGCAGTACAGAAAGTCACTAGCTATTGATTAGCGGTGGCAGACATTTAACCATTTTACTTCAATCACTTTCAAATTTTTCATTGGATATTCTGGATTTTAATTTTTCAATTCTACAATAGGGGGTTTTGGAATTTCCTCCTACCTTTAGTTATATAGTTTAGTTAGCTAAAATAATAATAAAGATTCGTAAAATAAAAAAAAAAAAGACTGGCATAACACCTAGCCATATTCCTCTCCAGTGTTTCTCATTAGTCAGCACGTTAGTAGCCATAGACACGGATTTGTATGCTAAATAATTGAACTAACACTGGAGACTCTGCCATACAATATGCTGATAGGACATATATCACCTAGCACAATAAGGAACTAGCCACTGTTAATCACGTGCTCTGCTCAATAGATGCTGTTGAAATGTGTGGACCAATGTGCAGTCCAGAAGTGCTCATTTCCAGCTAACGATCTAGGATGGAGTTACAAACCTGATTAGGTTGTAAAAGATAAGAACTCGATCAGCAATTGGTTTCGGCAAGCGATAATCGGGTACTTCCTAATCGGAACTGGTCGTTATCTTTTCCCTGGACCGATCGTTATCTCGGAAGGCCTAATTGAGTATGAATCTTGGCAAAGTACATCACTGACTAACCCTGAGAAATACTATTTAAAGATATAGTATTTCCCACTTTACAAAGGCAGAGAGAGAGCGAGCTTAGAAGAGAAACATATATAGCTTATTTGACTATTAAGTATACATCTACGAGACTGTTTACATCCTACATTAGCTATGAGTGAATTGAACGGTTATGTCACTAAGTTAAATCACGTGACGTCGGTCAAAATTCCACAGATGCACATCATCTTTTAATAGTTTGCATGCTCCACATAGCTTGTTCAAATTATTCGTAATCGTACCTGTGGTCGCTGTCCCTGGGCTGAAAAAACAGTCAGTATCGTCAATTAAGGTTTTATTTTCCCACTAGATATGCTTCTACATGCTGGTCGTATTACATTCTACCTGAATAGCTCGTGCTTTTTAATTATCTATTCATTGATTCATCTCCAGGATCTACCGAGGGGTGCTCCTCAGACAACTACTCGTGTCTGGTGGGTCTCTTAAATGAAAGTGCAACTTCGACAGGCTCATTAGCCTGGTGGCATGCGTATCCCTTATGGTTAGAGGCACGAACGTTTCTAAGTGCTTTTAGAATCGAGGGCAAGGGGAGCGGGCCAGCAAAAGGAGTGGATCTTGGATGAGAGACTGTAGTGATGAGTTTCCAACAAGTGATTCTACTAGTCCGAAAACTTGTATGCGACTTGAGCGGGAAGAGAAGGTAGGGGGAGTTCCAAGGCTTCGGATTCTTCGTTACCACTACGCTTGACTGAGGCTGTACTTGTACTCCCATCATATGAAGCCACCAGTAATAATCACAGAGTGAAGGCAGAAGTCAGACGCTCATGTATCTGAATAAGAGGGTGGGGTAATAAGTTCTTATCATTTTTGATAACGATGGTGCTCGCCCCACATGGTGTTTCATGTAGCAAATCTGAAACACGCACACACACGAATCAATAAAAACTTATAAATGAGTTACTATCATGGTACCAAAATCAAACTATCTATGTCCAAATCAAAAGTGATACTTTTTAACATCAGCAAGTCCTATCAGATGAAGGAAATATTAGGTGAAGGGGCCTATGGAGTCGTCAGTTCAGCCATCCATAAGCCTTCTGGAGTGATGGTTGCAATTAAGAAAATTGAGCCCTTTGCCAAGGTATTGGTTTGCCTTCGAACAATCCGTGAATTGAAATTGTTGAAGTTTTTCAGTAACCATGAGAACATCATTGGGCTCTACGATGTGCAAAAACCTAAGGATTATGATTCATTCAATGAGATCTACTTGGTTCAAGAATACATGCCAATGGATCTATACAAGGTGATTCATACCCAACATCTCCTGGACCAGCACATCAAGTTCTTTGTTTACCAAATCATGAGAGGATTGAAAGCAATACACAGTGCAAATGTGATCCATCGAGATTTGAAGCCTTCCAATATATTGGTGAACTACAACTGCGAGGTTAAGATATGCGACTTTGGTCTCTCTCGCATCCACACGCCTAGTCTTTCGCTGTCAGCCCTGTTGGAAAACCATCTTACAGAGTACGTAGCTACTCGGTGGTATCGAGCTCCAGAAATCATGCTTCTGCTGTCTATGTATTCCACTTCTGTTGATCTTTGGTCTGTTGGATGCATAATGGCTGAACTTTATATCAAGACTCCATTATTCCCTGGAAGAGACTACCGGCATCAATTGATGTTGATTTTGCAATTCTTGGGTACACCTCGAGGTGACAACTTGGAGAGCATTCAGCTGCCACGAGCAAAGGCATACATTGGACTGCTTCCTCGATATGAACCCGTCGATATTCCAGACTACATCGATGGCCATCTACAAAGACTTCAGCGAGTTGGAGATGTTCCTGTGAATCCAGAGGGATTAGATTTGATGAGCCAACTCCTCAGTTTCAACCCCATCCACAGACCAGATGCTCTAACATCACTTACTCATGCGTACTTAACCCTGTACCATGATCCTATGGATGAGCCGCTTTCCAAAGTGGCGTTGAAACCGGATGCATTTGACATGCAGAGCAAGAGCAATCTTTCGATAGCCGGTTTAAAGCGACAATTGTACGAACAAATCATGGGCATCTATACTTGAATGTTGCTCGAATATTATTGGGATTTCTTTCATGAGAATTCTAAATTCAATTTGTTTGTTTTCATTTTCGCTAGTGAAATTTATTCGATCAAGATGCTACTCTATTTAATTCTCTTCCACCACTAGTATTCAGTTATTCTACTCGCAAAATATAAACACACCGCGGGCATTACGTACAAATTTGACACTATAATTAAATTGTACTAGATTAAGAATCTGAAGTCTTCCTTGACTTTAGAGCCATCGTTACCCTTACCCAACTCCTTCTCCCAGTTCATGGTTCCAGTTTCGATTTGTCTGTTCAACATAGCCAATCTCCATTTCAAAGCACAAGCGCAAGCGATAGCAAGGCCTATGAAGACACAGTTACAAACAAAAGCAGTAGTGTAACGTGGAGCAGAAGTCTCGTTGTACAAAAATGCGTTCCAAATCGACGCAGAGTTGGACAAACAATTCATCAATGAAAGAGCAATTGCTCTCTTCAAAGGTGGACGAGGACAAGAGTTGGACATCCACGACAAGATGGTAGTAAACGAGCAGTAAAGTGAAGGAACCATCAACACCATAGAGAAGTAACGCGCACCAGTGTTCAAAGTGGACACCGCAATGATGAATGAAACCAAGGCCAACAACAAAGGTGCCACAACGTGATAAAATCTCTCTCCAGTCTTATCAGCATGACGAGCCCAGAAGAAAGTAGAAACGACAGCCAAAAGGTATGGAGGTGCAGTAAGACACAAGGTGATAACTCTGTTGAAGTTCAAAGTCTTGACAATGGATGGGAAAAAGTTAGTAACACCAGCAGCTGCAACCAACCAAGAAAGAATACCAACACAGGCCCAAACCTTGAGGTCGCTGACACACAACTTGAAGGCACCCCAGTAAGATTCCTCATTGATGTTGTCGCTGTCGTCTTCGCCAGTCTCGCATCTGATTTTATACCTAAGAACATCCTTCTCGATCTCCGTCAACATCTTGGAGTTGTGAGGCATATCTGGTAAAACATAGTAGGCAAGAGGAGCAAGACCCACGGTGATACCACCTTCAACGATGAACAACCATCTCCAAGATCTCAAACCATGAAGATAGTCCATGTTATCGATGATACCAGCGGCAATGAGGCCAGAGAAGGCACCAGAAAGCAATGATCCTGAGTACAAGATGGAGTTCCTCATGGAAAGCTGCGTTCTAGTGTACCAGCACGACAAGATGTAAAGAGCAGAACCGAAGAAACCAGCTTCAACAAAACCCAAAATCAAACGAGCAGCAAGCAAGCCACCAAAACTTTGAACTGCACCAGTGCAAGTAGAGACAACACCCCAAGATACCATAATGGAGGTAATGAAAATAGATGGACGCTTGAACTTATTCAAGAACATGTTAGCAGGAATTTGCATAAGAATGTAACCAACGAAAAGGATGGAAATACATGTTTGGTATTGGTTACCAACCAAGTTCAAGTCGTCTTCCAACCCTCCCAATCGTGCGGCTGCAATGTTATTTCTGTCCAAATAGTTCAAGATGTACAAAAGAACCAACATAGGAAGCAATCTTATATCGACCTTTCTAGTGACCTTCTTGTGCATCTCATCAATCTCCTCATCACTGTAGGACATCAAGCTCTCAGGCTTTGCAACCTTTGGCTGCAACGAGCCGGACTCAATATGCGAGACTTCAGCCTTTTCAAGATCAGGTTTCTCCATTCGAATAAATTTGTGAATTGGAGAGAAAAAGACTACTGGGGATGGTCACTATTTATGTCAAAAGATTTGAAGAGTCGGCGGGGTTGGTTTATTCCCTCCTGCCACTTTCGTTGTTACCGAGCCAAAGTATGTGGGGATTTGGGGGATCGTAACGTATTGCTTGCAGGAACTAGGTGGGGCATTGTGGGGGGATACGATTTATCTGCACTTTATTTTTCTTGCGCGCTTACATATTTGTATCATTTCGGAGGAATTTATGTAGACCTGCATCTACCGGATTTATAACCTCCACAAGGAGTTTATAGATCTTTGCCAGCTAGAGTTCGCGGAAAATCTGGGGGTTGCATGCAACTTCCTTGTGCATAATCCCCCAATCCAACATTTGAAATTCCCGCCTTGGTTCTACTCATGTTCCTTTTTGGAATCACAAAAGGGATGTGCAACATGAAGTGGCTCAACATTGCAAGCTTGCTCTTTTGGGGGTTGCTTAATGCCAATGTAGAGCAACATGATAGAAATTCTAAGGAAACAAATCTAAAATTTTCGGGTTAGTGTTTCCATGGATTATTCAAACTTTCTGACCTTTCGGCTGACTCGCCTTAAATTTCACAAGGATAAAGCGTATCAAGGTAATCCTTTTTTTTTGCATACCGCCGCGTGGGGGCAGCCCTGCGCACTGGTTCATAATAGTGGCACGAAGACTTTTCTTGTCCTTGGACTTTCTGAGTTGTCATAACCTGAAACGATGTATTATTTATTGTATACTTAGTCGAAAGGTTTCAAAGGAATTGCAGATATTCTTCCCACAGTTGTAAAGTCGGTGGCAAGGCAAATTGAAATGGAGTGGTCTTGTGCAAGACATAAGTTGGCACACACTTCTTCGTCGTTCATTCACAAGAACACGGAGGGAAAATGAGTTCCAAACCTGAATTCATAACAGCAATCACATCGATATACACTTAGAGTCAAGTGCCAGGATCGTTCGTTACCAGAAATACCATTGTCCTGTGCACTACTTCAATTCCCTTAAAAAGTTGATAAGATATCGAACCCTTGAATTCTCTTGTGCTGGTTTCGCAGGATATTTTATAATTAATCGAGATAGATTGGCACTTTAGTATTTCACCTTTTCAAGATTCCGTTCGCAGTGCTTTCCCTATACCTCCTTTATGTTATAGACTTCTAGGAGCAAACTCGACCCTTACTTAGTATTATCCTAATTTTTACTTGATATCACCCTAGACTCCTCCTCTGCCTCGCTCCTCTACTAGATTTTCATCTATTCTTTGTAATCATGGAGACCCCAGATTCAGTCTCGATAATGGAGCCAGCGTGTATGTAAGATAAAGCTTGTATGCATTCGCTTCGATTGTGCAATTCGTTACCTGCGCTTGGGATTGAGAAACTAATAGAAAGTGATCAATAACTAACTTTCGGAATGACGGGAACATCTAATTCTGATAAATTGGAACCTCTTCACGGTTTGTCTGAAATTGTTCGTGGTCGTCTGGGAACAAATGAAGACCCAGCTCCTAACCTTTCGACGGAGGCAAATTCCCCAACACGCAACGTTGGCAACTTCCTGAAACGAGTCTATCTGGAAAATATTGTATCAGAGGATGGCAATCCTAAAGATTATGGTAAAGCAGAGGAATATCTCAGTGGATTCAGCGAAGAAGTCGAGAAGGACGTCGAAGAAGAACATGAAGACACTGGTGGACACAATGAAGACATTGGGGTTCCGTACGATAATGGAATTTACGAAGGTGATGATGATGATGATGATTCCGACGAATTAGAAGTAGTCAACGACGATGACGATGATGACGATAATGATGATGATGAAGGTGATAACGACGGCGAAGACGATGATGAGGATGAGAATGTCATAGACGATGATGGCAATGCGTATGATGATTACGTTCGGAATACCGATGCTTCTTCGTACGGCTCACTCGCATTCCGCAATCTTCTACAACGTGGTGGTGAAACAACAGAGTCTAGTTTAATTGATGTCATGCAGAGACTAGTTGGAGGCATGGGTAACTCTCCGTTTGGGCGACAACTGTCTGAGTATGACAGTTTGATTGACAACTTGAATCAACGCGATGACATTTATCTCATTTTGGAGACACTTAACGAATTGCTGGAACGACTACTCATGATGAATGGCATAACTGCAGAAAGGGTGATCTCGCCGAACAAATTGGCGAGAGCGCTCGTAGATATTTTGAAGGATCCCCAATTGTTCGATGACTTAGAACTTCATCTAGTTGCTTGCAGGTGTCTATATAACTTTGTGGAAGTTAACCAGGATTTCATCCACGATGCATTAAATAGTGCTGCCGTTGAAGTTCTAGTGCATGCATTGTTGGAAATCACGTACATTGATCTAACGGAGCAAGCTTTACAAACTCTTGAAATGATTTCTCGGGAGCCAAGTTCGCATTCCTTGATCGTTACCAGCAATGGTCTCAAGGCCTGTTTGCAGAATCTTGACTTTCTAACTATCCATGCGCAGCGCAAATGTTTGACAATTGTTGCTAATGCTTGTACGAATGTTCCGATTGCACATTTCAACATTGTCCTTGAAGAGTTTGAAAAGCTTGCAGCAGTGGCCGAAAATCATACCGACGGTATCGTTTTGGAAAACACCTGGCTCGCAATCTCAAGAATTGTCATCAGTTACAAAATGAGGCCCGATTTTCTAGAGCGTCTCTTTCGTAATGAAAACATTTTGATTCAGATGGCCTCAGTGATTCGCAGCTCATGTAATCCATCAAGCACGGATTTGGGATTGAAATACCAGTCAAATATTTCCTTGATAAAGTCTTTAATCACTGTTGCTTCAAGCTCAGTTAGGATCTCGCAGCTTTTGCTCAAGATTCGCATTGGTCTTTATATCGCAACCTCATTAGGGAAATTCAAACGTTCGGATGACCAAAAAGTTAGCACATTTCCGGCCACCCTGGAAGTGGACAGTATGGGTGCTGAGAATGTGACTATCGAAGCATTCATTACAGCTCCGAATGAACTCTTGTCGCATTTCTTACATCTAGTCGGATATTTGTTGCCCATTACATACCTTCCGAGTGAGACACCATTCGTCGACTCTGGGCATAAAGATCATGAATTGAGAACTGGTATTAACAAGGAGAGGGTTTCATTATACCAAAATGAGTGTGCAACAGAGTATGCCACTTTTGTTAATGATATCTGGCAGGTGTTAATCCGTTCGTTTCAGGCAACCATGGATTACCAGATACGAAAAAACGTGCTCATTAATATTTCGCGGATTATCGCTTTCAGCGATGGAGATAACTTCTCAAAAATACGAGGAATCGATGAACTTCCTAGCATATTGACTTCGATTGTCACCAGCGGGAAGAAGAAAATGTTAGAATCTGATCCGGGAAATGCGAAAGGTCTTGAACAGCCCTTATGGTCTTTGCGACATGATTTGCTCTTATTGAGTGCAGTTTCAATTGCTCTGAGGATCCTTTCGAATTCCGACGGCTCTTGCGTGATGCTGTTCGAGAAGGAAGGCTTTTTCGATGATCTTCTGACTATCCTGAGCACCCTCGCATCGTTGTATCCTGATATTGAAGCTGCAAAGCAAGAACTTCTTACTCTCGCCAATAAAGATGATGATGCAGATCAGCGGCTTGGGGTGAATCTCACTAGCGCGTATTACAACAAGTACATTGATAAAGAGTTCACAAAGGATTATGAGTACAGGCTCTCAACTCAACTAACAAACAAAAAATTGCGTCTTGTCTGTTACAAGTTGGAAATGTATCATGAAGAAATCCGGAATCTGAACGTTTCATATGACTCGTTGTCGGGTAGATTGCATGAAATTCTGGAGAAATTGGAATCGTTGATGCGTTCGAATTCGAACATAGACCAGTGGAGTGCTGTTTGGTTAAGATTGAAGGACTTATTGAGCTTTCTGTCAAACCCTATCTCAACTTTCGAACTCGTGTCCCTGGGAATGATTCAGGTGATTTGCAACGTCTTTTCCGAAGAGAAATCGCTTTTGGTAAGCCACGATCTGCCACAAATTCTTTCCTTTTTACAAGCATTCTATGAGGACCGCGCATCATTAACTCGCTTTGTTGATCTTCTACAAGACTCATTGACACGTTGTGAATCTTTCGAGATTGTTTCAAGCGGAGGAAATAACGCCAATCGTAGCAATCATGCCACAGCTATGATGAAACAAATCAAATTGAAGTTAGTAGCTGCGGAAGATGAAGACTCTGCGATCCCATTCAAGATGCAACTGCTAACACTTTCTGTTCACTCTATTGCTACCTTTAAATCTATTGTTTCATTCTTGAAGCAAAGGTTCCTGGTATTTGATCGAATCGATAAGTCTGCCATGAATACTTACAGTTTTGTTGAGCAAGAGGGGAATCATTATGTTGATCATGGCTATGACGGTGATCACGATATCAACGATGTTGAAGATGATGTCGATTTAGACGATATTTCTGAAGATGAACCGCTGAAGAAGGAAAAGGGAGCTTTTGAAATTGAGTTTTCGATTAATGGTAGCACAATTCCAACCGAAACGACCATCTACGGTGCAGTTTATCGTGCTATCCAGAGCAAGAAGCGTTCCGCAAAGGTGGAACCTCAGGAAGTTTGGTCGAAGCCGCACACAATTACTTATCGTCGAGTGTCTTCTTCAATCCCTAAGAACACTGAATCTCAAGTCACTTCTTTCTTGAATGAGTGGGATGCAATTGAACCAATCACAGATTCCATTCTCAAACTTCTTAAGCTTTTGTTCACTTTCAATCAGCTCATGATGGACAAGTCTGTCGTTGTCTTGACACCTGAAAAGTTCATGAATTGGAAGCTCACCGTGAAGTTAAATAGGCAACTCGAGGAGCCACTTATTATTGCTAGTGGCACATTGCCAAATTGGAGTATACTTTTGACGAAAGGATATCCTTTTATCTTTCCATTGGAAACCAGATTGTTCTTCTTGCAAAGCACATCTTTTGGATACTCTCGGTTAATACACAATTGGCAGATAAGAGGTATCCAAGAGCAGGGTGACGAACAAAATGGACATGCACTCGTCAACAATCAGATGGGTGGATTACAACTAGGAAGACCACTTAGAAGAAAAGTCAGAATATCGAGAAAACATATTCTTCAAAGTGCTTTGAAAGTACTCCAGTTGTATGGCTCATCGCCAGGGGTATTGGAAATTGAGTATTTTGATGAGGTCGGTTCTGGACTAGGTCCCACTTTGGAATTCTTTTCGTCAGTTTCTATGGACTTTTCGAAGAAGTCATTGTACATGTGGAGAGATGAAAGAGTCGATGATAAGAATAGCGAATTCGTTAATTCTCCTAATGGTCTCTTTCCCAGACCAATTGACCAACTGCTGATTGATAGCGAGAACGGAAGGAAAGTGCTCTATTTGTTCTCCGCGTTGGGGACGTTTGTGGCAAGATCATTACTTGATTCAAGAATTCTTGACTTTTCGTTCAATATTTTCTTCCTCAAATTGATTCACTATGCAAATGTCAATTCATTCGGTGGATTTTCCAAGAGTTGTGAAATATCTCGCTACCTGTCGTTCCTTAGGGAAGTGGACCCGCAGCTAGCTTCATCAATCAATTATTTGTCTCAATTTTTGAAATCTAAAGATCATTCAATTGATGGTGTTTCTTTGGAAGATCTTTCTTTGACATTCGTTCTTCCAGGTTATCCAAAATTCGAATTGATTCCCGGTGGTTCAGATGTTGCAGTAGGTCCTGAAAACCTTCGGGCGTATATTGAAATGGTTGTGGAAGCTACTGTCTTTAAAGGTGTAATCAATCAAGTGAAGGCATTTATGCAAGGGTTTTCAAGAGTCTTTCCGATTAGTTCGCTAACAATCTTCTCACCAAATGAACTCCGTGATATGTTCGGTAATAGCGATGAGGATTGGTCGAAAGACACGTTAGTCGATGCAATCAGGGCCAATCATGGATACACTAGAGATTCGAGAGCCATTCATCATTTAGTAAATGTTTTGAGTGGCTTCTCAGACGCTGAGCGCCGGAAGTTCTTGCAATTCCTAACAGGGTCACCAAAACTCCCTATAGGTGGGTTCAAGGCAATTACACCGGAGTTTACTGTTGTCAAAAAGCGACCAGAGGATGGTTTAGCATCTGATGATTACTTGCCTTCAGTCATGACGTGTGCCAATTACCTTAAATTGCCGGATTATTCACTGGAGATTGCCATGAGAGAGAAACTTCTCCATGCAATCACAGAAGGCGCTGGAGCCTTTCATCTATCGTGATTATCGAACACCTTGTGTTTGTTATGATCTACATATTCTGTTGTCCTCTTCAGTTCATTAATGATATCTGCGAATTGTCATAAATATCTCTCTGTATGAATCATGAAGCTTGGGCATCAAGCTGGATACGTCAGACTAAGTAGATATTGATCAGAGGAAGAATGCTAATATACGTTACAGTTCAGCCTCAATTTTGTTGCGACGAATCAATATTTAATGAGAACTTCGCTGTTCAACATTTCATGTTTTTCCATCGGAAAAGCTCCCACTAAATTGAACTCTTTGAAAGTGAATGAATTTCTAATTTCGCGAAAAATACTAGTCACCTTTACAAAATTCGGAAGCATGAAATGATATGTTCAAAAATTAGAGAAAAATTATTTGATATGTCATTTAGCAGAGGAAAGACTGAAACTCGATAAAAATGTGCCAACAAGCAAAGATCACTCTATTATTGAGAGAAGGCGTGTTTAGGTCAAAATAATTGATATCCTGCATGTAATTAATTATCTCCTTACATAGTCCTAAAACGAATCAGTAAATACTACTTACGAAATGTCCATAAAGTTGAATGACATAGTTTCTCGAATCATCAATTCAGCTCCAGTTGGTGAAATCAATGATGTTGCGCGAGACTTGTCCTCCATTATTCCATCGTCGAGCACCACAACTATCAACAGCTCCATCGAAGAGTACGTTGAAAGAAATGGGATAGTATTGCAGGACCAACTCATTGCCTGTAAGTACAACAAGGACAAAAACTCCACAAAATATTGGGACTATGCAACAAAACAAAAGTTTAACTACGATTTGCAATCCCACACAGCAATTGACTTCGAAAGTGCGGAACCGCTGGTCACTTATCCTCCGTTTTACAATCAACTTATTGACGAAATCAAGACGTATGGAAGTGACCATTATCCCTCGGAGTTTGGCTTCAACGTTGTTCCAGTTTCGAGCGAGGAAGTTGTTATCATTATGATTGGAGAAAAAGTGAATCCGGATAATTTTTACACGGGTTGTTGGAAGTCGGTTTACACATTCAGTTCAAGCACACAAACAATTGGATCTGTAAAGTTGGATATTCATTACTATGAAGACGGGAATGTGAGGCTCAATTTTGAGGAGAACATCAAACAGTCTGCTAGTTTCGACGCATCTGGCATCATTAACTTCATCAACAATATCGAAAACAAATTGACTTTCAAGGTTATTGAAGAGTTCAACACGTTGAACCAAAATGCTTTCAAGAACTTAAGAAGGTTGTTACCGGTGACCAAGTCGAAGGTCAACTGGGGAAAGGCCATCGGAACCTACAAGTTGGGAACCGATGCCGTGAACCAATAATTCCTCTGCTGTTGGAGGCAAAAGTACAAACAATTAGGACCTCAACGTAGAAATCGTCCATAGTAAGAAGAATATTAGTAAGATGACGAACACAATTCTGGATAAACTGGCATTTCTGTTCATGACAGTTCTCAAATCTCCGCTAGTACGTTTGACTTTCGTCCATAGTTGACTGAAGTTATCATTCAAAAGATCTAAAGTCAGCATTTCCAGCTGGATTGCGCCGTGAATGTCATTATCAACAGTTGTACGAAACTGCTGCAACGTTTGCGCCAATTGATCGAATCTCTGATTATTTTGCTCTTCCCTATGGCCATACAAATTTGACATTGTGTGTTATTGGACAGTGGTAGTGTGAACCTAATTTGAGGAGGATGTGGGAGTGCACGCTCAATTTTCTCTTTTTTATCTCGGTGCACCGAAGTAGTCGACCCTGGCAATTCGGATTTCTAGTAGAGATATTCATCTCCGACTCGTGGGGTTACTCGTAATTTTTTTATTTTTACTTGTAAACACAGTCAATTCGAGCTAAAGTTAGTACTAGATGGTATGCGAAAAAGCAAATTTCAATGACGTAGAAAATCATGCAGATGCAGCTATTGTCACCTTTACAATGTTAAGCCAAGATTCCAGTATCTTAATATTGTGCATAATGCAGCGCTTGTCTGGGTGAGGATGAAAGTTGATTATATGGATCTGATAATCCAGGAGGTCTTGAAAATTCCAGAATAAATGTAGAAGGTGCGGCCCGATCTGGATTTCTTTCATATGCGTTCCCAAATCCAGTACTTGTTGGTTGTTGTTCAAGATATACCCCAGTATTTTGTGCTTGATCATCCCATTCGTTTGTCCTAACGGAACTTGTTGGATATGGTAATGAACCAATGTGCTGAGCATGGCTCTTCTGAACAACAATTCTGTCGATATAGTCATTGTAAACCTTCGTTTCACTATTCACCTCATCATGGAGAAGCCTCAATTCGTCTTTCCTGGTACTGTACTTGTCGATAAACTTCGCTAAACTGGACCTTAGTGGAATGATCTCGTTGTAGAGTTGAGTAACTTCATCTTCCGGAACTTCATCCGGATTTATCGAAAGCAAAGCTAGAAGCTTTTCGACTTTTTTCAGCTCAATATCTTGGACGTACTTCTCCATGGTGATCTCTCGAGCAATTTCCTCCGGAGACTTAGTAATAACCGGGGTGACGTAGTTGAGAGGGAATATACCAACCCTACCAGAAGGCAACAGCCCCTTCCACCAATCACGATACACAGATTCAATGACTGTGATGATATCGCCTTTCTTGAAAGATAACTCGTCTGGTTCATATGAAATCAAATCATACAATGCACAGACCTTCTTTACACTTGCAATTGTTGCGGCCAGAGGATCTTCTAGCGAAGAGAGCTTAGTTTGTGGAATACTTGAGTTTTGTTCGATAGATTCCACGAGTTTCTCCCGAGCAGTCTGGCCAATTACACTTTCATTGAAGGGTGGAAGTGGCTTGGATTGGAAATGGGATTTCTTTATAGACTGTTCTCTTTCAAATTCCTGAACCGAGAGCTTGAGCGCCCTCTCCAATTCTAACTCTTCATTTTTCTTTTCCATTGCGGAAAGATCCTGCTTCTCCGGTTTGCTGGGTGGCAAATTGATGTACTGACTGTACTTGCTCTTCAAAGTACTGTAGGCATCTTTTATCGGTTTCAAAGATGGGTCGCTATCAAATGAACTGTTAAGTTGCCCAATAACTTCCGCAATTCGAAACTTCACTTGCTTGTGCAATTTGCGATCCCCCAACTTCTTCAACAACGAGTCCTGCAAGAAAGCAATTGAAGCAATCTCCTGTTTCATTCGAGAACCACAATTTTCAGCAATAGCTAATAATAATGATAAAGTTCGAAGAATGACGTTGGCGTCTCTCATTGCAAGACGCTTTTGGACCAGCTTAATTGCTTCTTTGGTGTTCGTTTCTGGGTTGCTAGAAACACAATCACAAACATCAAGTATATACTGCCAGTTGTCATTGGTCAAGGAGCCGTCTGTGGCCCTATCTATGAGTTTTTCTAGCTCTGACATATCAGTGGATTGTAATACAGTGTGGCGAGTGATCGTGATCCTTAAGTGTAAAGACAGTCCTGTGTGAAGGATCACGTTATGTGCAATCTGGATGTCATATTTAAGGATTCTTAACTACACCTCTCATTTAGAGTAATACACAAACCAATCCAAAAGCTGTGGAAAACTTCCGGTTGTTTCATGCGCAAGCATTCTTTTCCCAAGCGGAGCAGAAAAGAGCTCCAGTAATCGGAATGTTATGAAAGGATTTATCAGTAGTTTTGAGATCATTTTTGCAGTATATTAAGGGTATGCTCTAATGTGCTTCTTATGTGCCTAACCCAACAACTGCATATGAAAACATTCACTCTTCGGATGTCGTCGCGATTGCTTCTTCTTCTCCTATTCCTTTCACCATTAATCTTGAGTCTTTCAAGAACAAAATGTTATCACCAGAGGGAGTGACGCAACGCCGCAGAGGCTCATCAGTTGGCAAAATAAACGTTGGAGATACTGCCGCACCTGGCTTTTCTACCATGCAAACTAGCTCACATCAACGCAAGCTTCTGGAACAACGAATTGAAGATTTGAGCAAAGAATCCAAATCTGACATGGCAATCGTAAGAAAGATGTTGACAGCATTTAGGGAATTGGCCTACCGTCACACGTGGGTCTATCCGTCTATTGTCTTGGTGGCATTGTTCGGTGCATTCATTTTCAGTAAGGAAGGCTCAAATCTACACAATACTCTAGCTACAATGATTGTACCATCCTATCATATCGAAGGTACCGACCAGTATGGTAAAGGCGTAAACGATTTCTACTTCGTGGGATTCTATGCCCTTTTTTTCACTTTTCTCAGGGAGTTTCTTATGTGTGTTGTGATGAAACCGGCTGCATACTACTTAGGAGTCAGGAAGCCGAATAAGGTCAAGAGATTCATGGAACAGACTTACTCCATGTTCTACTATGGATTATCTGGGCCCTTTGGTTTATGGGTGATGTCTCGAACTCCATTGTGGTATTTTGAAACTACTCCGTTCTATACGGATTATCCTCATAAGACACACGATTGGTATTTCAAAGTTTACTATCTTGGCCAAGCAGCTTTTTGGGTACAACAGTCTGTCGTACTTGTTTTACAACTCGAGAAGCCAAGAAAAGATTTCTACGAGCTCATTTTGCATCACATTGTTACCATTGCGTTGATTTGGTGCTCATATAGATTTCACTTCACATGGATGGGGTTGGAAGTTTATGTCACTATGGATGTCTCAGATTTCTTCTTGTCGACGTCTAAGACATTGAATTACTTGGATTCTCCAATTACGGGCCCGTTCTTTGTTATCTTCGTCGTTGTCTGGATATACTTGAGACACTACATGAACTTGAAAATCTTGTGGTCTGTTCTTACAGAATTTCGCTCTGTTGGCGAATGGGAACTTAATTGGGACACACAGCAATACAAATGCTGGATATCCCAACCAATTGTGTTCACTTTGATCTTTGCTTTGCAAATTCTAAATGCTTATTGGCTTTTCCTAATTTTCCGGATCCTTTATCGATACATCGACGGTGGAGTTGCTCAAGATGAAAGAAGTGACGATGAAGATGAGGAACACTCCGAAGGAAACACTGAGAACAAGAAGACTCAATAATAATTCTCGTGAGTCGAGAAACTTCAAAGACAGTCTACAAGTGGATACCTGAAAGTTCTATATGCAACTATATACACTTGAATTTGTTCAACATGACGACGATTAAACAGTGCTAGACTTGTATCTTGAGAATGCCTTGTACCTCAGTTTGACACCTTCCTGCGCTGCCTTGGACAAAACGCCCAAAATAAGAGATGATGCACGCGTAGAGTCATCGTTGCACGGAATAGGATATGTTAATAAAGAAGGCTCCATATTTGTATCACATAGGGCAACAGTCGGAATTCTCAGCTTGATACACTCGTTAATGCAGTTTCTATTGTCCACTGGATTCAATAAGACGACAAGATCAGGCTTTATCAACAGTGCAGACTCAATACCCCGTTTAGTAGGTTCGTCTCCAAGGTCCAATTCAATTTCTTGAGTGCCACCAATTTGCTTGGCTACCTCAGTGAAATTCGTAATCGTCCCTGGAATCCATCTGTGAGAGACGTAATACCCTTTACTTCTGCGAGCAGCCTCTTCCAAAGATCGATGCTGCTCCCAAGTTCTTGTGGTCCCAACGTATAGGATGATTCCTCCTTTTCCAGCAACTGCACCGACAACTGTCGCAGCACGTTTCAAAGATGAAAGAGTTTCGTTCAAGTCAATAAGATGAATTCCCTCATACTCACCGCTGATAAATGGCTGTGTCGAGGGTCTCCACATTGATTTAGAATGCCCTAAATGACACCCAGCAGCCATCAAGGATGCTACTGTAACGTCATCAATAGTAGATGGATCCTGAACGTCATTGCTGGGATTGTAAACTCCAGTGACAGTGGAACCGAGCTTTCCCGACCGCCTCATATGAGAAAGCTGCCTCAAAAACAACTCCTGAGAAGAATATGACTTGTAGTCAGGGGTTGGTTTCAAGTTAGGGTACTCACCAACGTAGGCACTGGTAGCGGTGGTCTTGATAACTTGGGAGACAGCTTCGTTAATGCCTGGTGCTTCTCGACCCTGACCTAGAGTCGAGAGCTCAACTGAAGTATTCACATTCGCCTCGGATCGCGGAAGATTCATGTTTTCAAACAAGAAGTGTTCAATTTGAGAGTCCAAAGTTTGAACTTTCGACTGATTGAGTGAATCCAACTCAGATTGTAATTTTTGTAATCTCTCCCGAACAAGTGTCGTGGGGATGCTATTCAAAGTATGGATTGTCGCTCTACTACTTGCCTTCAATTCTCTTAACGCCTTTTCTTTAGCGATAGCTTCTTCCTCTTTAGCCAAAGCTTCTGCCAAAGCCTTGTCTCTCAAGTGCTTTTGTTGTGACAAGGGCGTCTCATCTTGCGCTTCTGTGGCAGCGCTTGAGTTTGCAATGCTCAAACACCTACGGAACGGAAGGAGATTGAATTTTTTTGGTAAATATCTCAACATCGATTGGCAAATATACCGGTGGTTCAAGCGGGCGATTTGCAACGGACTGCCTTCGATATATACAAATTTTTTTCACGCGATTTGTGCACGACAACCGACCATGCTTCATTGGACCGAAACAACGTCTTTACAAAGCTTCGTACAACAAGGCAGTCAGAAGTTTCCTTCTTCGATCATTGTATATGTGATTGGGACGGAAGACAAAACGAATCGAATTGTCGATGAGTTTGAAACTGTTCGCCAATTGAACTTTCTATCCAATGCAGCGATTCTACGAGTTAACACACAAAACGAGATTATATCTTTCCTCAAATTGACGTTCATGAAATCGACAACAATAGGCTCAATCTCACTATATAGATGGTCCAAATTTGAGCTCACTTCTCCGAGTTCTTCACTTGAACCTCAAGATGATCATGCGTTTCTCAACTTACTAAGTGAACTATCATCGTTTCGAGATGTTAACGTCGTGTTGCAGGTACCACCTATCTACCAAAACGGGGAACTATACTTTCACCAGAAAGAGTGTCAAGAAATACAGATAGTCAAAAGTTATATATCTAGATGGAAGCAAAACTCACTAGATAAAACTACTTAGCTTCATCCCCATCTTCATCGTCATCGTCGTCATCCAAATCTTGATCAACCGCGCCAGCACTAGACTGGCCCAATTGACTTGCCAATTGACTTATGTCGAAGTTGCCCCCTGGTCCGCCAGCACCTCCTCCGAGCAATTGGGAGAAGTCTAAATCTCCTGCCCCACCACCTGGTGCACCTCCAAAGTTCAGAATGTCGTCTTCTTCTGGTTGTTCTTCTTGTTCGTCTTCATCCACCCATTTATCGAAATCTGTCTTGACGTAATGCAACTTCAACTTTTCCTTTAGTAACCGCGGCCAGAAGTCAGCCTGAGCTTTCCTCTTACGCAAAATAAACCGGATCTGATTTCCTGCTTGGTGCTTCTTCGAGTTCTCTGGATCAATGTCATCAAAAAACTCTAAATTCAAATCATAATGCGTATTGCCATCGCTTGAATCCGCTGAAAACTTCAACGATGTGTTAGTTAAGTCCACTTTGGTATTGGTAGGATCTTGAACTTCAATTGTCAAGAAGATGATATTCTTGGCAGGATCCGATTCGTTGGATCTTTGCGCCCATAAAACAACAGGATGAGTAGACATGATTGAAGAGCTGATTAGTGCACCGAGTGTCGAGCGATAAATGTGGAGTTACTACAAAGTATGTTCGAGAATGTTCGATCACGTGCTTCATAGAATCACGTGATACAGTTACAAGGGTCAGCTTGCTGTATGGTGCCCATGCTGTAGTCCACCGATCTGTACATATTTCAGACGTGAGGGCACCGAGCAAAGTTCTAGAGTTGACACTAGGATTGATGCTGCAGCATTTCTCTAGAGACCACATCTCTTTTTTTTTTTTTTTTACGAATCAAGTCACACTTTATCTCATTTGTCACTCCAAGACCTACGAGCTGATTGACAGGCCCACGACAATGAGGACAATTTTCCAGAATTTCTCGTAACGAACGGTTGTGGGACTCAGAATGTAGATATTGATGCGAAGAGACTGCTGAATTTCTTTCCACAGAAACACTGTGCATAAAAATCCTTCACATAGCGCCGCAACATTAAGCAACCGATAAGACAAGTAAACAACTGGAATGACATGATTCATCACTTCCCGGTCGAGATTCAGGTAGCTCTCTTAAAATTAGCTCCCAGTAGCTCATTAAAAGCAGTGAACTCGTACTTTTACCTATTATACAACGACTTATTCTATGACAATCTTATCAGGACCTTTGGGGATGACGTGATCTATATCTTGACGAAGGTCTATCCTTGGCTCAGAACATACATAATATCTTTGGACGCTTTTAGGTATACATCTCGCCATATAATAGCTTCTCGACTTGGACTAACTGACATACTTGGCACTTCAAGGCTGTCCGATGCTACTCAAATATGTCAGGCGATGTTCATCAGGGACTCGTGGAAGTACATTTATTCACTTTTCAAGAACAAAAGACTATTTGCTGAATATTCAGATTATACCATTGATGAACCTACAAACTACGTCTTTGACCATTTTGTGGAAATCAATCGCTCCTACCTACTATCGTATTCGAAGACAATATGGTTGGCTCCAGGGAAGTACAACTTGAACATTGGCTTAGTGATTAAACATGGCACGGGACTTGGGACAACGAAATTTGAAGTAAAACATTCGACTAACGATGGGAATATGTCGAGTCAAACGTTTTATCCTCCTTCTAACATCAATGAAATTTTACCAAAGAAACAATTCTGCTTATTAAAGGTTGGCGAATTCCACATACCAAAGAATTCCAGAAACATACCAGAAACGTTGCATGAAAAGGGTAAGCAAAAGATGTGTAAAGTTCAGTTGACAATGGAAGAAATTGGACTCTTTCTCAAGTCTGGGTTCAGAATATTCTTCATCGACATTTCTCAGCCATCAATGCTTTTTAATGATTATGATCTTCTCTTCTATTCTTGTAAAGAGACAGATTACAAATACTTTATCAATCTTCCCTTAAAGAACTTCTATAAAGCTCTTAATTTCATTCAGAATGGAGGGATTGACGATTATTTCGTACCCGTCACTTACGGAAGTGGGAATCCGCAAAAGATTCAGTCTGAATATGACTACAATCTTCAAATACCAGACAACACAACGACCAGTCAACAAAATCATATTATGAGATACGCAAAATTCTATTATCAGAACTCTTTTCGAAGATCCTTCAAGTTCAATACAGTGTATCAGAAAAGACAGTTTATAAATCGTTTCGGGAAATATCCAGAGAGCGATAAAGATGATGGATCAGACAATTGTGTTTATGACCCCGATGGCCTTAAATGGAAGATTCCGATTGTTGGCGAGCTATAACTAACTTAAACATTTCCTACACAATACAGTCACAAGCATTTCGTTCAAATACATACATTCATAACTGGAAAACAAAACTTCAGCCCGCGCAGTAGTGCAATTATTCAAAACACGATATCTGTATGTAACTAAGAGAAGCATAGAAATCATAACTTATACCTTCACCAGTATTGCGCCACATGGATGTTCTTTAGGGCGAACCCATGTGCAACATATGCTGGGGGACGTTCATCGAACTATAACGATTTTGGGTTCAGAACAGCTAACACATTTAACTTTGTAACATCGATATCTGAGTATTTCGATGCTTTGAATCTGGAACCCAGACAATAAGGAATAATAGCGTCTATGAAAAACAACCTACTTGTACCCGCCTCCCCCGAATTGGTTGGTTTTTAAATAGTTTCCCATTTGAGTTGAATCTCAAACAAGCAAAAGGAAAAACAAAAACTATCACCTCGAATTGTAGTTCACAGGAGTTTTCAGATCTTCCTCCTCATTTTGGATATTTGGCTCAGATTAAACAAAAAAAGAAACTACTCCAGAAGAAAGGATACAATGACCGTAATTTGGAGATGAAATAAGGTACACTAGGTTTGTTGTAACCTCTCTTTGAATTCTATGCCCAACGTGAAATCGCGTTATTGTTTGAACCTCTTTTGACCAGGAACCCGGATATTATCAGGCGTTTCCATTAATATCTGTTCTTCCATAGACTTGAAGATGATACCTTGTTCAATGGAAAGGAAGATAGATAAGAGAAACGAATTTGTCGTGCATTAGTAGGCTAACTTCGAAAAACATTTCTTGAAGAGGATTATTAAGAACTATTGGCAGCAGCAAATTAAATGTGAAATAAAAACCATTCATGACTTTCGCTTAGCACTCGTCTAAATGTTACCGCTCTAGAAAAGGACTATCAAACACAGAATTCATGAAGTGAAACACCTCTGCTCGCAAGATGTCGAAGGTTGGCTGTCATATTTAACCTTACAGCATATACAATGGTGAGCTAAGAAAACGGCATTTGAGCTTAGAAATAGTACGAAATATTTCCATTTTGAACTAATCAAAACAATTACTACAGTATCGAAAATTATTCATTGGAAGAAAATGAACAACTCCAGCATATATTGATATTAAATATTTATAATTTATTCTATATTCATCTCTACTATTAGTAAACTTATGATTAGATCGAATTGCTACATTAATAAGTCGTTTTATAGCTTGTAAATAATGATTCTAAAAGAGGTATGGCACATGGATTTAGCACCAGGAGTATCTATATTTACTTACTTTTACATCATATTATGTCCCTTTAATATTATAATTGCTATTAGTAATAGCCATATTATTAGTACATGATACCTCAGTAAATGAATACGATACATATCTCTATATTGTTTAAAATTATTGTGTATAGTACGAACTATTTCAATAGGGAAAAATAACCTGTCGTTTGTAACGATTAATATTTTTGTCGTCAATCTATTGTGTGCAAAGATATGAAATTACGTGTTGATATCGTGAAATTTATTGAAATGTTGAAGATAGTTTGCACCATATTTAACAACCCAGATATTGATATCCGTTAATTTCATTAAATTCTTTCAACACAAGTTAAGAACAGATAAGCAAGTAGTCTTTGATAATCAGGAGTAAGTGATCTGAAGTTTAGAATCTCAAATTCTGCTCCAGAAGCTTATCAGTTCAAACAGTTTTCTTCTTTATATTGAAGACCGAGTAGTACATTGGTCATTATACGCCATCAATGTATTTATTTTTTTCCAAATAATTTCAGAAACCGAAGGTGCAACGGTAGCGATACAGTTTGGCCAGATGTGGGTATGCCCTTCAAGCCCGGTCCAAGGGGAACCCAAAAATAGTGGTAACATGTCAAGTCAGCGATGATTACGTATCAGCTGTTAAAGTGAAGAGAACATACAATACACTCGATCTATGTCACATTGCAAGTACAGAGAATTAGCTCTCTCCTTGCAAAATGACATGCACCTTGCTTTCGTCGATTTCAATTGACGGTCGTAATATGACCAACTAGATCACTTCCTATTTTTAATTTAAGTCAAATTGCAACGGAGGCAAGAAGCTAAAAGTGGTTATTAAGAAGATACATCAAGATCAATCTACTAAATCATAGATAATAACAAATATAATACCCAGTCATTTAATGAACGATTAGCTGGTTTAATTGGTGGAGATGGTACTTTTAATTTATTTAAAAAAGGTATTGCTCATTTTAATATATTAAAGATGCAGATTTTCTTTACCAAATGAAACATGTTTTTGGCGGAAGTACTTACAAAGTTTCTAATGCTAATGCAGTTGAATATCAATTAAGTCATAAATCAGATATTGCAAACATACACTCCAGCAGAGTTACGGCGAGAATTTCGAGTTTTCAAGGTTGATGACGATGCGCTAGCTGAAGTACAGGTCTTGAACTCAAAGATTTAGCACGTAATTATGAAGAAGCTCATAGAACAGCTGTTCGAGAAGAAAGGTAATGTCCTGCCGCCATTGGTGAAACGGCTGACGTATTTATGTTGAACATTCTTGCCTCTTGATATAAGTGAATATTGCTTGCTGGATTACTCGCACTTTCAGAACGGAAGATAAACCACATTTATGATACATGGTCATCCATAAAGAAACATCCATGATAATTCGTTGTTCATAGACATTAAGTACGTTCTTTGAAAATGAAGAAATACCGTGTAGAAAATGAAATTCAAGTATCGTTTTTGCCAATTTTTTGTAAATTTATTCTTATTTGAAAAGAAAAAAGTTGAAGTTGAAGTTGATAGTCGTGTATTCGTTTTTTATTTTTCTTTACGAATCAAGATATTACGAATCAAGATATTTATTTTGCAAATAAACAATATAACTGAACGGAGGAGGATATTCCAAAAAGAAAAAACCATATTGTAGTAATTGAAATAATGAAGTCCAATGAGGAAGTTGAAAGTGATTGAAGTAAAAAGGTTGAACATCCGCTACCGCTTGTGTATTCTATCATGTTAGCTTTAGAATCAGTAGAAGTAATTATCCTGAGTCTCCAAATTGTTGGTGGTGATCTGATCTAAGTATTGCCAATATAACTTGATATCAGACGACTGGAAATTTGGAGGTTCATTTGCTCGTATTTGATCATTTGGAATTCGTAGCGTTGTTCTCGAGTAAAGTTCATTGTCGTCATTGGTCATTCCTGAAACAATATTTTCTTGTATGGAGTAAGCAAAATTCCCGGCTGGCATCAAAGGAGGTTGAAATTGTCCTTCATAAATTAGAATGTCCCGAGGTGAAGTTGATACTTCGAACTCAGATTCCTCGTCACGAGCTTCTGACTTCGTGGATGATACTTCCATTTTGTGATGAGTCATATCTTGGAGGTTTGTATTTCGTAAGCTGTGTATCCTTGTTGCGATAAAACTTCTGAATCTTTTAGGGCTTGTAGGCAATGTCGAATTCCTTGGTTGTGGCAATTCAGTTGTGATTCGCTCATAAGATGTACCTTCCGTTTGCGGTTCAGACAAAGTGATATCTGAATGGTCCGTACCGGCCAACCTTTCGAAGTTTTCAGTGCCCCCGCCCCTGTGCTTGTAGTATGGTTTCCTAGATTCGAATGGACTATAATCAAAATTCTTGGGAGTTAAGTTAGAGTTGGAAGGAAAGTACCTCACATTGGAATTCATGTTGAATTGGAATAAGATGGAAAAAGACTGATACTTTCTTGGCACATAGCACTCATTGAACCAATTGTCGCTATATTCTGGAAATGATTCAAGCTTTGTAAAGCTCTTGGAGTAGTAGGAATAGTGCGGACATGCGTCTTCTGTTTTTATGTTGTCCCTCAAATATCGGTAGTTATACCATTTCTGATAGCTCTTCCTTGTCCGAAAGTCCAGTATGAGATTCTTATTGTGTAAGTAATAATCATTTTGTAACTCCCAAAGCTTAGGCTTGTTAGAATCGTAAATGTAATTTCCCAAGAATAGATTTATAGCCTCTTGACGAATCAGATCCATGAAGGAGTTCGAGTATATTCTTTTGATGCTGTTCAAAATATCCCTTGTATGAGAAGACCACTGATTTATTCTCCTGTAGGAATCCATTGTGTTCACTAGATTGGATCCACCGTATTGAACTGCAATCGTATCACCGTGGTCATGAAAGATTTCTGTCAAAATATTAATCAAGTCAGAGTCGTAATCTAAGTCGGTGGAACGACTTATAAAGCCTAGACTTCGAAGTTGATGCGAGAGTGCTTCCTTACAAATGATGAATTGTGCAGCATTAGTCCTATCAAGGCAATCAATACAGTTAGTTCGTACTATTCCCCGTTGGACCCGTGTTGACTCTATGGTAACACCATTGTGAAAGAAGCCCGTTCTTAAAATGGATGATTTGGCAATCTCTTGTAAAGGACCAATAACGTCAAGATTTTTCTTGGAATGCTTGGACATATCGAAGGAATAGTATTTCAATTTCTTGTCAATCGGTAAAAATTGACTCAAATACTTGATGCAACTTTCAAAGTGCATATTAAGATTCAGCTCTCGTGGTTGCTTTTCTTTCGTTTTAATCAAATTCAAGATTATGATGGGTTGTCCATACCTTTTGAATAGATTGTTGAAATGCATCGCAGAACTTTGGTAAAAAGGATCCGATAGATTGATTTCGATGGGCGGTTTCGGTAATCTATTCAAATCTTGCGTCCAGTATAGTGGAATTGAACCTCGATGTTGAACAAAACTCGTAAAGCGAGGATTCGAAAAGAAGCCATATTTTGGATCATGAAATGATGATGTTAACATGTCGGATACTATTTGCTCAGTTTCAACCTCATTTGCAACATTTCCTCTATCGTTAACTCCTCGCTTTAAAAATCTTGCTCCAGCAAAATGATGAGACCTTCTTGCAATTATTGTGATATAAATTTTGCGTCCATATATGGAAATGTTTGCTTGATCGATAAATCCGTGGATGATTGGTTGAAACCACTCATAGGTTGCAATCTGTGATTGCTTAAGGACGGGATCTAGAAGTAAATTGTTCCAGACAAATCTTTCGTTATGTCCAAATAGTGTTTCTTCTTCATTCTGCATTGAATGGTCATTTGCAGCTCTCTTATATCTCAAGAAGTTTGTCTGGAGTGAATTTGTGAGATCATATGTATAACTGAAATAAAAGGTCTTCCCGAGATCAAGATATTTAAAGATTGACAAGAGCTTCTCCTCATCACTGTACTTATCAGGCCTCCTATAATTAAATTCTAATGGAATTAACTTTGTCTCATCCACATGATAAATGAAGTGGCCACCTATGACGGCTACCTGGCTGCACTTCATGATAACTGATAGGTAGTATCCCTTTGTGAACTTGATTAAGCCCACTAGACCAGCAGCTTGCGCGATCTTATGAATACCTCCGTCAATTGACTCATTTAATCCATGAATGAGCTCAACCATGTCTTTTCTGGTATAAAAGTAACTTGTTTCTTCCAAAATCCCTAAGGGATCATCCGGTGTTCCACCACTGGAGATCTCGATAATTCTAAAGAGACTCTCTTTCGCATTGCTACCAACAATGTACATCGTAGTCGCCGAGTTGTAAATTGTGAACTTTTGAAGGATGATGCGTTTGTTGTTGAGTTCAGGACATGGTATGTCATTCTCGTCACCAGAGTTATCCACGTCTCTCTCACTTGAAATTGACTCCTGATGATTCATGGTGTCATACTTAGAGTAATCATTTCCGGACCGACTAATGTCAGACATTTGGTGTGCTTTTCAGGCAGGGTAATCTCTATCCTCCAAGTTGCATTGTGGAATTTTGACCGACGTCACGTGATTTAACCTGGTGATATATCCGTTAATATCTGATGTAGGATCGTAAATTCCTAATACTATTGACTCAAAACTCTCTCTGTGTTTATAAAAATGAGGGAAATACTGTTTCCTTAAAATAATATTTCTCGTGATGAGTCAGTGAGATACCATAGGGAATGTTATACTCAATTAGGCAGGTTTTACCAAGGCAATGGTTAGTCCAGTCCAGATTCGTTTATTTTTTCAAAGTCTGAATAAAGGATCTAAGTCATTATCTTCTGCAATGTTGCAAAACTGTCCTCGATTATTATCTGGTATGAACATTTAGGCCTACATGTTGGCTCACACATTTCAACAGTGCAGACAATATGCACACCAGAAAATTGTGCTCTCTCCCCCACATAGTAGCAATTCTGATTAAATAGATATCTATATTCTCCAGTCAAGTTCTTCAACCCTTCTCCTAGTAGTTGCCCGCCTCTTGACTCCTCCAAAATCGTCGACTTCTCTTCTCATATTCTCTCGTTTCAAACGACGAGTGTTTCTCTCTCTTTCAATTTCTCGTTTCTCAATTTCCCAAGGACTCAATGTCTCAATGAAAGGTTCCCATACGGCATTTCCATTATGGATGCTGCTATCTGTTCTAATGCGAACGTTTTTTTCAAATATAAGACCCGCCAACTGTTGATATTTGTGAAGCTCGTGATTGTAAGATCCTTCAATGAGTTCTCGCTTCAACCGAAGAATCAATTCGTGCAAGCTATGTGCGATCGCTGGTTTGAACTCGAGAGAAAGTCCCAAATCCGCAGTAATTATGTCAGCAAATTCTTCGGGAGTAACATCACTTTGATTGAGATCCCATTCGAACTTGTCTTCGTACAACTTCTTATCCAAGTTGACTGATAAATCAATGATAACATGATATTCAGCTCCGGGCGGTAGTTGAGCATTCTTGACAAATTGGTATTCTTCAATTTGCTTGTTAATTGATTCAACAATTTCCAGATGGAGCAGATTGGGCAATTCCAACTCCATACAAAGCAATGATGCAAACTGATCTGGTGTAACCAACGTCTCATCAATATTCCACATGAAGAAATCGATTAATTTGGAAAGTCCCGCGTTGTATTCGAGGTTCAACTTCACAGGAACTAAGTTATCTGTCCCAAACTTTGCAATACTGTCTGCCATGATTTCATCTTGAAAAATTTCATTTGAACCAGTCAATCTGGCAGGCTTCAAAAGATGCTTTTGAACGTGGGTATTAGTATGAGTGCTTGCATTAGGGAAGTCACTAGCAGAATTGGACTTGTCCTCCTCATACTCAAAATCGTCATTTATGTTGTCAAATTCGGCGTAATTGATCTGCTGAGCATTACGTTTGGCAGACCTCTCTTGAGGAACATTGTTCGCAATTATCGCACTATCTGGATCCTTGCTAATTCTTGAAGTGATTCCAGTGCTCAAAGCCTGTGGAAGAAATGCCTGATTATTGTATGTCAACATCTGTTGTCAAAATGATTGAATCTACAACAGGAGAAAAAATACTCCAAAACGCGAGAACTTTTCGTCGTCCGCACGACGTACGAAGATTACCCTTGTCATGGATAGCAAACTAATACTTGAAGATTTTTTAACCAACCATGGGTTAGACCGAGTCTATCCCTCTAGGAATGTAATTAAGGAGAACCCCATTATGGATACTGAGGGTGTTGAGATTCTTCAGGCGTTATCTACCCAACACAATAAACTGATCCGCAAAGTGATTGAGAACTCAAACACTCATTTCAATCCTGTCGAATTCGGGGATTTCAAGGAATCAGTTGATGAGATACATGGAAATAGTCTGGACTCAAGAAATTTTTTTGATCTATTACTAGACCTTCGGAATTTGGGTAATGGAACTTCACACCAGGTTGTGTGGCTCGATGAAAGAATCAAAATTCAGATTGCGACGATTGAAAGAAGAATTCATAAACTCGGGCTTATTGAAAGAAGTGGAAATTTTGCTAATGATCAAGAAGACAGTTTCCATAAACTTTTGTGTGGGATATTGCAAAGCTAAATCAAGGTTCTAACTGTGATAACTGATGCCCCAAAGGGTGGTAATCGGCGTTTTCAACCCATCGCCATATATCGAAAGTCCAGTTAAGGTCTCTCCTATCTCCAATAAAATAGGAACTTTCTATGGCACCTCGTTTATGCTTGTTTAAATATGTAAGTCTTTCAATCCTAGAGTGAACTAAAGCCATGGCACACATTGGACAAGGTTCATAAGAAGTGTAAAATATCAAATTTTGGCATAGGTATGCACTTGTGCCTTCCGTCTCGTTCACACTTCGTGATTTTTCTGCCTCGGCGACCATGGCAATAGCGTTCATTACACTATGATGTAAAGGATGTTTGTCCCTTTCATCAAATGCAGTGTGAAGAATCTTGATTTCCCCATTGGTGGATTGCTCTTGAGCTACGATTGTCACAAATGGGTATTTCAAGTGGCCACCCATGGTGTCGATTAATTTTTCAATGATCCATCGCTCTTGCTTTAAGTCCAAATTGGATGAGAGGAGTGCCTGATGATTAGGGTTACCTTTCCACGCCATTGGCCAGATCAAATCACTCCACTTTTGAGCTACCTCCTTTACTAAAGGTAATACCTTTGGAACCTGCGATATTTTGAGACTGTCACTCTCTGTAATCACTCCTGAATTGTCCTCCAAAAGAGCGAGGAGATCTTGAAATTCTAAATAGGTTGCCGTGCACAAAACTGCAATAATTTGAGTAGTAGATCCCTCTCCTTTCTTCTTGAATCGTTTAATATGATGGAGGCGATCCTGCTCTGCTTTGTCAATATGATTCTCAATGAACTTTAAGATCAACTTGGTGTATTTGGGGGTGATCGTACATACCCAAACATCCATCAACTCAGGAGAATTGTCATCTATTTCATTGAAGTTTGATTTTCGTATTTGTTTTAGTACGTTTCCTATTGTGGATGTTTTGTAATCAACATCATTTCTTCTGTTTAATCTCATCACAATTTGAAGTACGTTCGAGTAATATTGCAGATAATCGAAAATCATCCCGCGCTACTATGCCATGGCCAGCACAACATCCTTGCGAAGCTATTTGGTATTGAGCTTCCCAGATTTGAAAGCTGCTCTTGAACTGAAAAATAATGAATTTGATTCGCATTCAAACTCCTTCTTGACCTTCTTAGAATATGTTCGAGTTGCTGGTCCGCATCCGTATCGTAAGAGTGGAAACCATGAGAACCAACTTCGAGATCAGGAAGAGGATATCTCTCACTCGGACTTCATTGACTATATGCGCAAAAATATGTCGAGATTTCACTACAATGTGACTCTGTTGAATTATTCGCCATACCCTGGGCAATTAGACAGCAAAATGAGATTTCAGATTAACAGTTTGAAAGAGAAGGAATGGGCTAAGCTTTGCACTTTGATGGGCAGACGCAGATTCTCTGAGTTTGTTATGTCAGTTAAATGGTGTTATGATGGTTCGGTTCCTGTTCTCCACCTCCTCAACAAAGACCACGACATCCAATTGTCAACGAACAAAGAGTATGTCAACAAATCGAGAATGTATTATCATTGGCACTCTGGCAATTTTAGTTTCAGTGCATTCAATGGAACCCCTCGTCAAATATTATCAGTAATGTTAGGCGAATCCACAACCATTATTGGAACGATTCCTAAGAGGGCAAAAAAACTCTTAAAGGTCATTGCTAATGCTCGCAAAGTCGGCTCTCGATTGGACTACTTTCGCATATTCCATGAAGTTGTATTCTCAGGTAAAGGAGTGGACGTCTTTGAAGGTGTGTCATCATTTGAGGATGTATTGAAGTTCGTTTTGATATGCGTAAGCAGGGTCTTTTCTGACTTTACTTTCGGCAGTCGAACAAACAAGAATAAATTGGTGGCCGCCATCAGACTGTTCCTACGTTTACAAAGAAAAGAAAGCTATGAAATTTGCAATTTCGTAAGGCTGTTGGAAATTTCATCGGTCCCCTGGCTAGGAAAATCGAAACTGGTTTCCTCTCATCATGATCTTTGCCTGCGTCAATATCTATTGCAGTGCTTCATGAAATGGCTCTTTGGAGATTATATTGTTCATCTAGTAAGGAACTTTTGGTATGTCACTGAATCACATTCGACAACACAGACGGGTACCGGCTCAATTTATTTTCCACACAGGTCTTGGAAAGCTTTAACAGACGATTGGATCGATGATTATGTCCTTAATTATTTGAAAGAAGCTGGGGTTCCTCGCTTCGAGGATTCTAAATACTTCAATCATGGTTGTTTAAGAGTTTTACCGAAAAGGAACGACTTTCGGCCCCTATGTGTTCCGTGCAAGCACCTGTTGAGTATTGAACTGAATGCGTCATTCCGTGAAGAGTTCAGGATATATGACAGGAATGTGATACGGCCTCTTCGTGAAATTTTGAGAATGCAACAAGCGAAGGTTGAGAATGGAATCTGTCCCAGAAATCATTCAACTCGCGGCGTCTTAATGCATCTCACGCGTTACAAAGATTATGTGCTCAAAAGCGAGCATTCGAGACCAACTATTTACGGTCTCAAATTCGATATGAAACATTGTTATGACAATCTCAACCAATCTAAGATAATAGAAGTAATCGGAGATTTGTTCGCGAACGATCCTGAAGAAGAGGAATATTTTGTTAGGCGGATTTCAAAAAGCAAGGATTTAGAAGCCTTGCATTGGAAGCTCGCACTGGTCATCACGGATAGACTGCGTGTTTCTGAATTAGACGTTATTCGATTTCCAGATCGCCTTGGCAACGTGTCGCCAATATTATGTGATGATAACAAGATTTGGAAGTTCAGTAAGGGGATGATTCTAGATATCGTGAAGCACCAAGTAATCAATTCCTCAATAGAATTGCCTATGTCACCCGGAAAACCCTTCAAGCGCCGAAGAGGGATTTTTCAAGGCATGGCGCTTCTGGCGACGTTCTGTGACATTGTTTATAACAGATTGGCTGATGAACTATTCTCTCAAATCGAAAACCGCGAAGAGTCAGTATTGTTACGATTAGCAGATGACTTCCTCTTTCTCTCAACAAAAGAAGATAACTGCCAGAAGATGCTTGATTTGGCGACATCGTCCGTAACTACTGACTACGGCGCATACATCAATGTTGACAAATGTTCTTCCCTTAACGGAATACAGGGTGGAATCTTTAATTTCGTTGGGTTGGAAATTGATATCAAGACTTTAGGTGTTAGAAGCTACAATTCGCAGACATACCGAATTCCAAGAAAATCACAATCATCTTTCGCTAGGGTATTGCAATACTTACGATGGAATCTTGCTGTTCGATTGAACAGATGCCACTTGGACTTGAAATTCATCAACGAGACTGGTATCATCGAAAACATCAAAGATGTCCTAGACCCAACCTTTGATTGCATTGCGAAATACTTGCCTCGCGATAGTGATGAAATTCAAAAAGAAATGGATAATTTAGTAATACTTTGTTGTGACGTTCTTTGCTTTTTGATAAAAAAGCTTGTCGCTTTCAACGGACTCGAATTTGCTCTTGAGAATGTTTACGAATCATTTACCCAAACTATGACGACCAAATTGCAAAGCCAAGTTCCAGGTATTCAAAACTTGATCCGAAGATTATACACTGATATTTGATTAAATGATTCCTAAAGAAAGCTTGAGGTTTTCAGAATCCTTTTCTTGACGTCTGCGTTCCAAGTCCTCGATGCCACCGGAATTCTTAAATCTATTATCTTCCACGAAATCACCCAACTCCTCCTGAAACTGGGACACTGTCAAAAGCTCTCTATCCTTCTGCCTTAACCTTTCTGCCTTTGCTATTGCATCCAAACGAGTTACATGGTCTGGAATGAGAGCGGCCACCTCACTCATGACTGCATCTCTTAGGTCTTGCAAACTCTCTCCGGGCTCTTGCAAATTGGTGATACCCGGAAAAATGGCCCTTCTCAGAGACGCTTGCTTACTCTGTTCCAAAGAGCATTTCTCAATAAGATCAAAGGTTTCCTGAATTTTCTTGATATCCTCCTCTAAATCCGAAGTTAAATCATCTTGCAAATTGAAAAATTGTTGTTCTTCGCATACTTTATCCAACTCTGCCTCCCAAATCTTTTTCCACGTGGGTTTGCCGTCCGAAATATAGCTAGTTAGCTTTGTAAGCGAGTGCTGCGCCTCAGTTATCTCCTTGCGAGTACTTTTGAGTTGTTTTGGACCTAACCTCACACCTCTTTGAGCGACGTCTTTTCTTAGAGCTTCCATAATGTCCTGAAGATCGTCAACTTTTGTCAATAAGTTGTCTGAATCGCCTGAAAGCTTCATATAGCTCTGTTGCATAAAGTTTCGATTCGATGACTTACTGCCCTCCAGTAGCCCAGCCGACTTGAGAGCATCGATCTCCAGCGTTAATTCTTTAAGAGATACTTGAAAGGCATTGTTTCTCGAATTCAGGAGTGACTGAACTCCCTTGAGTTCTCTCATAATTGCGCTGAACAACTTGGAATTCTTGAGCTCTTGAGATTTGCCTCCAATTTCAGTTGAGTGCACCGGGACAGGAGTTGCATTCAAACTAAACGAGCCTAACAAATCTTTGAACTCAGTGATCATTATATTGTCGAAGTCATCGAATCTTTTCATTAGATGCTCTAGCTTCGATTCCAAAGATTTGAAACTTGGGCTCTCTTCAAGAGTTTCACGTAGGCATAAAAGTGTGCCGTCTTTTATATCCTCATCCATGCGGTGATCCTCCAACTCAAACCACACAGATGACACAGAATCAAAGACGTAGATGTCAGGAAATGCTTCTGAACCTGGAGAATAGGCAAACTTCTCTACAAATTGGAGGCGAAGTGAGGCCAATGTCGTAGGAACCAGAATAATCACTTTCTTCGTAGTTTCATTCACCCGCATAAAAACCGACAAAGATTCTGGATTTGAGGGAGATTGCCTATTTTCTTGAACGTCGTCCCCAGCCGTTATTTTCAGTCGGTCATCGAAACCAATTTCGGGAGACTTGTATGTATCGCTTGCAATGCGTGGTAGTTGATTGCCATTAAGGTTTGCAAGCTTCGCGAACTGATATGCGCTGAACCTCTTTGAGGCTCTTCTCAGTATAACATTCCCTTTCTGTAGCTTGGCCAAAGCATCGCTTGAAGGGGTGCTCGTCTGCTTTGGATGGAAATTCTTGTCGTCTATTGCCTCACGATTTTCAGAGTCTTGAATTGGACCCACCTGAATTTCCGGAGCACCTCGAGATTTCCTGAGAGAGAGACTGGGTGCTGGTGAAGTAATCTTTGAAAGATGCAGTAACGAACTTCCATCTGCTGACTTCGTAGTCGACTCAGACTCCATCCTATTTGCAATGGTGTTTGCTTCGGCCACTTGTCTTGCTATTTGCTGCTTGGCTTTTAAATTCAGGAGCAAGTTGACTATTATGTTCCTGATGTTTGGAAGAAAACGGTCAAGGTTCTCTTGTGTAGGTGCTTCACTCAAAGCAGATTCAAGGACAATTCGCAAAGCTTTGGGAACATTCCCTAAGTCGGATATGTCAACCCCTGCATTCGTAAAAGCCCTCGAGGCTGCTCGGAAATCATTACCAAGTTTGACGTAGGCATCCGACACAAACTTGTCATCTGCTCTTTGTCTCGCCCATTGAGTTAGGCTTTCTAGGAGGTGCTTTGTTGACACAAGTAATCTAGTCACACTACTCTCTATGGTGTTCATGGAAGCGCGTCTAGCGATTGATCCTTTGACTGTGTGGCTACCTGAACCGACTTGATCGACCATATCGAAGTTTGAATGTTGAACGGAATAGCAGTGATCTTGAAAGTGCATTTTCTAATGCTTGATGTGCAGGAAAACGTTATACAATCGCTTGTTTACTTATCAATGGTGGAAATACATTATGGTTAGCAGTGGGCAATGAATTCTATCATGTCAGTCTTTACACAATAATTGCAATGTTCTTGAAACTTTCTTTTTATAAGCGTGGTTCCTTATGTGATGAAATTCGCATTCTTTTTCCAATCCTACAAAATCTCAACACAAATATAACACGAAGATCGTTGCCCATCATTCTCATAAAAATTGCGCTCAATGAGTACCTGAGAGTATGTATCAGCACTGAAACAGGGTTACTCTCACCGAGCTTTACGACAAGGAGTAGGAAATGCAATATGATTTATTATTATCTATTACTTTCAGTGGCTGCAAGAATTCATCTTGCGATAGTTGCAACGTAGTACACGAGATTGACACAAATGCTAAGCATCGTACACGGGAACAAGTTGAACAATATGTATTTTTTCTTTAAAGTATGTTAAAACAAAATAGAAAAGAAAATATGTATATGTTTGGTGCATTAAGAGTACTATGAGACTTATGTGAACCATTTCTCAACAACGCCATCATCACCAACGTGTTGCAAAAGTGAGATGGCTTCTGCATGTGGCAACGTGGACAAAAGAGAAGTGGTTAAGCTCACAGCCCGAGTGGCAAGTTGACCATCGATGGACTTGTGAGAAAGTGCTTGCAAAACAGCATCAATAACCTTAGCCTTCTGGTCCGAGACAGCGGCATTGTTGCTTTCAATCAAGTCTAATAGAAACTCGTAGGAAGTCTTTGCAGCATCAGGATCCTGGATAATTGGCAATAAAGTGACCCATTGATGAAGAATCTCATCCAAATTTGTAACCAACGCACCATTGGCGCGACAAATCTTAGCAACCGAAGCGACACAATTTTCAGTTGCTGATAGGTTCTCGTCGGCTCTAGCATCTGGAAAGGCTGCAATTTTGAACAATGTGGGTAAGGTAGCTAAGCACATCTGAGCATAGGTCTCATTTCCGTTCTGTGCGGCAACACCAACAGCAAACGCAGCTGCTTGTCTGATACTTGCCTGTGGGGCAGTCAAGCAATCAGATATAATATAAGCAAGATATTCTGTCTGGGAAAAGGCCGAGCCGCAATAGTCAAATACATCACAAAGCATACACAAACCAGATAACCTAACGTTTGTGTTCTCATCCGAAATGAACGCGTGCGCGAGTGGTAATAGTTGAGATTGGAATGGACCTAAGAAGTCAATCCTTGCAACCTTGAAAATGGTGCTCACTGCTTTATTGATTTCATCGAGAAGCTCCTCATCCGTGTACTCCTCCTCATTGTCGTCGACAACCTCAGTGTACTCATCGTCAGTGCCATCCCTTGAATTGATGCGACCATATATCTCACTCAAGTTGGTGTTGATAGCACTAGACAATGTTTGCAATTGGTGGCCTGAGATCAGATTCAATCCCAAGGTTCCAATACACTCAACTAAAGACGTGTAATAAGCCACAAGAAGTTCAGGGACAGGCTCATTTGTAGACACCTCGGAAAGCTTGCCACAAACCTGAGACCAGATGTCCAGAGTCTCAGTAGAAGTTGGAGAAGTTGCAAATACAGTGCACTTCAACAAGGAGGCCAAAGTCAACGCAGCAGAAGCACGGACACCATCGTGCAAATAAAAATCAAGAGCCGGGATGGCAATGTCATGCGCTATTTCCTTAACCCAGGGAAAGAACAGACCTTTGAGTTGGGTCGCATAAACTCTCAACAAGTCTATTGCGGACACCTTCTCATCCAAAGCTGCAGTATGAACAGCAATTAGTTTGCCACTCAAGTTGATCACGTCCCATTCCTCATTGTTACTGTAGTCTTCGGCCTCATCCTCTTCCAATAATGAGATATCCTGTGCTGCTTTTGCAGAAGCGAGCAAAGGTGGCAATACAATAGGTAGATATGGTAAGAAATCATTGCCGATGGTCCGACAAATTCTACCCCAACCTTGCTCTAAGTATGATTTCACAGGATCATCAACTTCGACGATGGACTCTTGAATGCTACCGAGAATCTGGATAAGTTCTTGGCCATAGGTTGCAAAATTCTCCTTACCGACTGCCATTGAGATCAACGTCGCACACTCAATGCATTTTGCGGTCAACATCCTATTTTCCGGTCCCATATCTGTCTTTAAAAATCCGATCAACATTGGGAGCAATGAGTCATGATATTTAATGAATGTTTGTTTGGCAGAATCCGCGATGATTGCAATCGTTATCAAAACTTGCTCCTGAACGTAGCGTTTGGGGGATTGCAACAAGCCTAAGAGATTATTCAATAAACTGTCCAAATAAGGTTCCAATACCTCCTTGGACGCTTCTTCAGAAAAATTGACCAAGGCAGCTGCAGCGTGTGCCTGAACACGAGGAACAGACTTATTGGTGAGTTTGGAAATCAAGGCTGGTAAGATCCGATCACCAGCAGTTCTCTGAATCACATCCGCGAAGTCAGTGGATATTTGACCCAATGCATTACAGCATGCGTACTGAACCCTGGAATGGGGGTGATCAAGGGTGGGCAAGATCATATCCAAAAGTCTAGGAATTTCAGTGATCAAAACGTCGACGCATCCCTCTGCAGCAGAAGATAACGCCATTAGGGCCGCGAAAACTTCTCTCCAATGAGAAGATTGACACATCATAGGAAGATATTGAAACAAAGGACCTGCAAGCAACTGCCCTCCTAATTTCAACGAAATTCTATCCAATGATTGTCTAGCAGCATCGAATTCAGGTTCATCATCTTCATCTTCAGTGGACTCGTTATTCCACTCAGCTGCATCCTCATCATCCTGACTAACTTCGGTCAACAAAGACAAATTAACCGACACCATAACAGGAGTGTAAGTACTCGATTGCTTACACATCGCCGGGGAAACTTCAGCAAATGTAGTCAAAAGTTCGAGTGCGGCAAGTCTTGCTGCCAGTTCTAACTCTACGTTCTTTGCAACCGTTGAGCAAAAGTCAACAATAGTTGGAAGCAATTCTTTGAACATTCTCGGAACGATTTCGACAAGGTCAATGAGTGATTCCAAGATGTTGGAAAGTGCTTGATCTTGTCCACTTTGCAAAAATCTGGGCAAGGAGTTCAATAAGCTTGGTAGTAATGGCGTGAAGGATTGCCAGATACTCTTCGGAAGCTCTCGAAAGAAGGAGACGTAAGCAGTGCATGTTGCAATACGCACTTCGTCGCTTTCGTCTTCAAATCCACCACTAAATATTGGGACCATTCGGCCAACATATTCTTTCTCAATGATTTCAGGTGAAGTAGCAAGAATTCGATAAGCAGATTCTCTCATACTTCCATCAGAACTATTGGCCAACTGGAAAATTGCTGGTACAAGTTCTGGCCATGAACCTCTTGGTGAGACATCTTCCTTAGCCACTTCCGAGATAGCATCCGCTAGTTTTCTCCGAACTTGACTTGACTGATTTGAAGCAAACCCTTGTAATAGTATCACTCTAATCTCCTGTTTCGTTACATCGTCTAAGACTCCAATAGTTCTATCGGAAATACTACTGAAGTCTTTGGGGCTTCTGATGGCAATGCGCCTGAATAAGACAGCGGAAAACGACTTGATAGTTTCATCGTTCCCTCCGACAGCGTTTTCAGCTAGAGAGGTTAGCAATATGCCCACGTTTTTGCCATCCCTCCACTCGGAGTCCATAAGCTTTTCAGCATTCGAGCGGATCTCATTATCAGCAGAAATGAGACCTTGGAGCAATTGGTTCAACTGCGAAGCTACACCTGGATCAACAGACATTCTGAATAGAAAAGTCAACCGTCTCCTCCTGGATTGAATAAGATCGCACAAAAACTTCTGCACTGTCCAGAGTCGGAAGGTGTCAAAGAGGTGAGGAAAATGCGTTTGGAATACAATTCAAGTGATTCTGAGAAAAAAAAAAACAGACCTGTATGTAACACTCAAGTACTTCGATGAAGGTTATTTTCTAGCACTTTTTAGAACGGTCTTCAAACATACGAAAATCACTAAAATTTACATTACTTATGTGACTTACTACTTCTTGAGAATGGTAATGACATCCTCGTCTTGCAACTCATGACTCAAACCAACAATTTGCGGTTGGTGCTTAACTGAAGTACCAAAAACGACAGCATTCCGAAAATCATCAACAAGCGACTTGTGTATAGAATTGCAAAAATCTTCAACAGAGCAGCGGTCACGGCGCAAAACCACGGGCTCACTGAAATCGGGCAACTGCCCTTTTGGCTTCGTGTAGACTCTAACCAATTTCAACCGACTCCACATCATTTCCAAAAGATCATCGAGATTCCAGCCATTTCCTGAAGAAATAGGTATAGCATTAGGAATCTTATACAATAAATCAAGTTCTTGTATGGAGAATGAGTCAATCTTGTTGAGCACATAAATAGCAGGAATGTATCTTCTCGATTTTGCTTCGATGGCATCGATCAAATCGTCAACAGTAGCATCGCATCTGAATGCAATGTTTGCCGAGTTAATTTTATATTCCGACATAACAGCTCTGATTTCATCATTATCCAAATGGGTTAGTGGTGAAGTAGTGGTGATATTGATGCCCCCTCTTTCTTTCTTGTTGATGATGATATTAGGAGGTTCCCTATTGATTCTAATTCCAACACCCTCTAATTCCTTTTCAATAATCTGTTTGTGTTGCAATGGTTTGTTCACATCTAGGACCAAGAACAATAAGTTGACAGATCTAGCAACTGCGATGACCTGTTTTCCTCTTCCCTTACCATCTTTGGCACCCTCAATAATCCCAGGAAGGTCCAACATTTGGATTTTTGCACCCTTATATTTAATAACTCCAGGAACAGTAGTTAATGTAGTGAATTCATACGCAGCAGCCTCAGAGTGTGTGCCAGTAAGTTTCGACAAGAGGGTAGATTTCCCGACTGAAGGAAATCCAACAAACCCGATTGTAGCCACTCCCGTTCTAGCGACGTCGAATCCAACCCCCCCACCACCTCCACCGGAAGAGCTATCGGTTAGGAGTTCTCGTCTTAACTTTGCCAACTTGGCTTTGAGCTGACCCAAATGAAAGGAGGTAGCCTTATTCTTCTGGGTCTTTGCCATCTCATCCTCGATCGCCTTGATCTTTTCTACCGTGGTCATTTTTTCAATAAAATCTCGAGCGTACTCTTCGAGGTGAACAAATTTTCAAGAGCGTACATGGTTTTACTCGCATGATTTGAGGGCCGCACGAACATTCACTTTCGCAGGAGCATGATTCACTCCGTGTCTGAAGACCATCCATCTTAGGGTCAACACAAACTGTTACGACTTCATTTGAAGTCCCACAAGGATGAGGACAAGCTATTAAGTACTATCTGTTTTTCTTATCTATCATGACTAATGGTTCGATTATTCAGAGTTGGCAAAGTGAAACAAGACCATGCTTAAGGTTTGTATTTTTCTATTTATAAATCTAATAAATTGCAAGCGAGAAAGATGAATTGGTGAAGAATGACGTTAAGCACGAAGATGTAAGTCTATTTAGCCTGTTTGATGAATTGTACCTTGGGGCATTTGATACTGCATATTGAGAACCGAAAATTCTTTCTTTCAAAGTAGCTTCAGTTATACCTACCTTCATCCACTTACTTTGAAATGGCGAAAAAGTCGAAAAAGGGACAGAAGTCCGGCGTTGACATTTGGGATGATGAGGATACGTACGAGCAGCCTGCCGCTGAAGAGTTTGGTGAAGAGGTGACCCAAGGCTCTCAAGAACCGGCTGATGAATCTGAGGAGCCGGTTTCAAACGATTTCTTGAGCTCCATCAGAAATTCTAAGCAGAAAAAGGAAGCCAAGGAGAAAGAGGAGAAGGTGAAGAAAGATGGGCCTAAACTTTTGAGTAAGAAAGAGAAGGAGAAGTTAAAGAAGGAAGCCGAGAAGCAAGCTAAGAAGGAGGCAACTGCTAAGAAGAAAGCAGACCAAGCAGCTAAGAAGGAGCAAATTAAAGAGGCTAATAAGCAAAATGCCTCTTCCAATGCCAACAAGAAGGCCTCGAGTGAAACTTCTACTCCTGAACCCGAGGAAATCAAAGCTGCTCCAGCTAAGAAGGGTGGGAAAAAAGCACCGGCCGGGCTCGCAGCTTTGAAGCGCCAATTGGAGTTAAAGAAGCAGTTGGAGGAAGAGCAGCGTCGTATTGAAGAAGAGGAAGAACAACGTCGTATTGAAGAAGAAAAGCAGGCTGAAGTTGCTGCTGCTCAACAAGAAGCCGCACGTGAAGCCAAGAGAGAGAAAGAGAAATTGAAGAAGGAGCGGTTGAAAGCGGAAGGTAAGCTTTTGACAAAGAAACAAAAAGAAGAAAAGCGCGCTCAAGAGCGCCGCCGTGAATTGCTTTTACAGGCCGGCGATATTTCGGTGGCTGGCTTGGAGAAGAAGAAATCCGGCGAAGTCGAAGGGGATAGAAAAACAAAGAGAATTGTCTACACCAAGAAGAAGTCGACTAAACCCAAGACTTTTGTCCAGAAGATCAACAAGGCTGCAGTCAAAGAAACTGATGAGAACGGAGAAGAGCTCGCCGATGATTGGGAGCAGATGCTTGACGACGCTGATGTCGCCGAGGATTGGGAAAGCGCTTTGAGCGTTGAAGAAGAACTGGTTAAAAAAGAGAATGATGTCGAGCCTAACGAAGGAGCAGAAGAAGAAGTAGAAGAGAAAGAAGAAGAAAGTGTTCAAGCATTGGCAGCTGCAGCAGCAGCTGAACAAGCTAAGAAAGAGACGGAAGCCAGGGAAAATGCTAAAGCAGAGGAAGAAGCAAAGGCTAAACAAGAAGCTAAACTGTTACAGAAGTCGTCTAGCATTCCAAGTGAAAAGGATTTGCGCTCGCCAATTTGCTGCATCTTGGGTCACGTCGATACCGGTAAAACGAAGTTATTGGATAAGATTAGACAAACGAATGTTCAAGGAGGAGAAGCTGGTGGAATCACACAGCAGATTGGTGCTACATACTTCCCAGTTGATGCTATCAAGCAGAAGACCGCTGTTATGGCAAAATACGAGAAACAGGTGTTTGATGTTCCAGGTCTTTTGATTATAGATACTCCTGGCCATGAGTCCTTTACCAACTTGAGATCCCGAGGCTCTTCTTTGTGTAATATTGCTATTTTGGTTATCGATATCATGCATGGCTTGGAACAACAGACGCTTGAATCTATCAGATTATTGAGGGATAGGAAGGCTCCTTTCATTGTTGCGTTGAACAAGATTGACAGACTATATGATTGGGAAGCTACTTCCAACAACTCTTTCCGTGACTCTTTCTCGAAACAGACTAAATCTGTCCAAAACGAATTCTTCAACAGGTACGAGCAAATCAAACTTGCCTTGTCAGAGCAAGGTTTGAACTCTGAGTTGTATTTCGACAACAAGAACATGTCCAAATATGTGTCGATTGTTCCAACTTCAGCTGTCACAGGTGAAGGTGTCCCTGATTTGTTATGGTTGTTGCTTGAATTGACTCAAAAAAGAATGTCTAAGCAGTTGATGTACTTGTCCAAAGTGGAGGCAACCATTTTGGAAGTTAAGGTTGTTGAAGGTTTTGGTTACACAATTGATGTTGTGTTATCTAATGGTGTCTTGCACGAAGGTGACAGAGTTGTGCTTTGTGGTTTGAATGGTCCAATTGCAACAAACATTAGAGCTCTCCTTACACCACCACCATCTCGTGAGTTGAGAATCAAGTCTGAATACGTCCACCACAAGCTGGTCAAAGCAGCTTTGGGTGTAAAGATTGCTGCAAACGATTTGGAAAAAGCTGTTGCAGGTTCAAGATTGTTGGTTGTCGGTGAAGATGATGATGAAGAAGAAATGATGGAGCAAGTGATGGATGACTTGACTGGTTTGTTAGATTCTGTTGATACATCTGGAAAGGGCGTGGTTGTCCAGGCATCAACTTTGGGATCTTTGGAAGCTCTCTTGGATTTCTTGAAGGACATGAAAATCCCGGTGATGTCGATAGGTTTGGGACCAGTTTACAAGAGAGATGTTATGAAGGCAACCACAATGCTCGAGAGGGCACCAGAATTGGCTGTGATGTTGTGTTTTGATGTCAAGGTTGATAAGGAAGCTGAACAGTATGCAGAGGAGCAAAAGATCAAGATCTTTAATGCCGATATCATTTATCACTTGTTTGATGCTTTTACTGCTTACCAGAGCAAGTTGCTTGAACAACGCAGAAAGGATTTCATGGAATATGCCGTTTTACCATGTGTTTTAAAGACTATCCAAATCATCAACAAGCGTAATCCTATGATTATCGGTGTTGACGTGATGGAAGGAGCTGTTCGTATCGGCACGCCAATTTGTGCCGTACGTAAGGATCCTACAACCAACCAACCAAACATTCTTGTTTTGGGTAAGGTTGTTTCATTGGAAGTGAATCACAAAGGATCGGACATTGTTAAAAAAGGTCAGACAGCTGCTGGTGTTGCTATGAGATTGGAAAACCCATCAAGTGCACAGCCAGTTTGGGGTCGTCATGTCGACGAATCTGACAACTTGTACTCCTTGATTTCCAGAAGATCTATTGACACTTTGAAGGATCCAGCTTTCCGCGATACTGTGTCAAGAGATGACTGGCTCTTAATCAAGAAGTTAAAGCCTGTTTTTGACATTAAGTAGTTAAATCGATAAAGATCAATTTCATTGAGTTCGCTCTAATCGCGCGCACTTCCGAAAGAAGAAGTCTAGAATGTCCAATAGAAGAGTGAGGAAAAAATTACACCGAAAGGAAAATCTAATCTCAACTCTATACTCCCCAAGATGCAAGATTTACCACCAATTGGAGGCTATGAGCCTGTTCAATGGAAAAGAAACCTCCCTTCCAGAGGTTTCAGACCATCCATATACTTCTGGGGTATTTCCGGTATCATCGCTTTCGGCTTCTACAGATTTTATCAAGGTGTTGACGAACAAAGAGAGCTTTCGAGGGAGAAGCAATGGGCTCGCTTCTATCTCGAACCCTTGTTGAGAGCCGAAGAAGACAGGCACCTTGCGAGAAGATATTTTTCTGAGTTGAAGAGACAAGAGTTGGTATCAGAATCCATGTCTCCAGAAACAAGAGCTAAGTTTGAAGAGCCAATTTACAATGATAAATCCAAACTCCGTTTTCCCCGTTACACCGTTGGAGTTGATCCTAGTGAACATTAGCAGTGTTACAATACCGTTCTAGGATAATCAGGGTAGAGGGCTTGAGTACTCTTTTCATCTAATGGTTTGTCACAAAAAAGAATCTTTTCCGTTGAGGATATGGAAAATCTTGCTTGTTGCCCAACGACCGTCTTGTATTTGTATCGGCCACACTTGCCGGTGAAAGATTGTCCATCATACATAAATTATTGCATTTCATTGAAGTAACGTGTAATTTGGAACTGTAATCGGATGTCAGAGGAAAGTCATACGTGATACTTTTCTTTCGGGCTTGCTTTAGAGCTAGAAGGGTTGCTTTAGAGCTAGAAGTGTGATTGCATTCCTTGACAATGAGACCACAGTTCACCCTGTTGCTTCATCGTTTGAAGACAAAGATAGAATTCTATCGAAGCAAGGGGTTCTTATAATCACGTTCTGCTCTCTTCAGACGGAGTGGCATGATCAGAAATTGGGCGTGTCACGACCTTCATGCAGAAGTGTAAAGCAGAAGTTCAAGTCGCCAAGTGCCTTTATCGGATTAAGAATGTCAGAAAAGATCACCACTAAGGATCAGGTCTTGCAGTTATTACAGAGATACGAATACTTCTTGTTCGATTGTGATGGTGTGATCTGGCTTGGCGATCATTTATTACCTTCAGTTGTTGAAACAATACAATTGTTGAAGGACTCCGGAAAGACGGCCATTTTCGTCACAAATAACTCCACAAAGTCCAGGGACGATTACCTTCATAAATTTGAAAAGTTAGGGATACAAGGAATCACAAAAGACGAGGTTTTCGGTTCTTCTTACGCTTCCGCAGTATACGTGAACAAGATCCTAAAGCTCCCAAAGGACAAGAAGGTGTGGGTTTTAGGAGAGGTGGGGATTGAGACCGAGCTCAAGCAGTTAGGGTATGAAACGATTGGAGGTGCCGACCCTGATTTGATTTCCAATGGAGTAACGTTTGATCCAGAGCACAGACAATTGAATGAGCTAGATGAATCTGTTGGTGCTGTGGTTGCTGGATTAACAATGAATTTGAATTACCTTAAACTTTCTATCACGATGCAATATTTGTTGAAAGATGACAGATCCCTTCCTTTCATTGCAACAAACATTGATTCCACTTTCCCTTCGAAGGGAAAACTTCTTATCGGAGCAGGATCTATTATTGAAACAGTCGCATACGCTAGTGGAAGACAACCTGATGCTATATGCGGAAAGCCAAATCAGTCAATGATGAACTCTATTAAGGCTGATAACCCAGGCTTGGCAGATCTGCCAAAAAAGGGTCTCATGATCGGAGATCGTTTGAACACTGATATGAAGTTTGGACGTGATGGTGGATTAGACACATTGCTCGTGCTCACTGGTATCGAAAAAGAAGAAACTGTCAAATCTTTGGACAGCTCCTCTGCACCCACTTATTATGCTGAGAAGCTTGGTGATCTTTTCGAGCTTGCCAGTTAGTGTCTGTCATAACTTAGATTTTTTTTTATTCTTGGTCTCAATTGAGATGATATAGATTGATACAATTGTTTTTCAAACTGCAGACTTCCTAACGTTAATTCGTATTTCTAAAGTGTATCTTTTCTCTAGTCCCATTGTGATAGTTTAGAGTTCGAAGAGTTAATACCAAATCTTTTTGATCTGATGATCTCATTTCTTTGGTTGCAGTTTTCTTAGTGGGCTTTTGTTGTTCGACGAAGTGTTGTTTTTTTTACTCTAATTTGGGAGGCAGTTTCGACAGAGATCTCTGGTGAACTACATCGACTGACCATGCGACATTCTAAACGGGCCTCATTATCCATTCATGCAGCTGAAATGCACAAGGACGGGTCTACCAAAATGCACCTCAGATTCTCATTCTCAGTCAATACATTGACAGCATTGCTAACCAATCAAAAAGTTCTCCAAATATTTCACAAAGGGTCAACTTAGAGTGAACAGGTAACCTAGTTCTCCATAGGGTTTTCGTTGTTTTGCGATTAGCGCTACTGTGGTCTACGAAGTACTAGCCTGGCTAATACGGGTGTAATCAGAGGCAGGAAAATTGCGTAACAGTAAACTAGAGGAGCAATTGAGGAGTAACCTGTAATGTTAAAAGGAAAAGAGTGACATCACAGGTCGATCCCTAGTAGAAGTAGGTGTGGCAAGGCTAAATCATTACAAACCAATTATAAATCAAAACGTTTCTATGTAATCTAGGAGCTCTTCGCTCTCCTTTGAGCAAAATTATCGATCACTATAGAAGAGAGTGATGTCATGCCAGAGAATGTTCACGTGACGTATGATGTAGGTCACATTTGTCAACGCAGGAATCCAATTGTTCAACATAACCGGGGATCATTCGCTTCGCCTTAGTTTTTCTGTTGTAATTGCGGGCACTCTTCAAAGCTGAATCCAACTTTAAAGGTTGTTGCAGTAACCCCTGATTGTCGAATTGTTTCCGATTTGTGAGGTCGTTCAGCGTTCTTCAAAGTCTAGACCTTTCCACGGTGGATTGTTTGGAGAATTGACATCTACAACCTTCTGATTCTAAATTTCAGAGAGATTGACTTACAAATTCCAAAATGAGTGAAGAAAAGAGACAGGAACTACAGGATACTGGATTGATCGAATGGTCAGTGTTCTCCGAGCTTGTAGCCATGGATGAAGACGAGGAGGGTTTTTCCAAGGGACTTTTCCAGACATTTGTCGATCAGTTCAAGGATACATTCAAGGAGATTGATGAAAATGTTACAACTAAGAACCTTGATAAATTGTCAGCTTTAGGACATTATCTTAAAGGTTCGGCTGCCGCATTAGGGTTGACGACTATCTCTGCTCAATGCGAAAGGATACAAAATTATGGACACAAAAACAACTTCGACAATTTTAAATTGGAAGACGAAGATGCGAAAGAGGACTCTGACGATTTTTGGATCTTTCTTATTGAAGATGCGAAGGATAAAGCAGAGGACGGATTCCTGAAGTCCAAAGAAGCTCTCGACAAGTACTTTGATGATGACTTGTAAGAGATGCACCATGTTCATTCAATTTAGGAAACTTGCGATGGTATCCATGTCAACAAAAGTTAGAACTTTGGCACTTGATACATTCACGGCTGCCCTCCTGGCATGAACAAAGGTGCCTATCGTCGTGCTGTAATCTAGTTTAGATGTCGTTTAATATATAAGGATCGTATAAGCGGCTTGTTACTTTTTCTTTTGAAGTACACAATAATCCATATACTCTACCTGGTATGGAATTAATTCTCTTAGCGGCTTGGGAACATACAAGAATTTTCCAATCCCTCTGTGGTCACCATCAGGACGAATCATTTTTTCGCTGCTCACCAATTCCCAACCATCCATAATAGACAACACACCACGATTGTTTGCAACAAACTGAATTTCTCCCAGGCCAAGGTTCACTGGTGAAGAGTTGTCAATAATGAAATCGCACACTTCGAGGTCAACTATTTTATCAGGAGAAAATATGTTCTTCGTGTTCATACCTTTAGGGTAGGCTGATGCAGCTTCGGGTAATGGAACGTGCTCAGGAAAATCACCAGGTAAAAGCCCATCAAACCCACCAGCAATAAACCTCAATCTGTAGTTATCAGGAAGGAAGAAAGAGGTTGGAAAGTGGTACCACTCCCGACCGATACAAATATTTTGAATTGAGATATCTGTACTGTTTCTTGCAATCTCATTGAATGCCCGGGCAGAAGTAATAGGTGCACTGTAATTCTCCACGAGGTTAACAATACGCAATAACGATACAACGATAACGGCTATCATTGAAAGCACGGAACACAATCTCGTCCAAGAGTTGGGTACTACTGTTTTCAACTTGGAGAACGTGCCCGACGTGAAGACGGCCGCGGATAAAGTGATCAACGGATAGATAGGATACAAGAATCTTTCTTCCTTGTGGGCCTGACTACCAAATATGTATGACCAAAGAATCAAAGGAATGCTGATACCAACAAGGATACGGATCTTATTCTTGAATAGTGCAGGATTTGCAACTGCACCAATATACCCAAGAATGGCGATGACATTGAAGTTCAAAAAAAGGTTCTTTGGATAATAAGAAAATGGTTCCGTTCCATAGATTTCGGGACCTTCACCCTCCGTAGAGAATACATTGTACAATACAATGTTGAATGGGACGAATAACATTGTGCGGTTGTAAATGTAGGAATCCACGGTGATCAGGGCAGTCATGATTGCCGCAAAAACAACAGTACAAATAAGCACTATTCGAACCAATGGATCAGTTTGGTATCTGGAACCGAGCGTAAACAAACCGAACGGAAGTCCAAGAGCCAACGTGAATGGCCATCCAAATACTCCAGCAAAGAGGAAACAGGTGATTGCATTCACACTTGGCCAAACACTGGCAAAAGTGTTCTCCAACGTCAAGACGTCGAGTGCGAATGAGGATGCCAATGTAATCCAGCCCATTGCAAATGAAGAAGGTAGAAGTGCAACACCACCATGGGACATTCCAGCCGAAACAGTAGAAAATAATAAGAACCAGTTGGCAGCGTACATGCTGATATTACGTTGCACACTACGGTAAAGTTTGTACTCCGTAAAGCAGGTAAATCCACTCAAAGCAACAACTCTGATGAAGTAAAAGAAATAATAGTCTGGAAGTTTCTCTCCAGTAATGTGAATAAAGTCCCGCAATGGAAAGGTCACAATGTAATAAGGAATCAAGTAAAGATATGATCTGATGGCATAGGCAGGTGAGTACTCCCATGTTTGTTTTCCAAAGCCCCTTGCAATCAAGTTGAGCGGTTCCCAATAGTTGAACGTTTCATCACAATCTGAAATGATCATGAACATACCACAATATCCTCTCATCAAAATATTAAATATGACGAGACTAACTCCCAAGAGGGTCTGCCAGATGGAACTGCTCTCATCATCAATCGGGATGTCAGGAGTTTGATTCCCAACAGGGACCACTTTCTTCCCCTCTGATGGCATTGTTCCAGAAACAGTTTAAGATAGAACTGCCATAGAATTGATGCACACGTGCATGCCTCGCTCTGTCGAGCTGTATGCGTGCAGTACGGCCAAAGAAATGATGCACACGTGCATTCCTCGCACTGTTGAGCTGTATGAAAGCAGCTTGGCTGCATACACGCTCACAAATGAACGTGCCCATAAAAATTCAATATATATATATCTTTGTAAGATTTCTTATCCACTGTATTTCGCGTTTATTGCTCTGAAGAGGAATACATAGGGTCTATGGCTTGATCAACATAGACTCACGTGCTGGACCAACACCAACCCATTTGACTGGGACGTCAAGGAAGTTCTCAATGAACTCCAAGTACTTCTTAGCGTTCTCTGGTAAGTCGCTGTAATCAGTAATCTTAGAGATGTCCTGCTCCCAGCCTGGCAAAGTAACGTAGTCGACATCAACCTTGCCTAACTTTACCAAATCCTCTGGGAATGACTCCAACTTCTCTCCCTTGTATTTGTACGCAACTGCAACCTTGATATCTTTGAATGAGTCCAAAACATCCAATTTGGTAATGTTCAAATGAGTGTAACCATTGATGGCGTTGGAGTATTTCAACACCACTAAATCCAACCAGCCACATCTTCTCTTTCTACCAGTGGTCACACCGAACTCGGCACCAACGGTTTGCAAGGTCTCACCATCTGCATTCAATTGCTCGGTAGGGAATGGCCCTTCACCGACTCTGGTGGTGTAGGCCTTGACAACACCATAAACATTGTTGATGCATCTAGGAGGAATTCCCAAACCTGTCAAGACACCACCAATACCAGTGGCTGAAGAAGTGACGTAAGGGAAGGTTCCGAAATCCAAATCCAACATTAAAGCGTTTGCACCCTCAATCAAGATCTTCTTCTTTTCAGCGATGGCATTGTGCATAAAAGCCACAGAATCAACCACAAACGGACGGAGTAACTCTCTGTACTTCTCGTACTTAGCCAACTCGCCCTCAATGTCGTAGTCAAACTCACCATATCTCTTATATCTAGACTCTACAAGACGATGGTATCTAAGATTGAATTCTTCCCACGCCTCAGGCTCCTGCGAGACTAAGTGGTGGACTCTGATACCAGATCTGGAGGCCTTAGTAGAATAGGTTGGACCAATACCCTTTCCAGTAGTACCAATGGACTTCTTGTTCTCCGAAAGCTCAGCCTCCTTCAACTTGTCCGTTCTCTGGTGGAAATCAAAGACCAAGTGTGCTCTGGAAGAAACAAACAATCTGTCTCTACCCTCCAAGCCCTTCTTCTCTAAGTTTTCCAACTCCTCGAAGAAAGATGGCACATGGATAACGACACCCGAACCAAGCAAATTCAAACACTTGGGATTCACCAAACCAGATGGCAACATGTGGAAGTCGTACTTCACGCCGTTGACCACAATGGTGTGGCCAGCGTTGTTACCACCTTGACATCTAGCGCAGACATCAATTTCGTCACATAAAATATCCACTAATTTACCCTTACCTTCATCTCCCCATTGGGAGCCTAGGACGACATCACACATTGCTTCGAAATAAAATTGTTATAAGACCTTTGAATCTCGCAAAGGAATGAACGAATTCCGTTAGAATCAAACCAAAAGCAAAAAAAGTGTACTGACGAGCGAAATAATTTATAGGTAGCGTGGGTGCACCAAAATCGCATCAAATTAGTTGACTCTTCTCGTTGAGTCATAACGAGGGAGAAAACTTGTTCCGTCCGAAACAAATACGCGATATCAGCCAGTTCAGGCTTGAATGTTTCGGATACAGAAAGCTAGACACAACTTTGTATATTAAAGGAGCCTTTCCTTTGTGCACATTATCTTTTGACTCCTACCTGCCTATATTTGGATTCTGACTCGGTCCGGTTGCAATGCGTTGGTGAATTCCGGCAGGTAGCCTCCTTCATTTAATACGATTTGATTAATAGATATTTCGGATTCCAATAGATCAACGTTAGTCAAAAAAATGGTGGTAGTGATCTTTTTTCAGAAGCAAGGTTTCGTAGTTTTTCGAATGTTTAGTAAAATAGTTGCTGTACTAAGTTGACAATCCATGAACAAATGAGAGACGATTCCTGCGCATTCACTCAGTTCACTTAGTGCGATTGCAGCCATAGACTTTCCCAAGCGGACATTGTAAATACACGACAGATCTTTTTCGGAAAAAAAACTTATTTTACTAAGTTGAATCTTAGGAGAAATCTTCGATTGACAATTCAAAGGGCTCATCATTTCCTTACGTTGAAATGGACGATAAGTTTTATGCAATCTCCTTGTTCTCTTAGGTTTTTTTGTAGAATTCTGGTTGTCTGTAGTCTACGGTCTTCTGTCAGAGAGAATCACCACCACAGGGGGTCTCTTAATGTTTATCATGGTGAGTTGGTTTAGAAATTAGCTATCTTTTTATTTAGTTCTGTTTCCCGGATTTTTTTGTCGTTTATTATTAGATTTTCTTTACGAATCACGATTATATATCTCACTAGCTGAAACTTTACGAAGAGGAAAATTGCAAAACCCCCAGAAGATGAAACGGAAAAGTAAATCTAAAAATGCAGTGAACAATAAAATGAAAGTGACTGAAAGGAAAAAGGTACGATTTAGGTTGCTGCTAATCTATAACTAGCGACTATCCGTATATTGCAAAGTTTCCAACGCCTCAAGTTAGATTTGTCTGACCCAGGGAGGCTCTCCAGAAAATACACATTCTTTCGAGTTCGTCGAGCGTAGGTGAGGCGCTGAACAATAGAAAGTTACTTATCAAGCTGACGGTAATTGAAGGAGTCGGATGGAAGGGGACTGTAACGACCGACTATCACATTCGCAC
>JAJLRO010000019.1:0-249660 GCA_030566995.1 Sungouiella tsuchiyae | reverse complement strand
TTGTGAAAGGAGCATTAAAGAACAAAAACACTGATTGGTTGTACAATCTATTACAAATTATCATTTGAGAAGTTTGCTCATGAGCGTCACCACTCCACGACGAAAGTGCACAGTAGTCTTCAGGTTTGAGTTTGCATTTTCCTCTCTCCCGCCAATAACAAAAACATAAAAAATCAGTGAACCTACTTAACAACTCCATAAGCATTATCATCATATTCTAGTCGTTGTCGCTCTCCAGACAGGTAATTTTTTTGCAATCCTGCTCCACCTCAGAATCTTGCCGTGAAATCTACAAAACTGCCACCTCCATTTAGGGAAATTGGGCTAACTACTATTCAGTTCGAAATCTTCCCGATTTCCAATCGAATATCAGCTATTTCTCAGACTTGACAATAATCTCGTTTGCTCCTGCACATATTTGAGTCGTGTCTCTCACATAAAAGTTTAGATGACCCTCCATGGTTTTCCTCCATCAAACTTCACCACTGGCTGAAAGTCGGTTTCAACTAAAACATTTAGTGGCGAAATTCTCGTTCGACTACTTGGTTCCATTCTTCTTAATCTGCCATGAGTGACTCTGAAGAAGTTGCTCTCGCCAATTTGCCCGAACACGGCAATGGAGTGAAATCAGAAAGCGAAGAGACACCTTTGGCTCTGATCAAGGCATCCCCTACGAAAAAGAGGAAAGCCAACGGTTCCGCCAATGGTGTGCAAAAGAAAAAGAAGTCAAAGTCAAGCAAGACGAAAGTAAAGGCGGAAAACAAGGGCGTTGTGCCTACTTCTAAAGTTGCGAATGCCTCTCAGGATTCCCAAGACGTCAAGGAGTCGGCGACTCCCAAACCTGAAGAATCCGAGGATGGCGACGACTACAAATGGTGGGAAGATGATAAGTTCGGTGAAGGGTCCGAGAGGTGGCAGACGTTGGAGCATAATGGAGTTATTTTTCCTCCGCCATACGAGCCATTGCCCTCCTACGTGAAGATGTATTATGACCTGGTAGCTTTAGATTTGCCGCCTGCCGCAGAGGAGGTTGCCGGTTTTTTTGGTGCTATGTTGGAGACCGATCACGCAAAGAACCCAGTTTTCCAGAAGAACTTCTTCGATGACTTCTTGCAGGTCTTAGAACAGAGCGGAGGCTGTGGGGTCAAGATCAAGGACTTTGACAAGTGTGACTTCTCGAAGATGTACGCATATTTCGAAAAGACGAGAGAGGAAAAGAAAAACATGAGCAAGCAGGAGAAAAAGAGGATCAAGGATGAGAGAGACGCCTTAGAAGAGCCATACAGAACGTGTCTTATGAACGGGCGCAAGGAGAATGTTGGAAACTTCAAGGTAGAGCCTCCAGGGCTCTTCCGTGGCCGTGGTGCTCATCCCAAAACAGGAAAGTTGAAACAGAGAGTCTATCCCGAGGACATTACACTTAACTTGGGCCCAGACGCACCTATTCCTCCAGCTCCAGAAGGTCACAAGTGGGGGGAAGTCAGACACGACAAAACGGTGGTGTGGTTGGCCATGTGGAAGGAAAACATCTCGGACTCGTTCAAATACGTGAAGTTGGCCCACAACTCGTCCATCAAGGGAATCTCTGACATGAAGAAGTTCGAGACAGCCAGACGTTTGAAGGATCACATTGAAAGAATTAGAAAGGACTACGAAAGCATGTTGAAGGACCAGTTTATGCAGAATCGTCAGATCGCCACTGCTACTTATCTCATTGATATTTTCGCCTTGAGAGCAGGAGGAGAAAAAGGCGATGACGAGGCCGACACGGTGGGGTGTTGCTCGTTGCGTTACGAGCATGTCACGTTGAAGCCTCCCAACACTGTCATTTTCGATTTCTTGGGTAAGGATTCCATCAGATTCTACCAGGAAGTCGAGGTCGACCGCCAGGTGTTCAAAAATTTGCGAATCTTCAAGAAGGAGCCCAAGCAGCCAGGAGACGACTTGTTTGACCGTATTTCTCCTTCTACTTTAAACAAGCATTTGCAAGGATACATGAAGGGCTTGACAGCCAAGGTGTTCCGTACCTACAATGCATCCAAAACCATGCAAGACCAGATGGATTTGATTCCCAATGAGGGAACTGTTGGTGAGAAGGTGTTGAAGTACAACGCGGCAAACAGAACAGTCGCAATCTTGTGTAATCACCAGCGTACGGTTACCAAGGGCCACCAGGGATCGGTCGAAAAGATCCAGGACAAAATCAAGGAGATGGAGTGGCAAAAGATCCGTATGAAACGAATGATCTTGCAGCTTGACTCGAGCGAAAAGCAGAAAAACCCCAAATACTTTGAGGAAATCGACGACTTGACCAAAGAAGATCTGTTGATGGTCGTGCACCGGTTCATCGAGAAGCAAAAGGAGCAGGCGCAGAAGAAATGGGCACGAGATAACGAGAAGAGAAAGGCAGAGAAGCAGAAATTGTTGGGCGAAGACGATTTACAAGAGAAGTGGGATAAGATCGACCAAACCAAAAGAGAGTACGAGATGGAGGTGGAGACAAAGAAGCCCGAGGTGACTAAGGGTTCGACGGTGGCCAAGCTACAAGCACAGATAGAAAAGCTCGACAACCGGATCTTGAACACTAGCTTCCAGTTGAAGGACAAGGAGGACAACAGCGAGGTGTCGTTGGGAACATCCAAAATGAACTATATCGATCCCCGGTTGACAGTGGTCTTTGCGAAGAAGTTCAACGTGCCCATTGAAAAGTTGTTCACCAAGACTTTAAGAGATAAGTTCAACTGGGCCATCGAGTCGGCCGACGAAGATTGGCGGTTTTAGGCATGTATTATAGAGGCAGTTACAGATTATATCCAGTCGCCGAGTATCACTCCCAAGATCAAATGGTTTTGAGATCACTCATTTTGCAGGATGCACCCTCAATATGCGGCGACCTTCCAGGCGTATTGTTACCCAAAATACCATTATCACACAACTGAGCGATATTGTAGCAGCAGCAGATGTGCAGCCGAACCTTCTGTTGCATGAAGTTTTTCCGGTGCAAAGTATATAAGGAGCGCGACTCCACTTTTTCGTCCTTGATTGCATGAATTCGACACATGTCTGCCTGCACCGCCGGCAATTCAAATGTTCTATCGCGCGTCGTAGGCACCCAGTGCACACCACGACGCGATAATACTATGTGAGGCTCTTTATTGACCTTCACTTGCTTCTTTGTTTTACGCATACTCAATTCTTGGATTTTTCTTGGATTGCAACCAACTGCTTTTCGTTCTTTATCATGCGCTTTTCCTTGATGCTTCTAGCATGGGCAGCAGCATCTTTATGCGGCCCGTTGCCTCAGAAGACGGGTTATATTGTTCATCACCACCACGCTCATCGTGAACGATATCTTATGGTTCGGGACGATCCCATCCTGACGTCGGCTCTGAAACTGACGCCGGCTTCATCTAGTCCGCCGAAGTTGTCTAGTCTGTCTAGTCTGTCCGTGACCAGTCAACAGTCTGAGCTGTCTACGCTGCTGAGCCCGAAGTCATCCGCAACGTCACCAGATGACTCCAGTGTCACCTCTACGCTTCCGTCAGTGACCTCTTCTTCTAACGCGGCCATGCCAAAGGTTTTGACTAAAACGGCTTCCACATCGAGCGAATCCTACTCGTACTCCGTCATTGTTCCTCCGTCTCTGGAGACAGGCTCATACCAAAAGAATCCGTACGTGGTGAACTCGCTGGCTCCAGACAATATCGTGTTTGTCGCAGTGGGCGCAGTCGTGGGTGCCATCTTCCTTGCAGCCATTGCCATAAGAATAGTTTCGTGGTGCATCAGTCGCAGAAAAGCCAAAACCGACAGAGAGGTGTATTTCCACAATTTTTCTCACAAGTTTTCGCCGGGAACCAGTGAGGATTCTGCAAGCTTTTTATTGGGAACGTCGTCGTCTTCGATCCTAGAGAAGTCCTCGAACTCCTCCAATATGTTTGATAGACTGTCGCTCAACTGGGATGTCAGCGGACAAGGCCGCACTTATAGAGACATGCTGGCGAATATGGAGAGACGCGGCTCTATGACAATTGGGCCGGTGCTTGAGTTAATGATGTTGAGCTCGCGATCCAACGTCGACCTCCCGATGCTCCATCCTCAAGAAACGGGACTGCGGTTGCTGTTCACTGCTCCTTCTGTGCTCGATAAGCCTGTGTACGCCGACCTGGTGGGATCACGAACTGATTCACGACCTGATTCACGAACTGATTCACGGAAAGAAATAAGGAGGGAGAGACCTCCTTCCCAACTCCTAGACGACCTACTAGATGGCGTAGATGTGACTTTGGATCCAGGAACTCGCCCGCTCTAGATACCCTGGGTATTTGCAACCATTTCCTTGGCTGTGCACTTGCAACCATTACTTGGCTGCGCTTGTATTATTATCATTGACTCAATTGAACAAAACTACTTTTCGGAATTTCATCTGCGTCTCAATCTCGATTCTATTCGGTTTTCTCAAGCTCACGCATGTTGTCCAATTAAGTTTGTTGCTCAAATCAATCATGTTTCCCAAATGAATCATCTTGATTCTTGAAAAATATGTTGATTCTTGAAAATGCTGTTAATTCTTGAAACTAATCCTGAATCTTCAAAGTCCTATTGATTCTCGAAATTCGCTTGGATTCTTGAAATTCCCTTAGATTTTTGAAATTCCCTACTGATTCAATTTAACGCAGCTCTCCAGCAAATGGACTACGCACATTTCGGCTTAAACCCTGGCTGGCCCCGCCCCCACATTTCCACCTTCCGCGCATATGCTCTATGCAGCACGCCCCCGTCACTCCTTTCTCCCGGCGTCCAACCGATTCATTCACTCCATTGGCCAAAAACAGATCTTTAGTATTTTCTTTGTTACGTCACAAATCCTATCCTTTCCATTGCCGCCATCCATCTATCATGTTGAGATCATCAATTGTCCCCTTGAAATCCGTCTCTGTGCCCTCCATCCGGGCGATCCACGGATGTGCCAGATTGCTTGCTAAGAACGATACTTCCACAATTGACTCGTTCAAACTTCCTTCGCAGACATCAATCAACGAGTGGGAGTTCAAGTATGACTTTATGCCCAAGGTGGCCCAGCCAAAGATTCCGCCAGTGAGTCCGGAGGCCGTCAAGCAAGACATTGCCCAGACCAAAAAGCAGGAGGTCGAGAGCGAGTTGTTCAACAAAGAATTGAACTCTTCTGTGAAGGTGGAAGCAAACGAGTCTTCCGTCGTCCGCGGAGGAGAGTCTGTTGGTGCTGAGGTAGAGTATCTTGGCGACAAGGGCTCCGACCCAGTGGACTCGTCTCCAAAGACCAATATCGGCGATAGCACGCCCAAGAAGACCGTCAACCACGACGCTTACGTCCAGTCCTCGATCAACCCCGAAATCAACCAGTCCTCGGTGGTGACTCTCGACGAGGACAAGAAGATCGACCATAAGACCTCTGACGTTGAGCACGCCAAGGTGATTGACGATGTGGAGCATGACAACGAGACCCAACATAAATCCTCGGAAACAACGTCTAGCGGAGCAGCCAAGATCTTTGGCGTTTTGGGCTTGGGCGCAGTTGCAGGTTATTTCTGGTTTGGGGCTCCAGAGAAGAAGAAGTAAATAGACGGTGCTCCAACTAGACAACAGATTGAAAGTGTAGAGATGATTATGGCAAGGTGACTGAGCCTCGGTCTACTTCCACTGATATCATTGATATCATTGAACTTAAAGTACTTAGATAGGTTAATCTATAAAGCATCAGGATACTGACTACGGGTTTCTCTTCAAACCTATAAATCAAGTAAAGTCAACAATTAGATTAAGGTTTCATTAAATTAGTATTTCATCACTAATCTGAAAATCTTCAAATTACAAGTGTAGGTAAAAATTACGGCAAGTTGATCGAGCCTCGGTCAACCTACTACACCACGATCTCTAAATAAATATATTTTTGTATCTACATGAACGTCTAGTAACGACGAGCGGCCTCCTGGCACGCCTTCAATTGCTGCAAGTAGTAGTCGCAGATTTGCATGTTGCCGTCGTTCTCCTCCAAGCATCTGGTGAAGGATCTGGCGTCAACCTCACACGATCTACCCTGCTCTTGCTGGTAGCTCTGCTGCTGGGCTGCCAACTGCTGGGAGTCAGCAGGGGCAGGAGCAGACGAGCCGCCAAACATCGAGGTGATTCCAGCACCCAAAGTGTGGCCAATGGTGGAGCCCACGGCCACACCGGCGGCAGTGGAGGCCATCTGGCCAAACAAGCCTGGGCCCTGTTGCTGGGTCTGTGGACGGGAGATGGGGGTCTGGTGAGGGTGTGGGGCAGCAGCAGCGGGGGTGGCTGCAGTGTGGGCGGATCTGGATTGCGTTCTCACGGGAGCGGATCTTCTTTGTCTAGGCATTTTGTGATGAAGATGAGTAGGTGGAAGGCATGGCATTTATATAAACTTTTTCTTAGTGGCGAGCGCCATGTCGCATGTCGCGAGAGAATGTCGCGCAGTGACCATGTGGAGCTTCTAATGGGTTCTGTATTTCGCAGTCAGTGAATCGGACGGTGAATCGGTCGGTGAATCGGTTAATATGATGGGATGAAGATGGAATTGGGATGAGAGGTATTCCGTCGCATTGAGATGAGAGGTTATTTGGTTGCATTGACTTTGAATGAATTTTTTGTGTTTCCCGATTTTCTCATGTTTTTCTTCCTGTTGCCGGTACCTCAGCTACTTCCGAGCTATCGCCGGGGCTATTTCTTCAGTAATGTCGTGGTCATAGGTCATTCAACTTCTTCTTTTGATTTTTCTTTTTGATTCCACATTCATCTGTTTTCGTGCCCTGAGCTCCTCGGTTTCATTTGACTCTTGTGACAACGATTACAGCAGCTGCTGGTGATTCCTGATTATTGAATATCTACTGATCAAGAATCATCGATCGTCTACTAGCCAGCTGAGTCAACCCTAGTCATCGTATGTAACGCCAAGGTATCAGGAACGTTGATAATCTATTCTCTTTTTCCTGACCGAGACCTCTGTCATTACTCCGAAGTGAGTCTGTTTCCATTCTAGCGTCAAAATCTATTGATCCTAACCGGTTGAAAATGTGGTGTATGTCACAAGGTCGATATCGTAACATTCTTTCTTCCATTCACGGATTATGAAAATTCATGAGGATTAGGGGCGGATATAGATGACGTCGAAGTGTAGATCTCCACTGAGGTCCAAGAATCGCTCCACTACCAGTATTAGACATTTTAATCCCTTTAGATAACTATAGATTTGAGGATAGTAAAACAGAATTGACTGCCAGAAAAAATTGACACTCAGTTGAGAAGTCTTGATTATCGGTGTTGTGGGTCTGCGAAGCTAATCCACCCTCCTTGGGTCAAGGAGAGTGAGCAGTTACATAAGTAGCACTTTGAAGTCGCAAATATCGTCTTCCTGATTTCTCAAGTCGAAAGTCGCTCGGCTGTGTCACTTAGTGAAGCTACCTGGCATAATCTGGCTCCATTGGTGCAGTGCTTACCATCTAGTGAGGTCAGGATCCACAGAAGATATCCGGTCCAAGATTTTTTTTTCTTCTTTTCTACGAATGAAGATATATTTTAGCTAACTGAACTATAGAACTAAATTGAGGAGGAACCCCCTAAAGAAATGGAAAAATTGAAATCCAGGCCGAGGGTGAAAACTGAAATTGGTTGAAGTAAAATGTGTTAAAAGTCTGCCTCCGCTAATCAATAGCTAGTGACTAGTTGTACTGCAGCACATAATAAAGATCCAACATAGTCAAAAGGATTAAGGCCATTTCAAGTATTTATCTTCAGGAAAATATAAAAAAAAGAAAACTCTACACTTATCTCTGAGATTCCACTTGAAGTATGCTTTCTCGCTCACATTTTGTCTTGTGAGCACTATTTGACAGGATACTATAAATACACTACGAAAGCCACACAGAATTCCAAAATTGACTGGCAACATTCCCCATTCCATCCTCATTTCCCCATTATTTCCCTACCACCGCCTCATCACCCCCGATTCCTGAATATCCAGATGATGCCCAAGCCGACTCGGATCACAATCGTACTACATACACTCCCCACAACGTAGATCTATCTTCTCCAGATTTCACATACTCTTGACACCTTATCTTCACGTGGTTTTACCCACAAATATTCACTATTTATCCACAATTATGTTTGTACTCTTCCAGTGCTTACATCCTTGCGTCCAGAACTCCATGTTCACTTCCCTACGGCGGGCCTCCACGGCCACCCAAACTCACTACCAGACGCTTCAGTTGCTGCCGCATGCATCACTAAAGGAAATCAAAATGCAGTTTAAAAAGCTTCTGATCAAGTTTCATCCTGACCAGAATGCCCATTTGAGCGAAGACGAGAAGGCTTCCAACACCGAGAAGTATGTGGAGATGGTACAAGCGTACGAGACTTTGAAAGACGCCAAAAAGAAGCGTGAGTACGACGCTAATCTCACGGGCCTGAGGGCATCGAGCGGCCATTCACCCCGGTCGCCATCTTCTGAGTGGCACAACAAGTATTATGGGGAAGCAAAGTACTATTCTCGAGGAAAGGCGTCCACTAGTCACTATTCGGCTGGCTACAACGCCAGACGCAAAGTGTACAACGCATATAAGGGCCCTGGAGCAGACAATCAGGGCAATTTCTCTGGCGAACACAGAAACCATGCCGACAGATACGATGTTCCGCATTTCGACTACAACGAGCATCTTGCTAAGCATCTCAAGTTTGAACAGAGAATTTACGAGAAGCAACTCACCCAGGCCGAACGAGACGCCATAGTGCACCAACTCGCCAAGGACGGGAACATGGAGAACGTAAGTGAAGAGCTCATTACCAAACATCTCATGCGCCAAGCGGCTAGATCAGGATCTCCGAGAGAAAAGTGGTCGCTGGAGTCTTCCACACAGAATCGCTTCATGTACCAAAGATCGCAAGGTGCACACGACGAAGACAGCAGCTTGGGAATGCGAACGGCATTGGTGTTGGGAGGAGCGGGGTCAGTCTACCTCTTGTACCATCTTATAGGCAATTGACAATGCCCAGGTGATCGAATACGTCGGTATTATAGTATATAAGAACGACAAGGGAACCGAAGCGTTCTCTCCAGTCAAATGCAGGGGTGTGAGTTGTGTTGGGCCGTTAACGGTCGACTTCGCCGAAAACCAAGTCCATGGTACCAATGATGGCCACCGCATCGGCCAACAAGTTACCTCTGGCAATGTGGTCGAATGCTCCCAAGTGAGCGAAACCAGGAGCTCTAATTTTACATCTGTATGGTCTCTCCGAGCCGTCCGACACAACGTAGACAGCCATCTCTCCCTTGGGGGCCTCAATGGCCGTATACGTCTCGCCTTGAGGAACAGAGTAACCCTTGGTGAACAACAAGAAGTGGTGGATCAATGCCTCCATATCCTCCTTCATTTTCTCTCTGGATGGAGGAGCGATCTTGAAATCCTCCACCTTGATGGGTCCTTCTGGCATTTCGTTGATACATTGCTGGATGATTCTCAACGACTGTCTGAACTCAACCATTCTGCACAAGTATCTGTCGTAACAGTCACCGTTGACACCGACGGCGACCTCGAAGTCGACCAAGTCGTATGCGTCGTAAGGCTGGGACTTTCTGATGTCGAAGGGAATACCGGAACCTCTGAGCATGACACCGGACAAGCCGTAGTTCATTGCGTCGTCAGCGGTCACCACACCAACGTCCTGAGTTCTGGCCTTCCAGATACGGTTGTCGGTGACCAACTCCTCGGTCTCGTCGATTCTGTCTCCGAACTGGGTAGCCCACATATAAATATCGTCCAAGAGTCCCACAGGCATGTCTTGTGCCACACCACCGGGTCTCACGTAGGCAGCGTGCAATCTGGCACCGGACACTCTCTCGTAGAACTCCATCAACTTCTCTCTCTCCTCGAAACCCCACAAGAACGGAGTCAATCCACCCACATCCATAATGTGCGACAACACAGACATACAGTGGTTCAACACACGGGTGATTTCGCCAAACAACGTTCTCACGTACTTGGCACGCAATGGCACCTCTACGTTCAACAACTTCTCCACCGCCAAAGCGAAAACCAATTCGTTGGTCATCATAGAAACATAGTCCAACCGGTCAAAGTATGGCAATGCTTGCATGTATGTCTTAGACTCGATCAACTTCTCGGTTCCTCTGTGAAGCAATCCGACGTGAGGATCGGAACGCACAATCTCCTCTCCGTGCAACTCCAAAATCAATCTCAACACTCCGTGTGCTGCTGGATGCTGGGGACCAAAGTTGATGGTAAAATGTCTGATCTTGGTGTTCTGCTTGGCGACCTTTTTTGGGTCGTCATCACGGCCCCACACCATGTCCACCTCGTCCATGGCTTCGGAGAAGGTAGTCTTGCCCAAGACTTCTCCTTCGGTGGAATATCTCTGAGCTGGTTTTCCCATGGCATTGGTGAAAGGCTTGACCGGGTCTGTGGGGGCACCTGCTCTGAGGGCAGAAACCAGTGAGAAGAACCGCGTGGGCCGCTGGGCTCTGGCCAAGTTTCTGATGGAAAACATTGGTTGGTTAGTTTTGGTGAAGAAAAAAGTTGTGCGTACTAGACTTAGAAAAAGCCTGGCCTTCATTGGTTGGTGCGACACACCCGTACACCAAGACACGGCAGAAGGCTAAAGTACCCAAGGGAAACGGGTTACAAAGGACGAATTTGGATGGTTTAGATGTAAAGAGTGGTTGAGGTAGTGGGATGGAGGAGTGTGAAGATTTTGGTGGACTTTTGCCTGCTTTTGGTGTGTTTTTGATGCGTATGGTGTTGACTGGGGTAGATGGTGGAGATTATGGAGGAATATACCCAATTGACCAGCAGTTGGAGAATGTGACTACCCAAGGTAAGTTTGAAGTTTAAGATGAGAATAAATCATTTGGTTCGGAAATCTAACGCAAGATTCGTAGCGTTTATCTGAGCGAACTACGATTCTGCTGTTAGGTACTGCAGGTAGAACGCCAGAGGTCATAGGCTGTCGATAATCAAAACAAATTAAAAGACTACTTGTTATAGAAAATACTTGTTGGTGATTCTGAAAGGAAGGAGATAGTACAACTGACTGGGTCCAGTTATCGGAGTTAATTGATTTAAACGTTTTCAGAGAGAAATGGTATATTACTTCATTTTTGATGCAGGACCTCTCAAAATCGCCTAGCATGTTCCAAATATAACGGCAATGATAAAAAGCAGCTCAGAACACAAAGGTTCGCCAAAATTTGCACTTAATAAATCTAAAGGAACTAAATAATGCCTGAAACAATTCTATCACAAGTGTGATGCGGTGGCTCAATGGCAGAGCTTTTGATTCCAAATCAAAGGGTTGCAGGTTCGATTCCTGTCCGTGTCAATTTTTTTCCAATCAACTTACCCATTGAAACATTTTTTTTTGTTTCTTCCTTCAATAATCCAAGCCATGGCCAAAAAACCGAAGAAGGACCAGACTCCTACACCGGAGCCCAAAGACGCCAAGTCGAAAAAGAAAAACTCAAAAGCAGATCCTCCACCTCAAGATGGCCCTGCCAAACCCCAACGTGGATTGGCCATTGGAGACAACTTTGGCTGGACAGGAAAGCTTCCAGCAACGCTTCTATTCGAATACTGCCAGAAACAGAAATGGAATAAGGTAATTATGGATATGCGAAAAACTTCCAAAGGGTTCATTGGCCTGGCTGATCTAAGCTGGGAAAATCCCAAAACTAAAGAAGTCATCCATGTGAAGATGTCTCCAGAAACGGATTTGCTTCCTCCTCGTGAAACAACGAATGAGGCGAGACACTTTGCTGCCACTTACGCCATGTACAGATTGAACTATGTCAAGAACTTAAAGATGGTGCTTCCTACCATATTCAGAGATTATTGGTCCGACCTCGAAACAAAGAGGCTCGAGACATTAAAGAGAAACAAGGCCGAACATGATAGATATTACAATTCCAACCCCTTTCAGGTAGTTTTGGACGAACGAGCCTCAAGAGAGGCCAGGGAGAAAGAAAGACTCATCAGAGAAAACAATGAGACCAAGGTCAAGAAGCCAAGCGCAAGTATTTCCATTGTGGGGCTGAAGCCAGGCGACCGGAAGAACCAGACGGCACCGAAAGTGGTCAAGCCAAAGATGGCGAAGCAATTCCCCACCATTGGTAGAAAGGCATGGGAGAACGCTCCGTTTGTCGATTTCCCAACCGACATCAGAGCGTCCATCGAGTCCTCAATCAAGCACCACATCAAATGGGTGGAGGAGGCCGCTCACAAGCCTGAAAATGCCTCGGAGTGGCTGTCCCAATTAGTCAATATCGGCTTCAGACGGTTACACGTGGAGGAAGCACTTTCCTACACTCATACCTTTACAGATGCTCTCGAATGGCTTTTGTTCCACATTCCCGAGGACGACTTGCCGATGTTTTTCACGAAAAGGGACGAAGACTCCAGCGTCTCACTTAAAATTTCCACAAATCTCCAAACAGAGTACCTTCTCCAGAGACTTTCGCTTTCTGGGTTCGACAAAGATGAGATCCAGTCTGCGTTGCTCGAGAACTCCAACGACGAAGTTCTTACATCCATTGCTTTGACCAATAGAGTCATTGACTACATTCCCCGGCCGGTGTCTCCTCAGGGAGACGAATTTGATATGTGGCTCATGGAGCTCGAAGGAATCGAGTCTGTGGGAAGCAACAAGATCGAATTTGCAGATGAGTCGAAAAGAATAGCAACGGTTCTGTTAAATGTGGCAGGTATAGCCCAGGGCATGCTCCTGGTCAAGTTGTTCTTTTCAAAAACTTACCCTCTGAATTTGCCAGGTATCTTCCTTGTGGTCAACAACCAGTCCTTTAAGCTAGCCAACTACATTAAGCTCTCCATTCTCAGAGAGTTGCTCACATACGTCGTGGATAACAACTTGTTGGGAGAATGTTTCCTCTACTCGTTGGTGGAGTGGCTAGAGCAAAATATTGCCCGAGTGATCGAACATCCAGGCCCACTTTCGTTGCTTGGAACGTCCGAAAAGGACGGAATCGTGAATTCTTCAAAAGGTGTTAAGCTGCAAAAACTGAAGCAAAAGGGACGATCCATGGTGCTTTCACAAGCAGAAATCGATGCTATGCGCAAGGAATACCACGAACGCAGCAAATCTTCGGCCATGAAAGATTCGCTTGCTAGAAGAGCCAAGTTGCCAGCCTGGAAGAAGAGACAGCAACTAGTGGAGGTGATCAACTCCAACAAAGTGACTCTTGTCACTGGAGAAACCGGTTCCGGAAAAAGTACTCAGATCGTTCAGTTTATTCTTGACGATTTGAATTCGAGAGACAATTTCACCGGCACCATCATTTGTACTCAACCAAGACGTATTTCCACTATCGGATTGGCCGAGCGTATCTCCGAAGAACGTGTGCTGACAATGGGGAATGATGTAGGATACATTATCAGAGGTGAAAACAAGACACTGAAGAAGACAAGGCTTCTGTTTGTCACTACTGGTGTTCTCCTTCGTATGCTTCAATCATTTTTGGCATCCAAGGACAACAACGATACCTTGTTTACCAACCTCGAGTACATCTTTATTGATGAAGTCCATGAAAGATCGGTCGACAGTGATTTCCTATTGATCATTCTCAAGAAAATCAAGAACAAGTTCCCCAAATTGAAGATTGTGTTGATGTCGGCCACAATTAATACCGACACATTCATGAATTTCTTCTCTACCCCGGTGAATCATATCCACATTGAGGGAAGAACGTTCCCCATCGAAGACTACTACCTCGATTCTGTTTTGGAGGATTTGGACTACTCTGTCACCACATACGAAGGCCAAATCATTAAACCAAAAGCTGATTCTCACTTCTTCAAGACCGGAACCTTGAGCTATGAGTTGATTTCGCAACTATGCGTCTACGTAGACGAAAAGTTGACGAATGAGCACAATTCGGGCTCCATTTTGATCTTCTTACCCGGTATTATGGAGATCAACAAGTGTATCAGAGCCATTGACAAAGAGTTCCAGAAATCCGACAAGGCGTGCTGGTGTTTACCCTTACACTCTGCGCTTTCCTCGAAAGACCAGACTAAGGTTTTCAAAAATCCGCCTCGAGGATCTAGAAAGATCGTTGTGTCCACAAATATTGCCGAAACATCCATTACCATCCCTGACTGTGTGGTGGTGATCGATGGAGGACGTTCGAAAAGTGTGTTTTTTGACTCTAGAGCCAACACCACCAGATTGGTAGAAAACTGGTGTTCTAGAGCGGAAATGTCTCAAAGAAGAGGTCGTTCAGGCCGTATTCAAAATGGTACTTGCTACCACTTGTACACCAAGGAGACCGAATCCGGGACTTTGGCCCAGCCTATACCGGAGATTCGTCGTACCCGTCTTGAGAACCTCTTTTTGGTGGTGAAGGCTATGGGAATAAATAAGGTGGAAGACTTCTTAAACAGCGGGTTGGATCCACCTGAGGCCCAATCTTTGAATAAAGCGAGATCTATGCTCGGAGAAATTGGTGCGTTGACCATCGAGGAGAAATCCGAAACATTGACCAATTTGGGTAAGTACTTGTCGTTTATCCCGACAGATCTCCATTCTGGTAAGCTCTTGCTTCTAGGATGCATATTTGGATGCGTGGACATATGTTTGACGATCGCCGCCGTCTGTTCGAGTGGAAGTCCGTTCCTGAGGAATTTCGACGTTAAGGACGAGGTGAATCAGGCGAAGTTTGCCCTTGGAAAGAACCAGGGTGACTTGCTCGCATCGGCATTTGCATACCACGAATGGGAGTCCTTGCCAAGGGAGTCGAGGAAGAAGTTTATTGCCGAAAAGCATCTTTCATACTTGACATTGCAAGATATCCAGTCCACCAGAGCACAGTACTTGCTGACTTTGAAGGAAATTGGATTTGTTACTTTCGGCTACAGCCCTGACAAGAAAGACCGCTACAACGCAAACAACACCAATTACACCATCGTACGTGCCATCATCACAGGGTCATTCACTCCCCAATTGGCCAGGGTGCAGCTTCCTGACCCTAAGTATGCACAAACGTTGGTGGGAGCGGTGGAAATCGACCCAGACGCCAAATTGACCAAGTTCTGGATCCGAAATGAGAAATACATCGAGCAAGTCAATGGCAGTGGGCCAATAGAGGAGCTTCCGGCCACAAGAGCGTTTATTCATCCGTCATCGATGCTCTTCTCGACCAATTCCGGCTCCGCTAGCGTTCCCGATCTAGAGGGACTCACTCTCGAAGACGGAAGCATTGATCTCCAAAAAGCTAGAGAAAGTTTCGACTTGTCACCTTCCGCAGCCTTCAACTCCAACGCCATGCACAAAGCTCCGTTTGTTGTCTATACTGCTTCCAACCAAACATCCAAATTGTTCCTCAGAGACATTACTCCAACTAGCACTTTAGCGGCGCTTTTGTTTGGAGGTGATATACTGTACGATTTAGGGTCTATTGCTACTGGTAAGAAATGTCCAGGCATTGTTCTTGACCTGTGGATGCCTATCCGAACATGGTGCAAGAATGGAGTGTTGTTGAAGCGCCTTAGGCTTCTACTCGATCAGGTGATTGAAAACAAATTGTCTAATCCTGAAGTTGAGAAGGCCCAGGGCGACGACGATGAGATCTTGAAAATTGTTGCTAATGTGCTTACAGTGGAGGTGAAGCAGCGATAAATGAGAAGGGATGGCCAGAACTGCTTATGTCGTGCTTAATTTACGCTGATGCCATTTTAGATATTGGCCCTCCCCTCCGCATTTGCTCCACATCTGCTCCACATTTCTTACTAATGGACTGTCACGCCTGCCATAGGATTTCCGCGCTTGAAGTCCGATCTGGACTGCATCTGAATGCTTAGGCATCACCAAGATAACGTCACGTGCTATCAGATCATCGAACCATGGCTTACAAATGATCCAGAGTACAAATCTCCATTGTGGCGCCGGTAAAATACCATACTTCTCCTTTGCATATTTTCCTCAAGTTTCCGGCCTCCAATCACATTATTTCCCATTTTCATATTTTAGCATATTGGCGGGACCATTCCAAATCGCCCACAATGACATTTCGCAGCCAAAACAATGAAGACGCCGATCTGCTACTACCGCAACTGCCGACCCACAAATCCACAAATTACGGAAGCTTGATAAACTCTGACTCAGGCTCTTCTTCCAGCGACATCGAGCCTCTTAAGTCCGAGGAGGCAGCCATTGGCTCAGATCTGGACTCCGATGCCAGCGATTTGGCCGACCTACCTAAAGCTGTTCGAGAGACTGTGCCCTTGACAGATGACCCAAGCATTCCAGTGTTGACTTTCAGATATTTTGTGCTTTCAACATTCTTCATTATACCCGGAGCATTCATTGACACCGTGAATTCATTCAGAACTACATCTGCAGCGTACTCAATCTTCTTCGTGCAGATCGCAGCCCATTGGGCTGGAAAGTGGATGGCCAGGACTCTTCCAAATCGGAGGGTCAATTTGGGGCTTTTTGCTTTCAGTCTTAACCCCGGGCCCTGGTCCATCAAAGAAACAGCATTGGTTACCATCACGGCAAAGAGTGGAGCCACCGGTAACCTCGCCACAAATGCCCTAGCACTTGTTGAGATCTATTTCGATACAAAAGTTCCTGCGTGGGTAGCCATCGGGTTCATGTGGTCGATCGTGTTCGTCGGATATTCGTACGCAGCAATTGCAAAGAGAGTGGTGAGCTACGACCCCCAGTTCCAGTGGCCACAGTCGTTGATGCAGACTGCTTTGCTACAGAGCCAGGCAAAGGGAGACAGATCGAGAGGCGGCGGTTCTCAAATGAGAATCTTCTTCATTTGTGCCCTGGCCCTCTGCCTATGGCAAATGTTACCCGAGTATCTCTTTCCAATGACTTCTTCGGTGGCATTATTGTGCTATATGGCACCTACGAACCACGCGGCCAACTTCATCGGCTCCGGATTGGGTGGAATGGGTTTGCTCAATTTATCTTTCGACTGGGCCAATATCACGTCTCTGGTGATGTTGTATCCATATTGGGTGCAAGTGATCCAATTTGTCGGGTTTGTTATTGGTGCTTGGGTATTGATTCCCTTGGCAAAGTGGTCATCGCTTTTCTCTTTCAAACACGGGCTCATGTCGAACAGATTGTTTACCAATAGCGGTATGTTGTATCCAACCGATAAGCTCATAACTTCAGACGGACTCTTCAACAGCGATGCCTATGAATATTATGGTCCAGTGCACCTCGGAGCGCAAAGGGCCTGGAACATGTTTTCGGACTACGCTGCTTATGTTTCGGGAATAGTATGGGTAGTTGTTTTCGGATGGCTGCGTCTCAGAGCCAGTTTTGGCGGAAGGAAAGTGACCTTCGAGGACAGACTCAACAAATTGCATAGAGCTTATAAAGAGGTCCCAGGGTGGTGGTACACGGTGCTTTTTCTGATCTCAGTGACTTTGTTGGTGGCCATATATCGCGAGGGATATCTTTTTATGCCGTGGTGGACGGTCGTGATTGCATTGGGTGTGGGATCTCTCATTGTGACTCCTCTTATGTGGTTGTATGCGCTCTCGAACTTCCAACTTCCCATTGGAACATTTAATGAGTTGCTTTATGGGTATTTGGTCCAGGATCTTTCTGTCAAGCATCCGGCAGGCGCTGCTTTCTTTGGATGTGTGGCTGGAAATGCCTGGTATCGGTCGCAGTATCACTTGGAGCTGATGAAATTGGGATTTTACAACCACATTCCACCGACTTTGGTTTTCTTCTCCCAGATATACGGCGAACTCATTGGAGTTCCCATCAACTACTTGAGTTTGCGGTGGGTAATGAATTCGAAGTGGGATTATCTCACTGGCAAGAAGATGGATCCTTTGCACCAATGGACAGCGCAGAGCATTGTCACCTACCATACCAATGCCATCCAGTATGTTGTGCTTGGGCCCAGAAGACTCTTTGAGAATTATCCTTGGTTGCCCTACGGGTTTTTGGTTGGTCTTGCAGCTCCATTGGTGATTTTTGCTCTCCACAAGAAATTTCCGACCAGCAGATTGCAGTTTGGACTTTGGAATACCACCGTGTTCTTCTCCACGATGAGTCACTTTTATGGAAATGTATCGACGGGCTACTTTTCGAAATTTCTTGGTGGAACCGTCACTATGTTTTATGCCTTTAGGTATCAGAACCAGGTGTGGAGAAAGTACAACTATGTGGTTGCAGCTGCGCTTGATACAGGTTACAATTTGGCCTTGACTATTACGTTTGTGTTGTTTACGTGGGGAGTCGGTGCCCCCGCGTGGTTTGGCAATGACCCACGGAACGTGGAAAGGTGTTTTGCATTATAGAATAAATTAACGGATTATGGGAAAATTTAGCATATTTACGAGGAAGGGGTAGAAGCAACTTTCAAGAACAAAGTAGAAAAGTAAAAAAAAAAAAATAATAAAAGATTCGAAGAAAAGGGTAGTGTAGCCTTGTTGTGAAGATTGTGCTCAGCTTGTGCGTACTACAATGAATCACGAGATCACATATACCACCATTGTGGTACTCTGACGAGAAAAAACATAGAAAGAAAGTCAATAGCCAATAGTGGCCACTACTTTCAACAAACGAAATTATCTATTAACATTAAGATGAATGACCTATTAACATTAACTGAATGATCACAACTCTTTCTGGTATTCTCTATATTACATCCGTACACCACTCGTACAACATCAAATGAACCTTCAACAATCCCACTCTACTCCCATTCTTCATCATGAGTCAATCACCCAACCCCAACCAGCAGAATATGATCCTGATGATGCAACCAGCCCAGGTCACGCAACTTGTGGAAGCATTAAAGGAGGAATTAGCTCAGGGGAAGGCAGCAGGCGCGGATACCGCCAAAGCACGCCAGCATTTGGCCAAAGCTAACCAAATCAAGCAGGTGTTGCTAAAATATCAGCAGCAGCACAAGGCACAACAGGCGCGGGCAAGTGGACAAGCGCCAGGCACCCCGGGTGGACAGACGTCTTCGGGGCAGCAGATAAACAATATGGCCACTGGAGCTCAATTGGGACCAGGCGTTTCACCAGCTACTGGCGCTCAGGGCCCTCCAATGGGGCAGCAGCACTACACAAACACACTTCCTCCCGGCGCAGGGCGCCAGACCCCTTCGAGCGTGGTAGATCCCAACCAAGGTCGCCCCACAACTGCTACGACGTCCAATATGGGAGGAGCAGGGGCTTCCGGTGTGACCACAGAAAAATATAACCAAGTTCGTGTGCGGATCCAGGATTTGGAGCGCAAGATCCGTGCTTTGGAGGCCAGCAAGCGCCCAGATATGGGCGAGCAAGAATCCAAGCAAATCAACGACCAGTTAAATGAGTTCCGACTCAAGTACAGTCAGTATTCAAAGTTTGCCCTTTACATGCGGAACCAGTTGATGGAGCAATCTCGTGCATCGCCGCTGACGGCGGGAAGCCCTGCGCCTCGTGCTGGGTCTCCACCCGTACCTGTGGGTGGTGGGCTGGTAACTTCCACTGGAGCACCTTTGGCCAATATGAATGTACAGGTACCACGTCCCGGACAGCCTAGTGCCACAGGATCTGTTCTGACTCCTGCGACTACCAACCCAGCCGTAGTGGTGGCCAATGCCAATGCAGGTACGGCACAAGACACTAGCAGACCAGCTTCTGCCCTGGGTGGTCCACAAACAGGCGCAGGGACTCCCAGTAAGGGCCAAAGTGCTTCTCCACAGCCTAAAGATGGGGCTGGTGTGCCTGGAGTGAACTTGCTGGGTATCACAAAGCCAAGCGTTCCTTCGCTACCCATTCTGAATACAATCAATGTGAATCCCCCAACCCCGATCACATTAAAGCCTGGAGCCAACAACATACGTCCTACATTGCCTGGAGGAAGCGCATCTGGATTGGGCCCTATGATGGGGTCTCCTGCAATTGTGCGCATGCCAACTTTTGATATGGCTTCGTCTGGCCCTATCCCAGACAACAGCGGACGGGTGCTCACCAAAAGAAAATTGACTGAGTTGGTCAACACCATCGGGGCCGATGAGGGCGATGGAAAAACCACCATAGATGGCGATGTTGAGGAGTTGCTTTTGGACCTTGCCGATGAGTTTGTTCTGTCAGTGACGTCGTTTGCCTGTCGGTTAGCCAAACACCGTAAGACCGAGTCGGTTGATGTCCGCGACGTGCAGTTGCATCTTGAGCGCAACTGGAACATTCGAATCCCCGGTCATGCCATGGACGAGATCCGGGGAATGAGAAAGTGGCAGCCCAGCTCGTCCTACAACCAGAAGGTGTCTGGAGTGGAGATTGCCAAAGCTGTCAATGGGAACATCAACTAAGGGGTTGGAGTATAGAACTAATGCCATGTATTTTTAAGTTGCCCTACCTATTCGTCTACTATGTACTTGCCTTCCGTCTCGCGTAAAATGCCTTGCGTTTGCCAGAAACGAAGAGCTTGAGACACTCCATACTCCGCCATTCCTGTCACCATCACAACTGATTGAACGTTTAACGCATCGTGCTCGTCGTCGAAAACTTCGATCACGGTGGCTTGAGCTGGCGTTACATTGAAATTCCGCTTACCAGACTTCATGTCAAGCTCAAGTTTCACGGTTCCGAGCGACGGTATGAGTTTAAGACCTCTCCCACTTCTCACCTGGGTGAATTTTTTGTGGTATTCGTCGAACTTCGCATGAATTGGAACATTGAAGTAATCGTTCTCTGTTAAGTTGTCATAGACTGTCGGCCAATACATTTTTGAAAGGACCGTTACCACAAAATCCTCCAGACCTACACTGGAATTGACAACATCGCTCTCGTGGATATCTTTGACCATCACATCCAATGTGGTGAACTCGTTGGCACCAAAGCGGATCTTTAAGAGCTCGACGTCATGTGTGATTTCGGCAGCTGAATACTTGTCCCATTGCAAGAGCCTCTCGCCGTACAAGCGGGTGAATTCGTCAACAAAAACACCCGTCAGCGAGAAAATGGAAACCAACGCCTCCACCACATCCGACACTTTACCCTTTTTGAAGTCTGGTAATGCATCGATGGGGTCAGGCACCCAGTTGACATCGGTCAAGTCATCCACCGGAGCCCGAGCCAGCTTTTCATTATTGTGGAGCACTGTGGCCAACTCCAACAACTTGTTCCTCTCGCTCAAGTCTAGCATTCCCTGCACCAATTGCAGAGCTAAGTCAGTTCTGGTCTTCAAGTATCGCCTGATTGGCCGAGCAACCTTATCTAGCAAGACTCCCGCAGGATCTATAAGCAAGAAGGCCTTGATCGTTTTGGAATAGGTGAGAATCACATCTTCAGTATTGGCACCCAGGTGTAACAACCGTAGGTTACACTTTTGGATGAATGCATCCACCAACAGAGACCGGTGGCGAGTCTGGGAGTCGGAATATCCCGATTCAAACACAAGACAAGAATGGAGTTCGAGAAGTGCCATCTCACTGTGAGGAAAAGCTTCTACGAGGTCGTAGATTTCGCTAGTACGCAACCGGATCAACTCATCGTGAGATATGCGGACAAGATCGCTGCTGGACGAGTCGGTGGCGTTGAAGCAGCCCTGAACAAACGACGGATAGAGCTCTACACGGACCCATTCCTGGATGCTCTGAAGAACAGGCATGTTCCACGATCCACCAGCAACTTTCGAAACCTGCCAGCGGATCCGCTGAACAGTGATCTCGGCCATGATTGCCTGAACAAGATCAGCCATTCCCACTGCAGCAAATATCGAGAGTGGGAGAGAAGTCTCTGCGAGAGACGAATCGGACAAATGAGCACGGAGCTCGGCTACTACTCGGGCCAGCAGAAGGTACCTTGCGAAAAGCGAGTTGAATCCTCGAAGAAAAAGCTCGGATGCGTTCTTGGACAAGTTCAAGTAGGCACTTTGCCGAGAGTAATACCTGGAAACCGCAGCCACTTCCCCCAAGATATCACCAATGGACTTGTGGGCCACAATTGGAGCGAAATTGGCATGGAATGCCTGTCTGATGGAGTTGAGCCAAAGGCGAACAAACTCAAGCTGTGCCGACGGCTCTTTGAGACAGCTTCGGACAGCGGCTCGAGTACGAGACAGCGGCTCATTCAATGGCTTTCCATTAGGGTAATATGGCTCTAGCCAATGGAGAAGAACGTCTAAATCATTTTCTCTATCGGGGCGCGAGTCGCCGATGAGGTCATCTAGGGTGAGTAGAGACGTTTCTTGGGCGATTGTGAGTGCCGTGAGGGGCACGGTCGGTGCCATTGGAGTATAGGTTTGTATTGGTGTGCACGCGTAGATAGAATAGTGTGCACATATAGGTGATGGAGTACGAGATGATGGGAGGAATATGAGCCTGAGATGGAGATAAGAGGTAGTCGTAATTGAGAAGAAGACATGATTAAAAAGAAGAAGTGATTGAGATGAAGACAATTACTGAGGTATGGGTCAGTTTTAGTAGAGGTAATTTGGTAGCTTAGGTGAATGGTTGCGAAATGTCGTGGTCAACGGAATCAGATGATCGTGTATGGAATTTCTTCCGTGGTTGAATGTTATTAACGCCTTAGATACTCTTCTCTTTCAGTTCTCTTTTCTTCTGTAGTTATTCTTTCGTACATGTACCCTACCTTTCTCGGACCTTGTAGCCTTGAGATGTTGAAGCGTAACCAGGCAGAATATGGCAGCCACGACCACTGAATTGAAATTCGCCAAGGAATCCTCTTCTAATGAATGTAATCCAAAGAGCACAACAACCTCATAAGAATGAAGATAAGTCGACAATTGAACGCACAAACCAATTTAAAGCCATGAACCTATAAGCACTTTCCATTCTCATCATCTGCTTAGTCAAGATGCACATCTAGACTGATGTGGAATTTGTTCCATTTATAAGTTTGTTTGTTTGCAAATACTCAGTTACCAGTGTTACCAATTGATTACGTATTCCATTCAATCAACTTAGGTCCCACAAAATAATTGGTGTCACACTATACAAGCGACTCCAAAGCCGATTAGTGAATGCGGTGTAGACCATGGTGTCATTTCGAGCAAATGAAAAGGAAGGAAATCAATCAAAAAAAAATCAACGAGTAGAGAACGAACTGAAAAACTAAAACAAATGAAAACAAATACAGAACTATATTTTTCCAATATCACACCGGCAATCCAATGCTCACCATTCTGGTAGTACTTCCCAATCGCAATGGCCCCCTCATTCAAAATAATAACCTCCATTTTTTCCCAAACAATCCATATAAATATATATATTAACGTAAAAGTATCATATAATTGTCAATCCTTCCTCATCGCTTCATTTCTCCTGACCAATTTCTTCATTATCTTCCAACTACCTACCCTCCACCTCCCTCCTGCACACAACCGCAGTGCTTTTTTTCCCATCAAACTGATTGGCCTAAACATCCATTCAACCTATTCATCACCATGGCCGAAGTAGAGAAAAAGGTGTATCCAGACTCCACCCACAAATGGCCCACGCCACTCGTCAACTTCGCTAACGCCAGCGCATACCCCAAATGGGAGCCTGTTGACACAAAGAAAAAGACCACCCAGGTGTTCAAGTTCTCCTTCTACTCCACCGTCGGCGCTTACGCCTGGTTGTACTTGTGGAAGAGAACGACATTCAAGCTCGGCTTGCCATTGGCCATTTCGGGATTTGCTACCGTGGCCACCGCCACCAAGGGCATTGTTACCAACTTGAGAGAGAAGAACGATGGCTGGAACACTTTCTGGGCCGTGGGAGCGGGAAACTTGGCCTGTTTGTCGATCGGCTTCAAGAACATGCCTGCCAAGCACAAGGTGTTGGCCGGAATTTCCGGTGCTGCCTTGACGGCTGCTATTGAACAGTTCATGTGGGCACAGTCTCCAAGTTTTGCTGGTAGAGACGTGAAATTCGCCGCGGCCAACACCGGCGACGAGTTGCCCCAGCAGCAGTTCTGGGACGTGTGGAAGAGAAGACCTTTGTCGCAGACCGTGGAGGCTTTGGGAGAGGGAAGAGGCATTTTCAAGCAGTAAACTAGCATAGGCACCAATACATGCCGAACAAGGGACCTCTAGACAGCCTGTGGCTATTCAGAAGTAACTAACATATATATTTACACCAGAGTTTTCTCACTAAATACAAGAATATAATACCACAACGGCTGTATGCTGAAACATGCCTAACATGCATTTATGGATACATGCCTAGCATGCTTTATAAGGATACTCGAATTGATTCACCTTCAACTTCCACAACTTCTTTTTCCTTTTGGTCCCCACGTGCTCCGCAAACATCTCGTCACAAAACTGTGCTTTCCACTTTCTGATAAACAGAGGGTCCCATAACTCACTGGCAATGCCCAAGTCCTTACAGCATCTCATCAAGGCATTACTTTTGCAGCCCTCGAGCGCCGTGGTCAACTTCTCCTCCCCACCAAAGTAATCCTGCTCTCCCCTTGCAACCGAAACCAACCTTCCTTGGCAAATAAGGGCATACTCACGACTGACCTGTTTGGGGGTGATGAACGTTTCAGTTCTGGGCGCCAACCCCCAGCCACCAGGGCCAAAGGCTCGGTTCAAAATACGTCTGTACTTGATTTCCGGCAAGTAGAGGAGCCCGTCGGGCTTAATTTCGATATCTTCATTGGCAATTGGGGCCAAAAGCACTTCGGCAGCGTCTTTTGGGAAAGGCGCCAGGCCAAGTCCATGGAACGAGTCGGACCAATTGATTCCCGACCCGGCGTTCTGTTCGATGATGGGCGTGTCGTGAAAGGAGATTCTGTTCTCGGCGGCTGGTGGTGTAACTTCATTGTCTTGAGTACTTTCGTCTAGGGTGTCTGCTGGCGCAGCTTTCTTTACTGGCGAGACGCGGCGGACCATTGTGAACGCACGTTTGGTGGCCACTACGCGTGGACGAGCTCCCAAGATGGCTCGAGACAAGCCTGATGTTAGCATTGATGAATAGTTTGTATTTGGAAGATTAGTGAGAGTTGAGATATGGTGGAGTGCACGTGACTCAAGTTGGGATGGTTGATTTGGATATGGGGAATGGGAAGATGTTAGGGCTATCAGAGGCTTTGAGCAAAATGGCATTCTGGTGAAATAGATTCTAAGATATAAGTTCAAATTACTTGGAGGGGATCTCCCCGATAGAGAAGATCTTTGGTACATCATCTCAGTGACAGAACACACAAACAGCGAAGGGAAGATCATTGTCACGAATCATGACATTTTGTAAGAGGTTCCAAGACGTTTTGTAAGAATTTAAAATTGCTCTCTTAGCTTCCCACTCGAAGTCACCTGCTAAGGGTGAATTTCAGCTGGACGATGAGGGACCACTACAGCTGGCCATAGCCCTGTGGTTGGTGCAGGAGAGTCACTAAGCGAGTACGTGGAGAATCAAAGCATAATTAAAGATCAAAACAGAAACAAAAAGTCAAAAAACATGAAAATCAAAATGAGATAAATTCAAAATCCAAAGTACCAATATCAACCCTTAGTCTAGAAACCACAAATGCGTACACCCAGTAGCCAAGCTTACACCCGGTAGCCAAGCTCTAGAGCCTGTGTTAGAGCCAAGAATTGGCTCCTCCATGTAGCGCGATCTTCAGAAAAACGGAATCACCAGAAAAGTTGGAGCATTCACAAATCAAGAAATCCAACGTCAAAATCCATTTTCCTCTCATCTTCATCTCCAATAGCCTCCCCCTTTACCTCATCCCCAGCTTTCCCTTACCCATTTTCCCCCATCTCTTTCAACCCCAAGGCGTACTGCACATACCGGGGCACCGCCATGTTTCCTTTTTTTGTCCTGATTGCTTCTTTTCTCCATCAACTACATCTTCTTCGCTCACCCGTTGAGCTTCTTGCATTTCCCCGCCACTTCACTTCCACTGCGCCCCACCTTCGTTCACCCCCAGCATGCGCTCGCCTTCTTTCTGGCTTCTTCTAGTGGCTTTCGTTGCCCGAGTCCTTGCTGATGTTTCCATATCTAAGCCTATAAAAGGTCAATCCTACGACGCCACTGGCGGCGCCGTCACCGTGAGTGTGGTATGGGGCGACGACACCGACGACTCCGATTCGTCGACTTCCTTGTCGAAGGTGACCAAATACGCCATCGTTCTCTGCACGGGATCTAACTCACAGATCATTAGCGTCAAGACCTTCACCACCTCCTTGACATCAGGTTCCACTCTGTACGATGCCAGTATCGACCCCTCTGTGGGCCCCAACGGCGAGTACTTCATCCAGGTGTATGCCCAGTACGGCAGCGGCGTCACCATCCACTACACCAACCGATTTCAGTTGACGGGAATGTCGTGGTCCGGATCCACCTTCACGGCACCCGGTGGATCCACGTTTCCCGCCGCTTTGTTTAGCGTTACCGGTGACACTCCTTCCCCACAGGTTAATGTGGGCGGTGAGGGCACCACTGCAGCCATCGATTCGAAGTCGTTCACGGTGCCTTACACATTGCAGACCGGAAAGACAAGATTCGCTCCAATGCAAACACAGCCAGGCACCTCTGTGTCGTACACGATGTATTCCACCAGACACGCTACTTCGGCATATACACCATACGCCTCTCTTAGTCCTTCGCCCAACGTGTACTCCACCATTACTCCCGGATGGAGTTACACTGTGGCTTCGTCGTTCAACTCTGCACCGGTGGCTGCCTACCCCACTTATTACTACCCAGCTTCGTCGAGGGTGCAGCAGGCCAGTTTGAGTGCTGCCAAGAAGAGACGTTGGCTCGATTAGGAATAGGATGGTATTTCCCGGATGTAGTTTGATATCTATGTACACTAAAATGGACGTTCTAAGGACAATGAATGGATAGCATTTGACAATTCTATGGACATATATATGGTAGTATTGGGACGTTCTATGGACACTATTATGGAAATTTCTATTGGTAGTATTTGGAGATTCGGTAGACAATTCTATGGTTAGTTCGTTGACACTCTATGGATATTTCTATATATTATTTGGACATTATTTGGAAATTCTATGGATAGCATCTGAACATTCTATGGACATATCGACGGATAGTATTTGGACATATCTGCGGACAGTATTTTTTGGTCAATTTTATAGGTAGTATTTGGACTTATCAGTGACATATCTATGGATACTTTGACACTTCTATGCATGCTATTTGGACATTCTATGGTCAGTACTTGAACACTCCATGTATACACATGTACATTCCATGAAAGCGTTTCTACAGTCTACGGACATTCTATGTATTATGAGTCCAAAGTAATTCAATTCTAGAACTTACCTATACTTTCTCATGTGTCTACATGATCTTTGTGCCTGACACCCTCATTCTCACTCTCAGGTCCACTGGCTATGCTTCGTACACGTGACAAAAGGTATCAAAAACACCAAGCAGAAAACGAAAATAATAAAATTTGACAAAGCAAATTACATCGGTCTCGCTGCCATCACCCTCCTCCTTCGTCCCTTCCTTGCCTCCCCATCTATTTTTTCCTTCGATTTAACTTCCCAAATTCTACTCTGACACCCCATTACATGCAGTCCGGCCCAGACGTGTCGCCAAATTCAAATCAACACCTTCAGCCAACCCTACTCTTCACAATGTCTTTCCCCGAATACAACACGTCGTCCGCGGCGTTGCGGAAGAGGAAAACCATCAAGAAACTGATCAATTTCTCCGTGATGCTCGTCGGCGAGTCTGGTCTGGGGCGCTCCACCTTGATTAACTCGTTGTGTGGTGGAAACTCCATTGTGCCTACCTCTTCCACAGCCGCCCACGACGCCTTCTCGAAGAAATTAACGCTCAGACATGAGAACGTCGAGTTGGAGGACAACGACGGCCACAAAATCTCCTTGAATATCATCGACACCCCCAACTTTGCTAATGCCATAGACTGCGACGAGGATTTCCGAGTAGTGGTGGATTTCATCAGGCATCAGTACGACGAGGTGCTCTTGGAGGAGTCACGCGTGAAGAGAAATCCCCGCTTTAAGGACGGTCGAATCCACGTGTTGATCTACTTGATCAACGCCACGGGCCACGGTCTTTCAGAGATCGATGTAAAGTTCTTACAACACGTGAGCAACTTGGTCAATGTGATTCCCGTGATTGCCAAGGCCGACTCAATGACGCCAAAGGAGTTAAAGGTCAACAAGGAGTTGATCTTGGAGGACTTGGTCAATTACAACATCAACTACTACAAGTTTAATGAGTACGAGTACGAGGAGGACTATATCGACGATGAGATCATCGCCTACAACAAATACTTGAATCTGTTGATTCCGTTTGCTATCATCGGTGCCAACAAGTACCAGGATGGCGACGACGACGACGACGACATTTTGAAGTTACGTGTGTTGAACAACGCCTGGGCCAAGCCCATCAACGTTGAGTTGCCCGAATTCAACGATTTTACCATATTGAAGAACGTGCTTCTAATCACCCATTTGAATGAGTTCAAGGAGCTCACGCATGAAATGATCTACGAAAACTACAGAACCGAGGCATTGTCTGGAAAGCAGTTCCATTATAGTGGAGAGCAGAAGGACACACCACCTTCCAACGACGAACCATCGGACTACTTGGCCAAGGAGGAGCAGATGAAGTTGGAGGAAGAGCGGTTGAAGAAGTTCGAGGAACGGGTACACCAGGACTTGCTCAACAAGAGAAAGGAGCTTTTGGAGAGAGAAAACGAATTGAAGGAAATCGAGAAGAGATTGCTTGCGGAGGGCTTGAAATTGAACGACGAAGGCGACGTCGTCAAGATTGAAGAGTGATACAGACAATAGAAGACATTAGCTGGCAGCTGTATTCAAGTGCGGGTTTATATTGCTTAATGAAATCAATTAACTAGTCATGCCAGAACCCACCAGTCATACCAGAACTAACCAGTCATGCCAGAACTGATCAGTCACACCAGTTGGTTTTTGGCGACAATGTCGTTGAACTTGTCGTTCTTGTCTTTCAAGTCGACAAGCAACTGGTGCTCCGGCTCACTAGCATACAATTCCTTCAACAACGGCCCAACGTTGGAACCGTTGTTCGTGAGGTAGTCAAAGGTGACTTGGTTGGCAACAAAGTCTGCATTGCCGTTTCCCTGGTAGTTCAAGGCTACAATCTGGTTCAACAACTCCTTGGCCTCGGGGAAGTGGTTCAACTGCAATGTCAACACAAACAACACGTTCAAGATGCGGAACTTGCCCTGAGGATCGTCCTCAAAGTCTGACGACAATAACTCGTCGTAGAAGTAGTATGCGTTGCTGATGTTGTCAGACTCGCCTTTGATGGAAAGGATCCAGCTCTCCAACACGTGGTAAATGATGGTGTCTCTAGTGTAGTCGGGGAATTTTCTAAAGTTCTCGTAGATCTTGTTGGCCTCGGAGAAGTTCTCCTTGATCAAGTACAACTGCACCAAGATCAAAAATGGCTCCAACTCGTGGAGATTATTGTTGCTGCTATTTGTGTAGTTGACTAGCAACGCAATGGCCAGGTCGACATCCTTCTGGAACTTCACCGTGTACAAAGCGGTCAACACTGCCTGCAACTCAAACGTGGCAGTCTCAATGTCTTCAAAGTAGGTAGATTCATCGGTGCCAAAGGTCTTCAAGTCGTTCCATGCCTGCAAAACGTCGAACAACTGGTCGCTGTCGGGGAAAAGCAGTCTTCCCGATTCTATTAACGGAGATGCATCCTTGGATAAAGCCACCGACGATCTCACCTGGAACTCCAACACCTTCAATTGGTTTTCAGGCGAAAACAGATCCAACGAGTACGACGCGACCTTGTGGTGCTGGTTTGTGTAGAACTGGTTTCTGATGGTGTACAACTCGCCGGAATCGTGGAATTCGTTCATGGTTCTTGAGTGTAGAGTTATTATGTGGTCGATAAATCGTTAGGCGACGAGGACCTGGTGCACGGGTGTGCAGATGGGGCACCACTCGGGTCCTACACCCGTACACCATATTTGCACCCATCTCACAATTTTTTAGTCTAGCCCATCACATCTCGTAATGACCGGTCCAACTTCCGTCAGCCAGGAGGCGGTCTTTATTGGCGCTAATAGGCAGGGCTTAGTCGCTGACGCAATTCCTAATTTGGTAGCGTACGGCGCAGGCTCCAACATCGCTCTCTGGAATCCGTTGTCCAGTGATAAGAAAGGTGTCTACCACACTTTGAGTCACCACACAAAAGAAGTGACATGTGTTCGGTTTGTTCCCAACTCCGATTTCATGATCTCGGCTGGCGAAGATGGAATCATCAACATCTGGAAGCAAAATCTCGAAGACAAAGAAATCAAGTACACTTTGCATCAGTCCATTCACCAAGAGGACTGCTCGGTGACTTCATTGGCGGTCACCGACGAACAAATCTTCGTCACGGGAAACTCCTTGGGAAACATCCACATCTGGAGACGCACGAACGATGTCTATAAAAGTGCACTTGACTTCAAAGTCAAAGTCAACTTTTACCCCACAACTTTTGCATTACAGAAGATCGACCTGCGGTACCTTCTAGCAGTTGGAGGCACCTCCAACAACATCTTTATCTATTCATTTGACGCTGAAGGTTCGCAGCTCACCGAATGTGCCTCGTTGGCCGGCCATGAAGACTGGATCAAGTGTCTATCGTTTGTCATAGAAAAGGACGGCTTGGACTATATTTTGGCCAGCGGCTCTCAGGATAGATACATCAGGTTGTGGAGATTGTGCTTAAATGAGGCAATCGACGACTCTGACGAGGACGACCTGAAACTTGTTCTCTTGTCCAACAAACAGTATAAATTTGGATTTGGAGACGGAAGAGCTGCGTTCAGCTCTGAGGCCTTGATCATGGGCCACGACGACTGGGTCACTGGCTTGCAGTGGCATCCCTCATACGTTCAGAAGGACAGCAAAGCGCCCAAGAAGTTGCAGTTGTTATCGCTGAGCGCAGACACCGCTTTGATGATCTGGGAGATGGACGAGGAGTCGGGAATCTGGATTTCTGTGAGCAGACTTGGAGAGTTATCCATCAAAGGTGCATCCACAGCAACCGGAGCGTCGGGAGGTTTTTGGTCGTGTCTATGGTTCGAAGATTCCGTCACGGGTACCCAGTATATCTTGGCCAATGGCAAGACTGGGTCGATCAGAGTGTATCATTCTGCTGAAGGTACTGACAACAGCTGGGAAGCAGCTTTAGGAGTCACGGGCCCAATCCGTGAGGTAAACGACGTTGTGTGGTCTGTTGATGGGTCGTATTTCATGACCACTTCCTTGGATCAAACGACTAGATTGTTTGCCCCATGGAAGGAGAGCAGAGCTTCTGCTGATGAAACTAGCCTAACCTGGCACGAGTTTGCTCGCCCTCAAATCCACGGCTACGATATGATCTGCCTTGACAATATCTCCGCCACAAAATTCGTCTCTGGCGGTGACGAAAAGGTGCTACGGGTGTTTGAAATGACTCGGTCCATCAGCACTATGTTGAGCAAATTCAGTGGAGTGGAAGTTGCTGCTTTCGACAAATCTGTGTTGCCGGAGGCCGCATCTTTGCCTGTTTTGGGCTTGTCCAACAAAGCTGCCAACGAACAGCTTGAGGCTGGAGAGGCACAGCAACGTGAAGAAGACTATGAGGGAAATCTCGAGGCAGGGTCCACAGAGAAAACCGACCTACTAGCATCGTTGGAGGGTCCGCCTCTCGAAGACTACTTGCAACGACACACACTTTTTCCCGAAATCGAGAAATTGTACGGTCATGGCTACGAGATCACTTGCTGCGCAACTTCTCCAGACAATAAGCTCATTGCTTCGGCGTGTCGGTCTAACTCAGCCAAACATGCGGTGATCCGAATCTTCAACGTCCAAAAGGAGTACCAACTCGTGGGCGAGGTGTTGAAAGGCCATAATTTGACCATCACAAGCTTGGAGTTTTCCCCCAATGGAAATTACTTGGTGGCAGTGTCTAGAGATAGACAACTATCGTTATGGAAAGTGCGGAACGAGAACGAAGGAACGTTTGAATTGGTCGAGTTGAACACCAAAGCACATACCAGAATCATCTGGGGCTGTTCGTGGGGTCCAGAATACCAACATCAAAGCTTCTTTGTTACTGGGTCGAGAGACAAGTCAATCAAGTTGTGGGTGGCCACAGACAGCGGCGCAAATTCAGTGGCTGCCGTCAAAACAGAAGACGCCGTGACCACTGTTGCATGTTTTCAGAAACAAGCAATCAACAATCTACTAGTCATTGCGGCTGGGCATGAAAGTGGTCGGATTCTGTTATACAAGGTCAATTTGGCGGATGAGACCAAGAAAATTGAGAAAGTGGTTACGTTCGACGAGCAGATCTTGCCAAGTGCAAAGGTGGTGAAATTAGCATTTAGCAAGAAGTTACAAAGAGGCAAGATGCTTTTGGCCGCAGGAAGCAGCGACAATTCTGTCCGGTTGTACAGTGTTAGCAATGAGGCACTTACATAGATTTATAGCGGACGGAGAGCCATTCGCAGCCAGAAAGTGGGCTGTGCACGACGTGGAGGACAAGTCAAGCACTCGGTTGCAGCGATTAGATACACACACATAATATAGTAAAATGGCAGACAAATACCCCGAATTGGATGTCCAAGCCGAGAAGGAGGACTTTGACGGAGACTTTTTATCAAGAGAGAAGGAATTGGTCGGCGACGAGTTCAAGACCGAACAAGACATAGACGTTTTGGCGGAGAGCGACGACGACGACGAAATACAAGAATTCAAAGAGCAATTCCCCGAGGTCGGTGACGCAAACGAACAAGCGCCTGTTGAAGCCGATGAAGTCGAGGATGAAGACGAGTTTGAAGGGTTCGGATCGGCCCCTCCAGTGAGCAAAGATTTGGGAGAATCAGCGACTTTGAAGGCGTGGAAGGAACGCCGTGATTTGGAGATCGAGGAGAGAGAAAAGGCCAACTTAAGAAAGAAAGAGGAGATCATCACCTCGGCCCAGCAAAACATTGATGACTTCTACGACAACTACAACTCCAAGAGAGAGCAACACACCAAGGAAGTGGAGGAGGAGCAGAAGGCTTTCTTGGCCAAGAGAGACGACTTCTTGAAGAACGGAACATTGTGGGATAGAGTAAACGAGTTGGTTGACGGTGTAGGCGAATTACAGGACGATGGACGTGACAAGTCCAGATTCAAAGAGTTGTTGTCCAAGTTGAAGGGCAAGGAAAATGCTCCCGGCGCAGGCGGCTACTAGCGAAGGTGTTTAAACAATAAAAAATATTTCGTCATTAGTTCATAAGTCTGTCGATTGCTCTCATCAATGGCACCTGGGCGATCTTGCCACACTCCTTGGCTTGCGGTCCAGTCCTGTGCTTGGAGATGTAGTCGTTAAGGTTCATGAGTTTCCACACACCGTAGCACATTACTAGTGACTCGATCCTTTCCCATGAGCCAAATTTGAGAATGGAAAACCACGGATGATTCTCCTTGATAATGCGCCATTTGGACAACACAATCAACCGGAAAAGGTACCCGTTGAGCGCTTCCATGAAGGAGTCGGAGAGTCTACGGATGTTGGGAGGTTCATCTTTGTCTTCATCGTTGCGGTAACCAAACGAAGGCACCAAGTCCATAGAATTGGCGGCCATTGTTGCATACGCAGCCACAAAGCCTATGGTCTTGATGTAATTCTTCATGAACAGCTTGACATTGGACAAGTAGATGGTTCGGATCACCGAGTATTTCGTCAACATGGGAGCTGTGAGGGCAAGCAAAAACATGGAAACCACATTTGGTGCATAGATGAAGTTGGCCATCTCGTTGGCCCTATTCAAGACGTAAGCCACATAGTTGCGTAGCATTCCCTGGAGGCCACCAGTGCCTCTATAGACGCCATGCTGCCACTCGATGTAGTGGTCAATAACACGCAGTTTGAAATCAGTAACGCCAAAGATGGCAGCCAATAACACATTGTGTTTTACGTATGCTCTCAAGAGCCCAAGCCAGTTGAGCGCTTGTGAGTTGACACCCAAGGAGAAGTTAATCCAGATGGGATCGAAGATGTGTGACTTGATGGAGCTGGACAAGTATTTCTGGTTCAACTTGTACTTGGTAGGAGTGAGATAGTTTGAGAGCAACTGGCCGAAGAGAAACAGATAGATGACAAAGTGTTTCTTGGCGTAAATCTTCCTCACCCACAGATCTTTTTTGTAGGAGGAGATCTTGAAGTATTTGGTGGTGGTGGGCGACACCACAATGGTGGAGGTGGGAGGATTCAACTCTGTGTGGTATGTCGTATAAATGTAAAGCAGAAGGTAGTCCTTCGGAATCGCAGCATTGGCGGACACTGCCGAGTAGAGAAATGCGACGCTTAACAAATTGGACAACTTGCGGACGCGGCGGTCCACTGTAGGCGGATCCTTGTGTTTGGGTCTGATCCATTGGGTGAGTAGCGACCGGAAGGTGGAGTTTAACGAAAGGAACACCGACCACAGGGCGGGTCTCTTGACCTTGAGCAACAGAAGTAGCGCGAGCCACTTAACGAGAAGCGCGGGCCCTGGATTTGAGGGCTCATAGAGATACGAATCGTCCATAGGAGATTTGAGCGCGGTGTAGGAAGATTTGAGAGCAGGACAAGCTGAAGGCACATACATTGGACTTTGTGATAGTGAAATAGGTAGACGGAAGGGGCAAATTGAGAGAGTCAGTCGAAGTTTATGTACTTCTGGTATGATTTTCTTATACTATGGCTGTTTGGTGCTGATTTAGGTGCTGTTGACAGACTGACGATTCACAGTATCCAGCACAGCGATTCGGTATCTAACACTATCATTCACGATATCTACTTCTTTCTGCCTATTCAAGACGAAATCTGTAGACTCCAAAGAATAAAAAAATTAAGCAACAACAAATAGATAAGAATAAAAAGAATAGATAAAGATACCAACAAATCAAATTTATATAAAAACTATTTCCTATTTCTTAGGCTCTCATTTCAATCACTTCCCTCAAGATATTTACCATCTTATCATGCAACACGCGCACCACACCAAACTCAACCACCATGACGGCCTCCGAGCTACGCAAACTCAATACGCCGTCTCCACATCGCCGAGAAATGTTGTCCAGATCAAACTCACGATCCAAAGGCATCAATTTCAACACCGTCACTCCCAGTCCCCTAAAAACGTTAAACACAACCTCTCACCAAGTACTGGCAGAGACACTAGCATCTGGGAACCAACAAAAAGTCGGCAAACGTGGCCAGATCGACCGCCGCAGCCAACTCCCCGCCTCACAGAAGAACTTTCAATATGAATTTGTTCTTCCTCTGGCCGAACACCTCAAAGGACTCGACATTGATGAACAACTACGACTATTGGCACTCAAAGAGATGAACGTGGTGGAGATCAAAGATAGCATATCAAACTTGAAAACCAAGTTGGACCAGACAGAAGACGATTTGCGCTGCCTCCGCGACGTCATCCAGCGGTCGCTATACAAAGAAATGAATGTCCAGGGAACGCCAAAATCTCAAGCACAGAAACCTGCTAGTCAGGTCAGAACACGCCGACACACAGGAGTCGACCGGTCCAATGAACTGAAGAAAAACCAGCCGCCTGGTCTGTCGAAGATTTGGTCGAATTTGTCAAAGCCCATCACGTTCATTCAACAGATAGACACCATGATACAGAATGAGTTCGAGAAGTCTTTGAGTGCTGATCACCAGTCGCCAGCGACAAAAGCACCCAGAGAAAATGTTGTCAAGAGTGTATCAGAGAACAACGACTCGGGCCACCGTGACTACGACTCGAATCCATCTCCTCTTAAGGATCGGTCAAACTACTCAACCAGCTACTACCAGCATTTGCTTCAGTACTCGGAGAACCCGGAAGACATGCTCCAGGCGGTGTCGTCGTCACTATGGTCATTTGTCAACGATGTAAAGACAAACATGTTAGCTAAACCGACGGAACAGGAAATGTCAGCGAAACCAGCTTCCGGGCCCGCCACCAACGACTCGACCAAGCCCGACGATCCCCCCATAGAAATGTTGTCGTTGAGCGACGAGGATTCGTACAGTGATGACGTTGGCGAAGTGGACCTTACAATGTATTCGTCCATGAGACGAAGCAACGACAAGAAATCCTAATATCATGAATGCGTTTTCTACATGTGTACTAACTAGATTGCCTGCAAGCCCTTAATCAAGTCAGAATGTTTCAAGTCTTCAGCCCTCTTCTCGGAAATATCTCCTACCGACCTCAAGTCCTTCAAAAAGATATCCTTCAACTTGTCGAAATAGACGTCTTGCAACAAGTTCCTGATGTTGTACTCAGCCTTCTCCACCAATTGGCCCAAGTTCACCAAGTGTGCAACCTCAAGAGTTCCTCCCTCCAAGCTTAAAGTCTGAGTGGTTTCTGTCTGTCTAGTCATGCTACCAGATAACGATAAAGAGTTCTGTCCAGACAGAGAACTCCGCAAGTCCAAAATCACAGAGGTGGTGAGCTTGTAGGTTGCCAAGGTGGCACTTTCGGGTATAATCTCGAAAACGTGAATGGAGTCCCATTTCCCGGACTTGTCGTCGGTTTCTTTCTTGAACAACACCACTCCAGCAAATCCCTCCTCCAAGCTGTTGGCTCCCTCGTCTTCGGCAGAGTCCCAAAAGTACACCGAAGACAAACCGCTTCCTTCATAGTACAAATCTCTGTAGATGTCGAAGCTCTCGTTGGCCTTGATTTCTAGTTGTCTCAATGCTGCAGACGGATAGGGAGATTCGTCGTCGCCAGTGGGCGGATAATATTCGTTGGAGAAAGGAGATCTGAACAGATCCCCGTCTCTGTTGTAGTCGCAACACAAGAACTGCTTCTTCGTTTTGCCACACACTGACACTTGCAAAGGAGTATCTACGGAAGACAAGAAGTCCTGAGCTAACTCCTGGCCCTCGGCGTCGTTGGAGTCTTGAAGAAGAGTGCAGATTGCAGACACGTTATTGGTGACTTCCTTAGGGTCAAGCCGACGTAAGAGCTCGAGAGATGCATCGAATTTCTTTTCCGCCAGCATGATTTTGGTACAATTGAGGTTGATTGATAGATATTGATACCGTGGAGAGGTTCGGTAGCGGGAGGCACGGGTGTGAAGTTGGACGCCTGCGGGACAAGTCAAGACAAGAAAAAAGAAGAGAAGGCAAAAAAAAAAAAAATTCTTTAAGTATAGAAAAACGGAATTGTAACCAAATTCGGATACTCGTCAACTGGAGCGACTACGGCGAACTTACGTTGTAGTTTTATCTCGTGTGCTGACAGTTGCCGACAATGGCTGCGAATACCGAAGCTCTGTATTTCAAAAATTTGTATTAGGAAACTCTGAATTCGAATGATTTTGTATTGGAAAGCTCTGTATTTTAAAAGATAATTGAAAGGAACTAAAGATGCATCATTAACCAGATGGAACATAATCAACACCGAGACGTGGTGCATTAAGAATAATACCAGTGATGATACCAGACATGATACCAGCAACCGGTAAGGTGATGAACCAACCCAAGTAACACCAAGTCACCATTCTCCAGTTGACACCTCTAATGTCCTGGTTACACAAACCAACGAACACAGTGGCACCGACAGCACACTGGGTGGTAGAAACGGGAATAGCCAACTGAGTAGCCATGACCACGGTGATGGCAGCACCGAACTCAATGGCAAAGCCTCTGGATGGAGACTGCAAGATCATCTTGTTACCGAGAACGCCCATAATCTTGTATCCGAACATCCAGACTCCGATAACCAAAGCACCAGCAGTGTAGATAAGAATCCAGATTGGAGGTTCAGCCTTCAAGCCGTTGTCAGCCCACACGAGGTAGACAGTAGACAATGGACCAGAAGCGTTGGCAATATCGTTTGCACCGTGTGCAAAAGACATGGTACAAGCAGTAATGGCCTGGAGCAACGAGAACAAGTACTCAATCTTGTTGTCGTAGAACTTGGACTTTGCGTGCATGTTTCTGACACCGTGACCCAAAGTACCAGAAGAGTTGACCTGGTCAGAAATAACATCCTTGGTGAAACCGTGGGAAACCATCAACCACAAAAGCAACGGCCACTTGGAAGGACCTGCTTTGAGGAGAGACCACCAGTAGGTGGAAGTTTTCTGGTTCTTGGTCTCGTTGGTGACGGAGGTCTCAATGACGTCGCTGCTGGAGATGGAGTGTTTGGTCTCATCAGCGGCTTCGTGTCTGGCGGTCTCGGCTTCAATGTGGTCCTCAACACGACGGCCCTCGTAGTAGTCGATGGTCAAAGACTGTCCAGCTGGCAAAGGAGGAATGTCGTCGGTGGACTTGAACCAGTAGATTGGGCCCCTGAAGACGTCGTACCATCTGATTCTCCAGTCCTCGTAGTAGATTTTTCTTTTGACAACGGGGAAGATGAAGAGTACGTAGAGGAAAGTAGCAACAGCACCAACACCGAAAATGGCACCTGCGGTGGCTCCGCCCGACAAGTCGTCCAAGTGCAACTTGGGAGAACCCTTCCACACAATCAACATGGTCAACACGGCAAAAGTGATAAATACCAACACTGGCACCAAGAACAAGCCGTTTCTGAGACCCTTTCTGGTGTCCTTGAGCTCCAAGACAGTGAACTTGACGAAAAGGAAAATGATGGACGAGAAGGCCCCGGCCACGGCAGGAGCGATGAACCACGAGGCAACGATCTGCGAAAACCCATCCCAGCCCCACTTGACGTGGTCTGCACCCTTGGCAGCGATACCCACACCAAGCACAGCACCAATAATGGAGTGAGTGGTGGACACAGGCATGCCGATGGCAGTAGCAATAGAAAGCCAGATGGACGAACCCACAAGAGCCATGGCCATAGCCAACATAAGCACGGTGGGGTCGTTTTCAAAAGTGTCGGTCTTGATAATCTTTTTTCTGACGGTATCAGACACTCTGTTTCCGACCAACACGGCACCGAGGAACTCCATGATGGCGGCCAAAACCATGGCCTGCCAATACTTCAAGGATCTGGAGGAGACCGAAGAAGAGAAAGAGTTTGCAACATCATTGGCACCAATATTGAAGGCGTCCAAGAAGGCAAAGATCATCGCAATCGCGAAGATGTAATCGAATTGATGATAGTACAGCATGTTCGATTGGAGCTAAATGATGAAGAAAAAAAAAATAGAATCCACCCAAACCCACCGAGTTATATACCCTGACGCACGCCACGAGGTCATGGGCGATTAATCATGGCGCTAGGCAATAAGTCGAAGGGCACCAGATTTTTCTTGACCCCGTCATTAACTATGGGGACGGAATGGGTGCAAAAAATGTGTATGCAAACTGAGCTCTTGGCGCTGCCTTGGCGCCCACGTTGTCTTTAAATTGCATCTGCCAAAGGGGCAGCGAATGCTGTCATATGTAAGTAGCTGCGCTACAATTTTTTTGGTTGAAGAAGTCCATGTTAGTGCTTTGAACTGGAGAATATTCACCCTAGCGGAGCGTTCTGCCGCATGCACAGATGAATTACGAGAGAAAGATCAGTAAACGGCTTGACCATGTGCAGGACGGATATTTGAAGGTTCCACCACGTGGGAGTTAATTTAGCGATTCGGCATTCGGCAACTGATCGTATGCCAAATGCTTGGCATTGCACGGTGAAGTGATCGTGGGGTGGGCCAGGCTAATAGGGAACTGGCGGGGTGTGAGATTGGCCAGAAGAGCGAATGAGAGCGAGAAAAATGAATGAAAGCGAGAAAAATGGGTGCGACTAGCTTTAAACGCGAGTTTGGTGATGAGGAAATGCCTTCAGACAACAGGATATCCCAAGGCAATTAGCTTATTTCATATTGTCTTCTACTACCGCTTCTGTCACTGCTTCTCTCACCCGCTTTTATGCCCCTCAGGTTTTTCATCGAAAAGTTCTAATATTGAGAAGATGAGTTTGCTCAAGCATTGCCCTGCTCTCCGAGCCCGTACAAGTTGACTATCATAGTCTACGCATCCAGTCGAAAATTGAATACCAGGAAAACGTAGTTATTATTGCAAAGATAGAACTTGAGCCATTAAATAGTCCAAGGCTGACTGATACGAATTCATAGAAGTTTAACAGCTATGTGAAAGGAAAATTAAAGAACATAACCGAATAGAGAAATTTGATTGATTATGGAAAAACTTCGGGCAAATTGATCGAAACAAGTTTCCTGATAAAATTTTCAGATCTTCTCCACGTGGATGCATCAATAGCTGATTGACATTAACATTAGTCTGACGAACTGAGACTAGATTGAATACGACATTGCTTCATTGTATATTGCTAGCTGGGATAATGACGACTTTATTGAAGTGTTGCGGCGTTACCAACTCACTCTCGATCTCCTTAGTTTCAAGTTAACGATGTATATGCACTTTCAATCAATGAAAATATGGGTTTATTACAAATGTCTTTCACTAAGACTTATTGCAGCAGTTGCGCCTTTCAAGGCCCAACATAACGGTCTAATGCACCTAAGGATCATCCCAAAAGGAAGGGCTTTACACCTGAGCACATGTGCAACACTCAGCCGACTTCATTGCATTGTGAAAGGATACCACTCAATGCAACGGATTCGCCGCGTCAACCGCATTATTCGACTAAGAACTCAACTCGAATTCACCGCAAAAAACAAAAAGATTTGGTTCATGGAGCTTAAAACTTGATTTACGGGGGCTGCAATGAATCACTAATTATTCTCGAACTAATCGTTAAATATGTTAACGAGTTCGTCATTCGCCAAAGTGAACTCGAAGCACCAGAGGTTTAATTAAAATCAATTTCTGCGATGAATGCCTGAAATTCCCGATATCAGCTTATTTGAATATGCGTATCTGTTTTGCACTATTAAGGTACGGACCTTTAAGTATGGAATTAGGTAATCATTACTGATGTCGATCTATCACCGCAATCACTGAACGGAGATATTGAATTGTCACTGAAGGAGAGAAATCGCCCGTCTACCAATTTCTGTTTTAATGTAACAAAATAGATTTTCACTTTTCAAAGTATAATGATGCTCTACGTTCCATTATTTTTTAAAAGAGTGACCAATACGTTGACGTCGAGGTGTGCATTATTACCCTGATTTATGTGTGAGCAGGTTGTGAGATTCCATTCGTTATGATTTTGCAACCATCTGCTAACGTAAAAGGTCCAAGATGATCGATTTGTGGACCATCAAATCATATGAGAAACTATGGAGTGGCAAGCTGTTTCAACTACAATACAACACCGATTCTTATTCCCTCCAGGAAAAGTGTCTGTTGAGCTACACACTCTTGGTCAAGTTCATGGGCAGACTCTTGAGCAGTGCACTATCAATATGAGTGTGGCTGTCTCTTGAATATGGATATGGTAGGTGACATATCTTTTATCATACCGTTGATAACGACCCAACTCTATTATCTTGATAAGCAAAAGATAAAGTCTCATCTACGACTAATCTGGTATATCGAACTTATAAATACTAGTGTTTTACGCCAGTCTTCTTGAGATGAAAAAAAAAGCCAATAATAACTGTCTCTCCTGATTTGATTAGTAATAGATCTACTGATTGTTTGTTACTAAAAGGCTTTCCCTACTGAGAGATATTACACGTTCCCAGTTCTCTATCAAGCAGAGCTGTAGATCCTGCATAGGGATAATATCTCACCTGAATCTCTCACCTGTGCCTTGAGAGTTCGGTCACGCTTGCACATCACGTGATTGTTAGTCACTTGCCTAAGAATCTTCACCTCCTCCCTCTTCCCTTCCAATATCGCCTACAAAATCCTTCCCCTCTTCCATCTCTACCACTCTGAGCCATCACCTCGCAACTTCCATACCCCAAACGTCCTTCACACGCCCTAGCCAATCGCACTTGCTCATTACTAAGTCGCAGCCTCGCACGTGATCTGGGGTACTACCTTCTCGGATGCGACGATCGGAGATGACCAATTCCTATTTCTACCATCATTACCAACATGATTTCTTCCACAACTATGCGCATTCCATCTTTCTCCAGATCAGCTGTTGCCGCCACATCTATCCTTGCCGCCCTTTCCAGATCATCCATCAGACTTTTATCCTTCAAGACCTTTCCTACTCCAAATGAGAATGCCTTGAAGTTTGTTTCTCCAGAGAAGCACATTTCTCCATTGGAGAATAAGACTTTCGAGTTCACCACGTCGATGCAGGCGGTGCACTCGCCCTTGGCCCTCAAGCTCTTTAGAATTCCTGGCATCAAGTCGGTGATGATCGGTCACGACTTTCTCACCGTTAATAAGCAAGATCATATCAACTGGGCCAACTTGAGACCAGAAGTGGTGGACTTGCTCGATGCATTCTTGACGGAAAACAACGAGCCCGTGATCACCAGAGAGCTCTTGGATCAGGGTGCTACAGACTCTCTCACCGCAAGTGAAAACGACTCTGAGGTTGTTTCTATGATCAAGGAGTTGATCGAAACTAGAATCAGACCTGCCATCCAGGACGACGGAGGTGACATCGAGTACAAGGCCTTCGACGAGGAGACTGGCACGGTGTTTTTGAAGCTTCAGGGCGCATGCAAGTCGTGCTCTGCCAGCGAAGATACTTTGAAGAGTGGCATTCAAGGAATGCTCCAGCATTACATCGAGGAGGTGAGAGAGGTTGTTCAGATCTTGGACCCTGAGGAGGAGATTGCACTTAGAGAGTTTGAGAGGCTTGAGCAACGCTTAAAGGCCAATAACGATCCCGTTTCTACTCCTCCATCGTTGTAATCCTATCATGGAGTACTTTCAGGAACATAAAGCTTTCAATGGTAGCCGGATCTTGGAAGGACATATTTATTGTGCATTTGTTAATTATTGGCGTTTATTCTACAGGGAAGTTGGATCTTGTCCAATTTCAATATACTCACATTTTGTATTGTCTTCTATGTTACAGTTACTTGGCCTTGTCTAGGGCCTCAATCACCTCCCTCTTGACGCGGGCCAAGTTTTTTGCTCTCTCGTACCGAGCGCTGAGCTCTTTTAGCAATCCGTTTTCGATGCAGCCATTAGAAATCACCAACCTCACCTCTTCGTACAATTGCGCGAGCCATTTGTCAGAGAACTGGTGCCATTGCTTCGACACCTGGTTAAAGCCAAGAACCCACCCCAAACTGGTCACTGCGACGGCTGTCTGGCCTTGGATACCAAACCATCCATATCCGAGCACCGAAAGGACAGTGAGAGGGAGTTGGTAGTAGACAAATGCACTCACGATGCTTGCGTAGACAACCAGCTGCACCTCCAGCAGAATGCGCTCATTGATGAGCTTCTGCTTGAACGCCTCTAACGGGTTAGACACATTGAAAGTGTCTGGATAGTCTGCGTACTTTTGCTCTTCCAATCTGGCCACAAGCTGGCCCTTGACGTAGTTATAGGCGGAAATACTCTTGGGCATGAAGTGCGACATGAAGTAGTCCTTGAGTGCGTATTCCACATTATCATTTTTCCAGTAGAGCATCCACCACCGGAGCTTCTTGCGGAAGAAGTTGGTTGTGGAGGGCATGAAATCATGTTGGAGCTCGGCATGCATGTTACTGCTGCAATCAGCCACAGTATGGAGGCGGAGGTCGTCGTGAACGTTGCGAATAAATTGCTCCAGCAGATTGTTGTGGTTTATTTCTTCTCTGATGACTTGTAGCAGCCAGTCTCTGAGGTTTTCCGTGCGCAAGAACCACAGCAATAACTTGTACAACTCGAGAATGTTGCTATTCTGCAAGTCATCGAAATACTCGAATCCCGCCTTAGGTCCCTGAGACAAGTAACCGTGGACGCCTTGCACGAGTTTCTCAGAATTGAGTTTCACGGTATGATGCGTGACATTGAAGTTCGTGTCGAAGGTGGCAGGCGACGATTCTGTCGACAGCGGCGAGTACTCCTGATTGTCGACGGCTGTGACTAGGATTTTGTCGTGGATATTCCGAGGCAAGGTTTCCAGTGACGTAGAGAATTCTCTGGAGACATAGATGATGAAATGGCACGCATCCACGAGATTTGACACATCTGCATCACTGTTGATCTCAAGAAGCACCAAATCGTTCGGTTTCGACTCCAGGGACTTAAAAACCTCGACAAACTGCGATCGATAAGCGGCGCTGAGCACTGGAGAGGCAGCAGTGATCTTATTGGTTGTTCTCTGGAAAGCTTCAGGTAGTAGCGACTCCGCCAGATCATCTGAGGAGGCGGCCACTAAATTGTTGACGTCACGCAGACGGGTCTCTAGTGCTTGGAACCAGGTGTTGCTGCCAGATGCCAACGGATCTGCCAAGAGGGCTTCCAACAACTTGGACGACGTTTTGATTTTGTCATTTTCATATACAATCCCCACCAACAAGCTCTGCGAGTGGTGGATGCTGCGGCTCAAGTCGAAGTATGTCTGGATTGTGGAATTAGCGACTTCATCTCGGGGGTACCACCGCATGTATTTGCGTAAGTTTTCTTGAATCAGGTCAGACGACTCGCTGGAGACATCTGGGGCCGAAGGTGGGGCCGAAAGCGGGGCAGACGATGAAGACGAGAGTCGCAATTGGCCAATTGAACGGGGTAGTTGTCCAAACGACGGTATTTTCCGGGGTATTGCCCAGATAGCTTTGTTCATGGTGGTTGGAGTTGGCAATATCGCATTGGGTAAAGTCGAGTGCAGGTGTGGAGGAAGCAGAACATAAGAGATGGGGAGGTCGAGAGTAGACCAGCGGGATTGGAGAGGATTGGAAACTCCACAGAGATGCTGATTCGTTTTATTATTTGATTCTTTCCATTCTCTTTTAGTACATGCTTATTGTCGTCAGGTGCCTCATTGTTCATTTCTTCACTATCATTATAAGCGGAGAATCAATAGACAGCGTAATTTACGTAGAGACTAAATGAAACATCAAAATTAAAGTCCTGACAAAATCACAAAGTCAAATCCTAACAAACGAAATCCTATATTTGAATCAATATACCGTTTTTTGGGAAACCTTGGTGTCCTCCATCTACCCCACCGTATAGTCGCATATCTCGAAAATCACCTACTCACTCTTTCTCAGATGCTGTTGCTGGCCGACCTCCCACGTCCAAAGCCAATATCACAGAAGATGTTGGGGGTATTGAAGAAATATGCGTCCTTCATTGGACCCGGCGTCATGGTTTCGGTCGCCTACATGGACCCCGGTAATTACTCCACGGCAGTGTCGTCGGGTGCCGACTACGAGTACAAGTTGCTTATAGTGATTTTCATGAGTAATGTGTTTGCGGTGATCTTGCAATGTCTCTGCGTGAAGCTTGGCTCAGTGACAGGCCTTGACTTGGCGGAAATGTGCCGATTGACTCTTCCCTGGTGGCTCAACTTGTTTATGTACGTTTGTGCTGAATTGGCCATCATTGCCACCGATTTGGCCGAGGTTGTTGGTACAGCCATTGCCTTGGAGATTCTCTTCGACATTCCCCTCATCATCGGCGTGTTCATCACGGTGTTGGATGTGCTTATAGTGTTGATGGCCTACCATAAGGACGGAACCATGCGACAGGCTCGCATATTCGAGATCATGGTGAGTCTCCTCGTGGCAGCTACCTGTGTGTGTTTCATTGTGGAACTCTTCAAATGCGATTTTGCTCCGGGTTCCTTCGGCTCCATTGTCGAAGGCTTCCTTCCAGTCAATATGGGCATCTTCAAAGAATCCAATGCTCTTTTCTTGAGTTGCGGTATCGTGGGCAGCACTGTAATGCCCCATTCGTTGTACCTCGGCTCGTCGCTCGTTCAGTCTCGCTTGAAGGACTACGACATCAAAAACGGCCACGTCCAGGGCGTCGTCAACTCGGACGGCGAATATGAGATTCTGTCCTCGCAGGCGACCCTGACGTCTTCCGACAATTTACCTTTGACACGCAGCAAGTTTCTACAGATTTCAGATGGAACGAGTTTGGCAAGAAAGTATCGTCCCTCGTATGGCGCCATCAAGTACTGCTTGACGTATTCCTATACCGAGTTGGTTCTCTCGCTCTTCATCATCGCTGTGTTTGTCAATGCTGCCATTCTTATTGTTGCGGGTTCTACCCTCTACGGCAAGCCTGACGCAGACGACGCCGACTTGTTGTCTATCTACCAGATGTTGTCGCATTACATTTCTCCGGCTGCTGGCTTGGTGTTCGCCTTGTCAATGCTCTTTTCCGGTCAAAGTGCTGGTATCGTTTGCACTATGGCCGGTCAAATCATCTCAGAGGGCTTCATCAACTGGTCATTTAAACCTTGGGTGCGTCGTATCATTACTAGAGTGTTGGCAATCATCCCAGTGGTTATATTCATTTCGATTTTGGGTCGTGAGGGCGTGTCCACCGTCATGAACTTGTCGCAGGTCGTTTTGAGTTTCATTCTTCCGGTAGCCAGTGCTCCATTGATCTGGTTCACGTCTACGAAGAAATACATGACAGTTTATGATTTTTCGACCCCACCGGACGAATCCACCACACTTTTGGGACATAGTGCAACTCGAGGCTACAGACCCGAGGAAGAGTCAGACGGGGTGTTCTCGAAAGTTACCTACGAAAACGGAACCTGGCTTACGGTGGCTGCCATCGGCACTTGGGTGATTATCACCTTCCTCAACCTCTACTTGGTATACCTTTTTTCTATTGGCATTGATGTATAGAATAGCATTGGTGTATAGAATAGCATTTTCATTAGACCTCACAAATATCTATTCTTCTTCTTGTACGGTCCTCTGATTCCTGGCAACCTTCCTGTTTTGCCCACTGGTGCTATCTTGCTGGTCAAAGGTGCTGGCAAGACTCCGTGATAATCGTTGAGAAGAACTGGTAACTTCTTGCTTAGTCTTAAGGCAAACTCGCTCAGCTTTGTGGCGTCGGAGGAGATCAAAAGAGACATCAACTTGAGAATTTTCTTATGAAGTGCCGTCTCTGCGGGTGTGGGGTCAGATGCTCCAGCACGCAAGTATCTTTCTTGACGCAACTTGTTCAACTGTAGTAAGCTCAACGATATCACCTTTTGCAAATCACGCGGTGTCTTCACGAGCTCATCCTTCTCTTCCTTCAACAATTTTATCATATTAGCAGTTTCTGGGCTGAACCTGAGAATGTTTTCGAGCTTGATGTCACCATCTTCTTCGGTGGTTTCTTCCACTTCCTTCTTTTGTACGACAGACTGCTCTTCGGCATTATTTGGAGGAGTTTCCACCGGTGCAGGCTCCAGGATGTCCTCGTCCAACAAGCCAGTCTCCTTTGTAGCCAAGTAGTCTCTCTTGATTTCGCTGATTTTCTTGAGGCCGATGTGGTTGAGCCACACAGAGGTCTTGAGTTCTTCACTCAACACCGATCCTCTCAGGTCAGTCAAAGGACCAAACGAAACACATTGGCTCTGCTTCTCAAATACCCGTAGGTCGTTTGAGGTAACGTTCTTCACCAATGTTGAGTCTACAGGTGGCTTCAAAGTTTTCTGCTTGTAAATCAACCACTTTGGCGCTTCGATGGTGTACCAGTTAGGATGAAAGAAGCTATCCAACACTTGTGTAGGGGGCTGGGTTGGAGGTGGGATTTTGGAGGAATAGCCAACCAATGCTTTGATAGTCCCGCTGTCGCCAGAAATCACATTTGGCGTTCCGACCACCTTTGCCAACTGATATGGGTCTGGAACGACAGTGTTACGAGTGTCGAGCGTCGATCTACCCACAAGACCGGTGAATAATGGCTGAATGACCGTTTTCGTAGCTGGAGGAGTTTGCTGGCTGCCGTATAAGCTATGGTACGCAGGTGTGATAGTCTCTTCGTACTTGTGGACCTGAGTGATCACTTCACCATTGGTCACGGAGTAACTCGTGGAGATTTTCTGGAAATCTTCCGACAAAATAGCTAACGTTTCATCATCAGGAGAGTCAGCCTTCAACTTGAGTCCCAATGTTCCTACTTCTCTTAACAAGAGCTCAGTGGAGAATTTGAAAAAGAAGTCGATTTCCTGATATTCGGTGCTTCCGACAGGAAGCTGGGAGATCTCGTGACCAGCCACCAATTTGAGGTCGTGGTAAAGCTGGTAAGGCGAAGAGTACTCGTTTTTGACAAGTTTATTGTGAATAGACACCTTAGTTGCCTTTGGAGTGTCATGGATATATGTTTCGTAATTTTGGAGGATCAAATCGGGATTTTTCTCGTGAAACTTCGTGGGGACAAGGTTTTTGGATAAGAGATCCTGTGGGTCGGCATTTTCAAACACCGACGTGAGATCTTGTAGTAGCGGTTGAAGAATAACTTGCGGCGTTAGTAAAGGTAATGGAATATAGACGCGGGAATAGACAGAAAACAGATATATTCTGCTTTCAAAACGGACTTCCTGCAACTCACAAATACATAAAAACATACCTTGCTTTGTATTTTCCATGATTTCCTGTTGGATAGCATGTAGTTTGTTTTCCTTTTTTTATTTGGCGGTGAGTGCGATAGGTTGTCTGCCGGAATCCCATGAGTTGGTGAATACTGGAGGTTTCCTCCTAGAATATTAAGCCTTTTTCTATGAGAATGTATTATTGTGAATCATTGGAGCCAGTATTTATTAGAACCAATGGTTTTTTTTTGCAAAACTCGTCATTCAAAGTAGGGATGTCGCCTGTAATAGTCCATACTCACTAGCTTCATCTTTGTTCAAATATCCTCTGGCTAGTCCGCAAACAAAAGCTGAATCTCTTCGATTCTCTGTTTACGCCGTTCCTCTTCCTCAACCTCCACAGCCTCTCCCATCATTCTCTTTCTCTCCTGAATTCGCAACATCTTGGTCTCTATGCTGTCTTTGACAATGAAACGAACCACCTTCACGTTCTGTGCCTGACCAATACGGTGAATTCTGTCGATGGCTTGGTCCTCAATACTGGGCGACCACCATGGGTCCATCATGAAGGCTCTGTTTGCACATGTCAAGTTCAACCCGACTCCTCCTGCCTTGAGCGAGAGTAGCAAAATGGTAATCTTCCCTTTTGCCAGCCTTTCGCCCGAAAACTTCTTCAAGATCTTCTCTCGCTCGACCATATTCAATCGCCCATCGAACTTGTAAACAACAAACTCATCGTCATTCCCTTTGCCTATGTTCTTCAACTCATTTTCAAGGATATCCAAGTACGACGAAAACTGAGAAAACACAACAATCTGCTCTCCAGGACACTGATCTTTCAAAATCATCAAGTGGCTGAGCAATGCATTGATCTTGGTGGACGATTTGTCGGGATCATGGTAGTACAACTGAAAATGGTAATGATCATAAGGGTCATCGACTGCTTCGTTGGTGTGGAATCTCACCTCCTTCTTGGAAACGTCTCTCTTCCGAACCTTGAAGATCCTGTAAATTGAAATTTGATGACGACAATCTGGACACAAGGGCTTCGTTTCGTTTTTGGTTTGAAACTCGATATGTTCCTGGAGGCAATGGTAACAGTATTGATGTCCACACTCAGTGACCGTCAATTCACCCAATGCGATCGGAGATTGCGTGCAAATAGAGCATTCGGATTCATCTGGATTGACTCGCTTGTAAAGCGAATACATTGTTTCCTTTAGAGCAGTTTCCGACGCAAATCTCTCTGTTTCAGCCGGCTTTTCAAATGCAGAAAGCTCCTCTTGCCATGCATCATCAAGTTCCGAGCTGGACGATACCAATTCTGGATGACAACAAACTTGGCGCAAGCGAAGAATGTGGGTCAAAATCTGGGTGTACTTCTTCAACAAATCGCCGCTTTGCATTCCTTCTTTGAACGACTGGTGAGCTCTCGACTTGAAGAAGTCGTAGAAAAGCTGCTCCCTCTTACTGAATTCGAGTTCTTCAATCACCACTTCTTTTTCTGGCAATTCCACCAACGGCTGTCCATTCTTCTGCTTCATGTTCTTCGTTCGTCTCAAGAATATGGGTTCAAGAATCGACTTGACAACATCCAATGTTTGGTTGAACTTTTTCTGCTCAAAGGGAAGCGTCACAAACGTTTTCCAATAAGAGAAATTACTCCAGGGCTCGAGTCTCAAAAACTTCACCACAGAAAAGATATCGTCGAGCCTGTTGACAACTGGAGTACCTGTCAAAACCCATCTTCTCCGCAGATCTAGCTCATGGATGGATTTCGCAGTTTTCGTGTTTCTGTTTCTTATAGTATGACCCTCATCCAACACGATTCTAAAGAATTCGACTGAAAACAATCCAATTTGCTGGAGTTTGCCATTTTGGTCTCTGTTCTTATTGAGTCTTGTCCACTCACTTTGCACCGTTCCGTAGGTAGTTAGGACCACAATAGGAATATTTTCAAACCGATTGCATAAGATTTGGGATAAATCGGCTTGGGCAGTTTCACCATAATAGACAAAGCATTTGTGGTTTGTATTGTTGTTTGATCTCTCAAATTCACTTTTCCACTGCGACAAAAGCGACATGGGAACCACAATCAAGGTAGATTTCGAAGCATAGTTTCTTGGAATTGGAGTTTCTACCCAAGTATCATAGGGAACAGAATGGACTAAAGATAACGTCAGAATTGTCTTACCGAGACCCATTTCATCCGCAAGAACTCCACCTTTAAGAATACTTTTAATCAACGGTTTCTCTCTCAGGAGCTCACCGTTGTATAAATTTGCGTAGAAATACTCCTCGTCACTGTCACTGGTCTCACCCGAATGGTCTTTGGGCCACCTGAAGCTGCTCCATAAAGGATCCATGACTCCATCATCTTGATTCCTGATAGCCTGCTTATTTTGAGTGGATAAGACTTCGCCATCGGTAGTGGAGAGTCGCTCAAGAACATCCATCTCTTTCTCTCGAGCCAACATCCATGACAACCCATGTTTCTGGTAGGGGCGGAGATGGAGCTTGAAGTTATCAGCTGGGGGGCTCGTTGACTCTGGCAAGTTCTCCAAGTATTCAGATTGCTGATTTGCCAGGTAGAACTCCTTCAACTGATCCAAGTTGAGCTCTTCGGTTGGAGAAACGGTGTCTTCAGATGGAGTGCTGGGTGGACTATCGATGTCAATGACTTCGTCAGGAGTGTCACTTTCCTTTGACTTGTTAATAGGGTGCAACAGAAGCTTGTCAAATAAGCGAGTTATGGACTTTTGCTTGAGATTAAGGGCAGCCTCGGCCTCCGAAGCCTGGGAGAAATTGAAAGAGCCCGGGTTGACGGTCTTGCGTCGCTTGGAATCATGGAGGTCCTCACTGCCAACTAACATGGCATGGTCTGCGAAAGTATAGTTATTGAGGTAGCTTCTGATCTGAACGTAAAAAGGATCACCAATAGATAGACAGCCTTTCGTGTCCATGATAACTGACGCTTCAAAATTGGCTAGGCCCAAGTCAATGAGAGGAGAGAGAATACGGGTGATGCCCTCAGGCACTCTTCCAATTTCTCTGTTGCCTGCGTCATCACCAGTGTAGAGTCTTATGATGGCGGAATCGCCGAACTTTGCTACCACAATAGAGGACTTCTTGATCTTGTTTGGGATCAATCTCTTTACCTCAAGCCTCTGATTGTATTTCAAAGGTCTCAAGTAAGGCCGCGTGGCCCAGGCCTCGACGTCCAAAGTTCCGATGTATCTCTTCCAGCATCCGGAAAGTTTTGAATCTGAGTCTGCTTTTGCCTGCGCTTTCATGCGTTCTAGAAGCTGCTCGATCTCTTCCTTTTTGTCTGGAGAAGCAACTCTTTCTATCTTTTCTTTGTCTTTCTCGCTTTCTTGATGGTCCTGGTCATAAACGATACCACTGAAGTACTCCGTAGACGCTAGCTGCACGTAATTTGGGCCATTGAAGTACTTTTTATAGAGATGCTCGAGTTCTTTTCGTGACGCGTCGCCTATCACTGGTAGTAGCTGACTGGTGAAGAGATCGTATCCAATTTGCGACAAGCTGGCCGATTCTTGAGACGAGTGTGGAGAATGTAGAAGATCCGCTGATCTCTCTGCTGCATGTACGTTTTCTTGATCTCCATTTCCATGGTCTGTACTGCCATTTTGGTCCTCAGTCAGCTCAATCTCGATGAGGTCGTCTGCCTCCACGAAGAGCTCGTTAGTGGCTACACTCTTTTGGGTTGGCCCGGAACCCGTGGGCTCTGACACACTCGAATCCTTCATACGAGGCCCATCAGCAGCGAAAAACCTCCGTTTCTCAACCATAACTAGAGGGTAAGTGGTAACGCTTCGCATAAGCATCTCCACATATATGCATTCCGTAAATTCAACCTAAATAAGTAGGCACAGACTGTTCAACATGGTGGCCATGACGGTGCCACTGACATGGTGAGCATCACACCAATTGCGCAACTTCAGCATTATTAGCGATACAACCTCGCCGTCCAGCGCCTCTCGTAGAACCTCCATGTACTCCAACGTGAATAAGATGTCGTCTTTCCTAAACCCAGTTCGAGAGGCCAACTCGGCCAATGTGACGTCATGTCGTCCTTCGAAGTCGTTGAGAAGAACGAACGCTAGGCGCTTTGACCAGAAACCAAGATATGCCACCTTCCCGTACGGAGATAATGGGAACTCGGGGCCCAGCCAAGTTTGGCCCGGAGTGGCAGCAGCCAACGCATACAGAAACTCTATTAGTAGCGACCCGAGCCCGAGTCGCTGGTAGGGCGGGAAAATGCAGATGCATGCGAGGTTGTTGTCTGCTTCCCAAGAGTTGACCTCTTTCGAGAAGAACCCCATTGGTTTGAGACGCTTGCGGAGAATGGAGCCGGGGATCTCGGGATCGTGAGGATCGTAGCCATAAAGCACATAGAAGTCAAACGCCTTCACGTTGTAGTACACTGACTTGTCGTCGAGGAAGAGCTTGCTAAAGAGTGCTAGGTTCTGGCAGAACAACTCGTGGCGAAACCCACGCATCCGCTTGACGAGATAGGGCGCTTTCACGTCTGCGTAGAGAAGCTTTCCGATACCTGGAAATGGCCGGGCCAACTGGCAAACCGTGCGGTGCTGGGCCATCCTATTCTGGTCGTCAGAGTACTTGAAGCAGAACTCACAAACATAGAGTCTTTCGAGCCAGAAGTCGCCGGGTGCAGACGCGGAGTACTTTCTTTTTGCGCCGATGTTTCTCGCGTGGGCATCAATGCCGAGTTCCAGGTCGCCGCTGGCCAAGAAATAAGCACTGTTGCCGTACCAAGTGTTGAAGTCGTAGTCCCCGAATGAAACTCTGTCGATGTTTCGAGACTCTAGCACGCCGTACTCGGCGTCACGGGGGGATTTCCTTCGAGAATGGGCCCGAGCTTTCGGCAGGGGCAATGCGACAGTCGGCCCCGAAGGAGAGACGGGGTCCATGATGTGAATTTTTGGTGTGCAGAATGTGGAGTAGATGAGGATGGTAGAGTGCTGGGAGAAGAATGTTTGAGAGTACTGGGAGAATAGTAGTGGAGATTGCTGAATGAGAATACGGTTAAAATGTTGATAAAAGGTGAATGGTGAATGTAGGAGGTAATACGAGTTAGCGTTTTTTGACTCGTGGTTTATGGTGAAGTAACTGGGAGAATTAATGGCTTCGATCAGAAAAGCTGCGAATAAGAATAGATGCGAGATGAACATAATGACGGGCCGAAATAATGCTTTGGAGTCACCTAAACAACGCTTCAAAGTACCAACAGAACAACACCAGAAAGTAAAGAAAACCGAATTCGAGGAATGCAAGTCGTAGACAAGGCTGGGAGGTTTCTGGCAACGTCAATTGTTCTTGAAATACCGTACGGCTAAAGGTTCTTCTCGCTAGAAGGTCGGAGCAGAAAGTTCGCAGCAGAAAAGTCGCAGCCAAAAACTTCGGCCATAAAAGCTGGCCTCTGCAACCCTTCCTCTATCATCGTCAAATGTTCAACTCCAGTAAGAGGACTTTTTGCGCTCTTTGTGCTAGTTGTGCTTCGTGTATATCTGGGGCTCCATTTGCCAACGCAGCACTCATAGTCGATGATAATGCTAATGAAAGTTCATTGTAGAATTCACTTACGGTTAGGACTTTCCATGAATCATACGCTTCATAACTTTGTCTCAATTGCCGATCCAGTTTGCCCATTCTCTTTTATTTCTCTGTGCAAATGTCAATTCTCTGTCTAAAGCCATTCATACTATCCACTACGTACTCTGCTCAATACTGTCTACACTACTATCGACACTACTGTCTACACTACTGTCTCGTCGTACTGACTACTCCACAACTCTCACCTCACAGGACGCGTAAACCATCATGCCACCAAAAGGCTGGAGAAAAAACGCAGAGGGAAAATTCCCCCAGAATCCAAAGGACCTCGAGGTCGTCTCCATCGACGAAATCTTGTTCCCCAAATCCACAATCTCCAAACTAGCGAAAAACATCACCACCAGCGACAACAATGACTCCAACATGATCGTGTCCAAGGACTCGTTGCTCGCCTTGCAGAGATCAGCCACGGTTTTTGTGTCGCATTTGATGTTTCATGCCCGCCTGGTGGCCAAAGACGCCGACCGCAAAAACGTCAGTGCCCAAGATATATTTCAGGGCCTAGAAAGAGCCGATCTCACGGGGTTCATTCCCGAAGTCAAGCAGAAATTGGAGTCGTACGAGAACAATTTGGAGATCAAGAAGAAGCACAAAGCAGAACAGAAGGCTGAGGATGCCAGCGACGAGCACGCTGCTAAGAAATTGAAGGACAACGAAAAACAGCCGGTGGCGCCCACTGTAGAAGATGACGATCAGTCTGGGGACGACACGGATGACGAAGCCAAAGAAGACACCGAGGAGGTCAATGAGGACCCCGAGGCAGATCAAGACGCAGACGAAAACGACGACACTCCGGCCGGCAACCCGATTGCGCTTTTGGGACAAGAAGAAGAGGAACTCGAAGGTGACAGAGAAAGTACGGTGGAGCAGGCCGACGAGTCGAGCGACGGTGAGGACTAGACAAGTGAATGCATGATACTATGGAGAGAGCAAGACCGGAGAAACTAGGCACAGCTAGACCGGAGAAAGTAGGCACATCTAGACCGAGTGGACACTACCGAAAGCACTCCTGGAATATGGGATACCCACACTCGTAGCCAAAGAAGAGATACAAAAGAAACAAAATCATGGCCAGAAGCATCGCCACAAGCTTGACGTTGCCCCACCACATCTTTCTCTGGATGTGGTGAGACCGCTTCTGAAACATCAGTGCTGACAGCGTGAGGCGGTCGGTCTGGTCCACCAACGTGCTGACTTTGTCACCTCGGTTCAAGATCTTGTTGATATTATCTAGCATCAACAGTCTGACCTCGTCGATGTCCTCGTTGGCAGCCACAAGCTGATTTGGAGTAATGACTTCCGACCTTGAACTGGCGCCGTCGTCTTCGCTGCGGTTGACGGAGCCATAGTTGTATATGCGCAGATTCGTATCGTATTGCATCTCTTCGAATTTTATGATTTGCGTCATGTAAAGCTTGAACTCGCCCAACTTGGATTTGGCCTGTTGCTCGGCCGAGGCAGTGGTGCTGTTATCTGCCACGGTGGCGGCAAGATCCTGGCGGAACTCGAAGTATTTGTCCATGATTTTCTTTAAAACTGACAATACAAGCGTCTTGTTGACGTCCTGGTGTGCCAACGTCACCACGGTGACCAAGTCGATGCTGCCGTCCAGATTGTGGAGCGTTTTCTTCATGAAATAGAGCAAAAGCGACGTCTTCGTCACGGATGCATCAGTGTAGGCCAGAATCAGGCCAATGAGCGTCTTGGACGAGTTTATGAGGCCGAGCTCCAGCGACACCAACTCCGAGTAGTTGAGATTTGTTATGGAGCTCGCTAGCTTGGCATTTTCGGAGGTGTAAAGTGTGCTCGAATTGAGCGTGAGCGTGGTGAATATGACTGCGGGTGTTAGCGGAGACGGTTAGGGACAGAAAAAATTACATACGCTGCTTTTGAATATCTTTGGCTGTCATAGCTGGCTAGTACAATTTTAGTTGAGCCATGACTGCGAATTGAGTTGGACATTGCCTGCATGACAGGTTGCTACCACTAGTAGCAAGGCACCTTAGATACGGGGAATTTGGGCTTGAAGAGAGCATTTGAAAACGATTGGGGAAGCTATTATATAGCGAAAGTATATATTTGTATTCGGATCAACATCACGGACCTTTTACGTGTATTTTACATATAACTACCTTAATCACTACTACGGTGAGGCCAATTAGCAGATCGGGAAGAAAACAGGAGAAACAAATCTTATTAGTCCAAACTTCCATATTTCTTCTGAATGGACATCAAAGAACCCATCAATCGGCTATTACCAAATTTCCTGGCCCTATTTGTCCCGATCTCTTCGTGCCAGTCAACCATCCTAAACTGCAGTATCATCTCATCGCTAAAAAAGTAGACACTCTGGAACGATCACCTTATTTGTCCCGGTGCACTTCTCCAAATGGGTAAATATAGAAAGAGATTCAACGAGAAGGCACGTTCGGGCATGCTTGCCAAGCAGGCCGCCCTAAAGAAGGCTAGAAACCGGCAATTCACCCGACATTTGGAAGATCACTCTGAGAATTCTAGTCATCTCGATGAGCCAGCCGATGACCAACAACAGGAGGACCCAAACGCTGAAATCTTGAAGCCTATGTCCGCCAAGGAGAGGGAGGAGCGGAAGCGGAAGCTTACTGAGCTGTTATACTCGGAAAATGAAAAGGAATCCAAGATGTCTAGGGCCAAGAAGAAGAGATTGGACAAGTACATCGAGCATCAGATCAAAAGAGAAGAAAAAAAGGTCTTGTTGGAGAAGCTTTCAGCAACCAAGATTGACACAACCATCCTTGCTCCATCCAAGCTTCTAGGGTCCGGAAAGCAGACCAGAAAAGAGCAGATGATGGAAGCCATGGATCTTGAACGACAAGGACGTGGAGACGAACATACTAAAGACATCTTGTACGAGGAAAGAGAAGTCAAAGAATGGCCGGGCGACGGCGAATACAGCGATGGGTTCGACGATGCTGACGGCAGCGATCACAATGCAAATGATGAGTTTCCATCTACTGAAAAGTCTACATTTGTCGATTTCAGACCGCAAAAGTTTGGAGGGTCAGGCAGTGGATTTGGATTTGCTAATTTGCAGAGATCAGACAAGATCAAGGCTCCCAGCAAGAAGAAATACACTTGGAGACTCAAGTTGGAGAAGGAAGAGAAAAAGCGGGCCAAGTTGGAGGACGAGAACGATTTTCTTCTGAGCGAGGAAGATGAGAACGAAAACGACCTTGAAGAAAGTGGATCCGAGGAGAGCGGATCAGAGGAGAGTGGGCCAGAGGAGAGTGGATCAGACGAAATTGGATCACAAGACATTTCTGAAAAAAGTGGATCAGATGATATCGTTGACGAAGAGAATAACTCAACAAAAAATTTGGTAGATGGATCAAGTGAAGAGTCGGAACTGGAAACTGGATCTGACGAAGACCTGGAGGCCGAGTCTGACCAAAATTCGGAGGAAGAATTACCTAAACTTCTTCAAAACGCACCCAAGCATTCTCAAAAGGGCCAGTCCTTCAAGGAATGGGCTGAAGCTCAAGTTCGCAGCCTCGAGGGCCACCAAGAGATGGTTCTTCCTGAACTCCAGAAAGACATCATGGATAAATACGCCGACGGTATTCATGACGACGACGTTGTTTCCGAGGACGAGAACGCCATCCCAATCAACATGGAGTTGCAAAGATCGGCATTTTTTGTCAATGTCTCCAGGTCACCAGAGATCCAACAGCTGAGAATACAACTACCGGTGTTTGGTGAAGAACATTCCATCATGGAAGCCATCCACCACCACGACTGCATTGTTCTTTGTGGAGAAACCGGTTCCGGGAAAACTACCCAGGTTCCCCAGTTTCTCTATGAAGCCGGCTTTGGAAATCTCGACTCCGATACCTATCCTGGAATGATCGGCGTTACACAGCCCAGAAGAGTTGCTGCCGTCTCGATGGCCAATCGTGTTGGCAATGAGCTCGGAGATCACGGCCATAGAGTGGGCTACCAAATCAGATTTGATGCCACCGTCAAAAACGAAGGAAAAGAAGATGGCACAGCGCTCAAATTTATGACTGATGGTGTCTTGCTTCGAGAGATGATGAATGACTTTTTGCTTATGAAGTACTCCGCCTTGATCATCGATGAGGCTCACGAGAGAAACATCAATACCGATATCTTGATTGGTATGCTCAGTCGTGCTGTCAAGCTCAGAAGACAAAAGGGGAAGCCCTTGAAGTTGATCATCATGTCTGCTACGTTGAGAGTGTCGGATTTCTCTGAGAACAAGCAGCTCTTCAGCACCCCACCTCCCATCTTGAAAGTTGAAGCCAGACAGTATCCTGTTTCCGTCCATTTCGACAAGAGAACCAAATTTGAGTACTTGGACGAAGCTTTTAACAAGGTGTGCAAAATTCATAGGAAGCTTCCTCCTGGAGGAATCTTAGTCTTCTTGACCGGACAAAATGAAATTACAGCTTTGGTGAAGAAGTTGCGAAAGGAGTTCCCATTCAAAAACAACTCCAAGAAGTTGTATGCCGATGACGAAAACACCAAGTATAGGGTCAGCAACAACGTGGCTATGGAGGCAGAAGATGTGGAGTTGGACATTGCGCTTCGAGAGAGAAAAGCCATAGAAATGGAGGACGATGTGTCTGAAGAGGACTTGTCTGAAGAAGAGGAAGGATTTGAAGAATCACTCGAACCAGGCCAGTCAGCCAACGATCCGCTTTATGTTCTTCCTCTTTATTCCTTACTTCCAACTAACCAGCAGTTGAAGGTCTTCGACCCTCCTCCTCCCGGAAGTAGAATGTGCATTATTGCCACCAACGTCGCAGAGACATCTTTGACCATTCCTGGTATCAGATATGTTGTTGACTGTGGCAGATCGAAGGAGCGGAAATTCGATGAAGATACTGGAGTTCAATCGTTCGAGGTGGACTGGGTTTCCAAGGCGTCGGCAGACCAGAGATCAGGAAGAGCAGGAAGAACCGGCCCAGGACACTGCTACAGACTTTTCTCTTCCGCGATTTACGAGGAGTACTTTGACCAGTTCAGCAAACCAGAAATCTTGCGGATGCCCGTGGAGAGTACGGTGCTTACGATGAAAAGCATGGGAATTGAACAGATTGTCAATTTTCCTTTCCCAACTCCCCCAGACCGGCCCGCATTGGCAAGGGCTGAGAGGCTCCTTGTTACGTTGGGAGCTTTGGGCAAAGAGAAAAAGATCACCGAGTTGGGAAAGAAAATGGCGTTCTTTCCTGTTGGTCCACGTTACGCCAAGATTCTCATTGTGGGTAATCAGCTCGAGTGCTTGCTGTATGTGATTGCTATCGTTTCTGCGTTGTCAGTGGGCAATCCATTCTTGGACGAGAATGACCTCGGGCTTGTGTCTCAAAAGCCGAACAGAGACAGCGATAATGAGGAAGAGGTAGAAGAAGAGTCTCAGGAAGATTTGGAGAAGCAACGGAAATTGAGAAGCAAGTACTACAAAACTCGTGCTCTTTTCTCCAGACTCGACGATCGCTCTGATGCCTTGAAGCTCTTGTCTGCGGTATGTGCACTTGACCATGTTCCATCCAACAAGAAGGTAGCATTCATGGGAGACCATTTCCTTCGAGTGAAGGTTATGGAAGAAGTTCAGAAGCTCAGGAAACAGATTTCCTATATCGTCGTTTCCAACTCAAACAAAGATACCATCGCCGAGCAGTTGGAAACCAAGGAACCGAAGTTGGGAGTACCTAGCAAACAGCAGATCGCAGCATTGAAGCAAATCATCGCTTCTGGATTCATCGACCAGGTTGCTGTACGAAGCGACACGATTGACTCCGACATCAAGCTTTCGAAAAGGACCAGCATTATTGGTGTTCCATATTCCACGCTTTACCCAGCCTCCCAGTATGGAGACGGAACCGATCCATACGTTTACATCCACCCAGCATCAATTGTTGCCAGCCTGGGAGCAGCACCTCCTCAGTATCTCGTTTACCAGTCTGTGAACAAGGGCGCCAACCAGAGAGAAGGCAAGTTGACCAAGTTGAGAATGCGGCCATTGGTGGATATTTCCGGTAAGCAGTTGGCCAATGTTGCCAAAGCATCTTCGCTTATCACGTACTCCAAGCCATTGGGCCATCCGTATGCACCAAAAGAAATTTCACCTACTAAGAGAGAGTGTTATGTCATTCCTAGATACGGTGCAGCTATTGGAGATGGAGGTTTAGGGTGGGATTTACCGGTGATCAAGGTGATTCAGGTGAAGAAGTATGGGCTGTGGACGGTAGAGGAGTAGCACAAAAGAATACGACAGCGGTTATAGATACAGCGTAGAGTGTAAATGTGATAGAATCAATGGTGATAGTGCATATTGGTTAATATAATTCTTAGTAGACCTTTCGCTATGGTTGCGAACTAATTCCTACGGTAAGTTGAGACCACAACTGCTGATTCAAAAAAGAATTTCATCGTATACGGGGAGGATTTAGAACATCTATAACCACATTTCCCTTTCCAAACTATTCTACCCGTTCTATAAATTCTCATGGTGCTCTAATCATCATTTCCACCTACCTTCATCACTTCCTACATCTACACCTACTACTGCGAACAAACATCAACAAACTCGCCAAAAATTTTCTGGATACCTGGATACCATGAACCGACCTAAGATCCAGGAACCGGACGAGTCGCCCGATGACGACCGTTCGACTCTCTTTCCCGAGCATATCGTCGACCCAGCATCTCAACGGATCTTCCTTGTCTCGATCTTTGTCGTCATCCAATGTTGGAAGATCTACGATATTCTCCTTGTGAAGGCCGATCTGTTTGCTTTGAGCAACGCGAGCCAGGCTCCTGCCCCCGAGCTCACCTTTACGTCGCTAAATAACTTCACCTTCGTCATCAAGTACGTCGTGGTCGACGGCATATTTCTTTGGTCTTTGCCGATGCTTAACGTGCCACTACTCTCGTTTGGCCCCTTCTTCACGCTCCTCATGACTGTCGCTGTAAACATATTCACATTTTTGTTGGCTAGCAATAGCGCGTTGCCCTTTCTTTCAGGCATTGTCGTGCCAGTCTGGAACACCATCTTCAAACACAAGGAATTGAACATTGTGGGTGACTCGGTTCTGCCGCAGAAAGTCATCGACATCAACGCCCACTTCAAAGGAAAATATACCATTCATTACTTGCCTGCATCTTCTGTGACCTTGAATCCTTTCAACTATGACAACTTATGTCTAGATGTACAGCCCGATTCTTCATTTTCAAGGTCGGTGTGGGTGCCCATCGAGTTCAATACCACTTCCAACATTGACTCCATGCAACTCCAGCACATTTCGCCATCGAACTCGATGACTCTCCTAAATTACACCTCTCGTGATATCTCCAAATTATTGAAAAGAGACTACGCTCACCTACACAAGTTGCTGAAGCACACTAACGGCGATCAGATTTTTTATGCGGAGGTGGAGATCAAAAAACCAGGAATGTACCGTATCCACTCGGTGACGGACTCTAACGGCATGAAAATTCGTCCATACAAGAGTGATTTCACAGTGGGTCACTGTCCAAGTGCTAAGTTCGTGTATCCGGAAGTCGAGCTGGCCTACACAGAAGTCAAGTGTGTGCTGAAGAGTAATCTGTTCCTCCCAGAATGGCTGCTCCCGCTTGTTTCGACGTATGGTGTGTTTCCCTTGTCCATTGAGATCCTGACAAAATTCAATGGGAAGGTGATCAACAAGTTCAACGCCACGCTACAGGGAGAGAATAGAAATCCTGGTCTTAAGCGGTTAGGCTCAGAGCAGATAACTCGTAACACGTTGGAGCAGGAACTTTTGCGCAACCCCTCGTTTCTTCGATCTGGAATCTCGGGAAAGTTCGAGTTTCAGATCTTGAGTGTCATAGACAACTTGGGCATCAGAAGAGATTACAATCCTGCTTCTCGCGATAGGGAGATCAACTTCCCGGTCGTGACAAAGGAAACTATCTCTTTGCTGTTGGTTGATAGATTTCCCGATAATCCCTTATTGTCCGGTCAAACAAAGACTCTCCATCTCGATACCAAGCAGAAGGTTCAATTACCTTTGTCTGTCACTGTTGGGTACCAAGAGAATGGTGCCTCTGGCAAAAGAAACGCGACTTATATTTTCAAGGACGCAGAGGACTTCCATCAAGGTATCAAAATCAATAAAGCTGGTAGCTATTCCTTGCTTGCTGGTGAGGATCGCTTCTGTCCATGCGAAGTTGACCAGGAGGTAGTTGTTCCAATCAGAACTCCTCAGATTCCAACTGTGGTCATCAAAGGTGAGCCAATTTCAGATAGATGTGTTGGAACCGTTGGCTTCGAGTTTGACCTTAAGTTTACCGGGAAACCTCCTTTTGAAGTTCTGTACGAGGTTTTCAAGAACCTGTCGGGTATTCTCAAGCCAATTCTCAGCGAAAGAGGATTGAGACAGCACACAAAACGGACACAGGGAGAAACGTTCCGCTACGACTACAGACCTCGTCAAGAAGGTAACTATGTGTTGATTTTCAAACTGCTCAAGGATGTTTACTATCACAGAGATCCGATTGCGATTTCGGAGGCTGATAACACTTTCTCAACATACTTCCATCAGAAATCCAGATACACATTCTTCAAGGATTCTCGTCAAACCCATCAAGATTTCAACGTCTGCAAAGGAGGTGCAATGGTTGCGCCCATTCATTTTGAGGGTAATTTCCCGTTCCTGTTTACCTACGAGATTGTGAACATTGACACAAAGAAGCCGTTGGTATCTGAGAAGGTGAGTGACTACTATCAAGACAGCTTCACGATCTCAAGTCCAAATTTTAACAAGGGAGGAAATTACGAAATCGTGGTAACTGATTTGGTCGACAATTTGGGATGCCCAGTGGCTCCGTTGAAGTCTGAGTCGATTAGAATTAATGCTCGTTCGGACATCCCGGTGGTCCGATTCAAGAAGTCCGAAAGTTTCAAAATAATAGAAGGTGATTCGGTCGAAATTCCAATTACTGTGAAATCGTCTGTTGGTCGCACCTCTAGTGACAAACTCAAATACTTGCTCACGGATCGTCACGGAAATGAAAAGGAATTCCTGCTTCTTGGTACGAATAGTCTCAGAGTATCTAAGGAAGGATTCTACCGTCTTGTCTCTTTTGAAAACAACGGCTGTAAGGGTACTGTCAAGGGTGGCGACACAATTCAAGTGGAGTTTTATCCAAAGCCAAACATGACGTTCTATCCTGAATCAAAGGACGTGGATGGACCTGTGTCAGACCACCTCATTCCTTTGAAGCCAATTTGTCAGGATTTATCAAGGAGTTTGAAACTTAAACTTGCGGGTAAGCCGCCTTTTGTGGTCTCATACCTGATTAACTATCCACATGGCAAGACCAAGTCGTCGTCTATGGTGATCGACTCGAACGACGTTTCGATTCCGTTGACACTGAAACGAAAGGGCGTCTACGAGCATGTCTTCACCGCTGTCTACGACTCTCGTTATACAGAAGATAGATTGAGACGCATTGATTACAAGGATTCGTTCCCCACAATCAGATACCAAGTTCAGGGATCTCCAGGCCTCCAAGTTGACAAAACTCATATGCAATTCTGTGAGAATCAAGTGTCAGATCACAGTTTCTCAGCCTCTTTGCCAATCACATTTGAAGGCAGATTTCCATTTGAGTTGTCTGGTAGTATTCGAAATGTCAACGGTGATCTTATTGATACTTTCCAGGTACATGAAGTCAACAAACCTTGGGTTGACTTGGCAGACTTCAAGTTGTCGAGGCCACTCAAGTCTCTTCTTTCTGTTGGAGAGTACATCATCGCTTTCCAAGAGATAACAGACGCCAGCAAGTGTTACCTGAAGCTGCTTAGTTCTCAGAATACTGTCAGAGTCTCCGTTACCGAGGTTCCAACTATCCAGAAGCAGAATGTCAAGGATTACTACTGTGTTGGAGAGCACATTGCTTATAACATGTCTGGAATTGCACCATTCACTCTCTTCTATGAATTCAATGGCCAGATGAGAAAGGCTGAGCAGGGCCATGAGTTTGTGAGATTGGCTTCGAAGCCCGGCGAATTTGCAATCCATGCTTTGAAGGATTCTTCTGCAAGCCTGTGCTTGGTCAATTACACTTCCAACGACAGTGAATACGAGAAGCTCAAGTTGCAGGTGCATGACCTTCCATCGGTGGAGATCAGTCAGGGTGACAGCATAATCAAAAACCTCCATGAGGGAGACAGAACAGAAATCACGTTCAAGTTCACCGGTCTTCCTCCATTCCAAGTGACATACGTCAGAACTTTAGGAGAAGAGGAGGGTCATCCCAAGAGAAGAAAGTCATCCAAGAAACCAGCCAAGCATGCTCGCAGAGTAGTAGAGAAGAAGACCATCAAGGATATTTGGGATTACGAATACACCGAGATTGTGGGATTGGAAGGGACTTACGAGGCCATCATGGTTGCCGATGCCTTCTGCAAGGCTTCGAGAGATATTAATGAAATCTTATGATCCCCAGTGTGGATCAGTGTATTATAGCAAAAATAAACGTCATATTTTAGGTTCTGTCTCACTGTTTCTTCGTCAAGTCGTTGATTATTTGCGCAGCTTCTTTCGACGAAGTTTGCGGCAGTTTCGCCTGTGCAACACGACCAACTTCTGCAAAGTTGGTCGAGAATGACGACTCAATTGCCTGCGCCAACTTTATGTCCTTGTTGGTGATCTGGTTGCCGACATCATGAGTGGTGATGGTAAACTTTATGCGATTGTAAGTTGTGATAATGGTTGGATGATGTCTAGCCTTCTGAGCATGCATGGCTGCGGTATTTAGGAATTCCCATGTCTTTGCAAACGTCTTAAGTGTATAGTTACCTTCAAGTTCGGTAGTTGGGCCATCATCTGACTCGGCAGAACGAAGAACCCATCTGGGTTTCGGGAGATTCAGATTTATCAAGTCAAGCTCTCTCTCTACCGATGCGAGTGGGATTTTTGCTGCCTTAGTGGCCCGCATGAGTGACTGTCTCATGGATGTAGTTCTTGATGGATCTTAGTGAACTGCATATGTTGTGGAGATGGATGGAGACGAATATGAAAATTCGGAGGCTAGGGAGAAGTTGGGGTAATAGTAATAGTCTCATGGTTGTTGCCTAGATTAGCCGTTAGTTCTTCTCTGCTTGTCGGCATTTTTTTGCACGTTGTTACGGAATCCGGTTGTCGTCCGAATAGTGACGTACGAGGTAGTTCATTCCTCACTTGTTTGAAATCTGTAGCTTTGTAGTATTGATGTTCTGCTGAAGCACGTCTGCTTAACCACGTTTCGTGGTTCAATGAGCAACATGTGCGTCTTGATGAAAAATCACGATATAGACGATCATTCAATTGTACTCAGAACCCATAATGCCAAACTTCCTAGGCCAAATCTCGTGCGCATAGCGCTTGGACCTCGAATGGACCACTTGAGCCCACCACAAAAAAGTAAAAAATACGTAAAAGATATAATCGAAATGATCTGAAAATATCATGAACACCCACTCCTTTAAACTCCCTTAACACATCCAACCCCGTTATTGAACTCCAGCCATTATGTCAACCTACCTTCCATGTGCAGGGTATTTGGACCAAAAATCACCGGTGACCAACTTTAGGCCGTGATTATGGTATCGGCTTTATATATCCTTCACTGGCCGGACTCGGACATCGAGTATCTGCGGTGTGAGGTGGTCATTCACCGGAGTTTCCATAATGACGTCCCGGATACCCACCTCATGGTTCCAAGGTTCACCAACCTATACCGAAGGTTGCAACCTCATGAACGGACGCCATGTCTACGAGACCACGGAGTCAGCTACATGTATATATGGGGAGAGAACGACATTTTGTTTTTGACCGCCACGCGGAAGAACGTGAATGTGATGCTGGCCATGACGTTCTTGCGCCAATTCTATCTGATTCTCCACCACTATTTTGTCGAGAGCCATTCCAACCTATCCAATGGCACCACCAACAACGGCACAATCAAAGAAAGCGAAACGCTACACCTTGAACATCTCGTTGATAATGTTTCCTTGGTTTATGAACTATTGGACGAGTGCGTGGACTTTGGAGTGATCCAGCTTACCGACTACAACATTCTCAAAGAGTACATCAAGATGCAAATCAACCACGCGTCGACTTCGGCGGATGCATTGGACCTGGATAACTCTGACTCGGACTTGGAATCTGGACACACCAAGGACAGCGAAAAGGAGAGGGCCGACAAGAAAGCCAAGCAGAAGCACATCAAATCAACGCATAACCATGCCGTCAGGTCTGACATGGCGGAAGCGCAAGTACAGGGCCTCATTAACAGCTCCATAGTTAGAACTCAGGCGCTGGCCATTAGTTGGAGACCCAAGGGTATTCACTACTCGAAGAACGAGATATACATCGATATTATTGAGGAGAGCGAGTTTCTTTACGACCTTGAGACGAACTCCATCAAGTTGAACGAAATCAAAGGAGTATGCCAAGTCAAGTCTTATCTTTCGGGCATGCCTCAGTGCAAACTTGGACTCAACGAGAAGTACATTTCTCAAGTGGAGTATGACGAAGATGAGGAAGCAGAACACGAGGAAGCGGAGACAGCAGAAGATGAAGAGCCAGAAGAAGATGGAGAGCTTATCAACAGAAAAGATAATTTGATTTCAAACGGAGGTTTGGACGATGACCAGGAAACCTTAAACTCCGAAGAGAGCTCCCTCACCCTGAAGCGCTCAAAAAGGAAGTTGAAGGTGCCGATCAACAACGTCCAGTTTCATCAATGCGTCGAGCTCTCCTCCATATACAAAGAAAATTTGATCATGTTCACGCCTCCAGACGGACAGTTCCAACTTCTATCATATTCTGTTGATCAGCAGCGACGGAAGGACAAGCAGCCCATCATCATGGCGAGTCCAAAGTTCCGCATCCTCAAGAAAGAAGCAAAGCTCTTGATCATGTGCACCTTGTCGACAAACATCAAGAAAAGACTCCACTATCGGAACTTAGTGGTGAGCCTCCCCGTGAATCCCTACATCTTTGCATTGGACAATCACGGCGAACGAGACTTCCGATTCAAGGCGGAGGTGGGCGAGGTGCGCTACAAAGTAGATACCTCTGAGGTACTCTGGTCCATTGACGATCTTCCAGGGTCGAAGAAGACCGTGCGCATGATGGCAGAGCTCCTGCTCCAAGATTGCGAGCATATCCAACCGCAGTTGATCCAGGCGGTTCTTTCTCATAATTTGAAAGGAAATTTTGCTGACGACGACGCTGAAGAGTCAACTTTGGCTGAGCTCGATAAGTACTATGGTGTCCACGGAGTCAACAACTCTGCCTTTGGCGAATTGCAAAAAACGGCACGAACTTCCTTCGTTAGTAACGATGTCCGCATTGGGTTTGAAATTCCTCTAATGACCTATTCGGGCTTACGCGTCAATTACCTACGGGTGGACGAAGATGTGTTGAAGTACACTTGTTTTCCATGGATGCGATACTTGACCAAAAGCAGCTTCCCGTCGCTGAAGGATTCAAATGGGTACCGCTTCCGCATCGGGCCGACAAGCTTTGAGATTGTGTGAAAACAGGTAAGAAGAGGATTGCTCATGTTGTCCATTATAAGATAGAATCATTTATCAGAGACGCTGCATGCACCATTGGATCTTATCTTAGTCCGAAAGCAGATCGATGTGGTGTGCAAAAAGCTCTGTTCTTAATCGGAAGCAGCGATACTTTCTTATCTCATTTGGAGAAATAGATTCCATTTGGCAGCTCATTGTACGAATTGGGTAACAAAAATAAACATGTCTGCCCCAGATGGAGTGGTCAATTATTGTGAATCGACGCATTCTGAATGAGCTGTATCACTTGCAAACTCATTGAATGTGACAACCACAATCTCGATTACAACAAAGTACCAAGAAAAGTTTCAAATGTGGCGGATACGCCAAAAGGTATGAATGGAGATCCGACAACATCTTTGAACCCAGCCAGTTCCCTTCCGACCGCATTTTGCATTGACCTTTAATGAGGCTGATATACCGATATCACTATCAAAGGTGTCCATGAAATTGAAAAATATTACCGGCTACCTGCACTTGCTGCTGAAAGAACACATGGTGTTGGCAACGCTCTCGTCTGTTGGCAAATGACATCAAATTTGTAAACGAATGGCTTAACTGAGGGTCAAGAATTCACGCGCAACGTATACAAGAGCTTACGCCGGAGATTGAGTGGTATGACTTAGCATCTGCTGCGTAAAATCGTTCTTACAGCACAAGCTCAGACAGTAAGACAGATTTAGTCTTTCTTGCAAGAAAACGGGCTGGGAAAATTCAACAGATTGAAGTCGTTGGCAGAAGCTTCGGCAGATAAGATGAATAGGCGGTCTCTAGTGACTGAGTTCATTACTTTCGATCCTAAAGTCATGTCGTTGCCCCATTATCCGTCTGAACATGACTTCCATACCTTCTGTATGGATTTTGATGTCGAGGGATTGGCACTTAAGTGTCTACTTGTCACTAGTAATGAGATCCCGACTGGCAAATATAAGGATTCAATGACTGGATCCATCTTGACTCCGTCAGGACTGCACTCATCAATTATGGCTTCACTATGTCTTCACTAATGGAGAGGTATGGTCGGCCGCATTGAATCCTAGCATTATCAAGTTGGGTGAAATAGGCGATGTTCATTTCAGTGCTTTGGATGTGGGATGGCCCAACAATATGTGTGACCCTCTGGCTCCGCTTGATTGATGTAGCAGACTGGATGCGTTAGTTTCGTAACGCAGCCATTTTTGTTTGATGTTGTTAGCTTTTCAGTTTGAGCAGCTTCAAGTGACCTGTTGCAGAATCGTCGTGTAATTACGAGTGGACGTCACTTTGTTCTCTACATTGACAAAGTCATTATGTTGATCAAGACGAGCATGGATGGAGACGGTGAAATGTGACGTCGCGTTAACAGCAAACTATTCATTTAATTTCATCGCTTCCATGACGTTGATCCATCTTACAGGCAATCCAAGTTGGGCAACAAGTTGCGAGGATGCCTTCCAAGGGCAATAACGGATTCGGCATTCGTCCCAAGAAATTGACACTTGCCTAATGCTGGTTTGTTGGTGCTGACGCAGGTAACATCTTTCTTGCCGTAAAAGGTATTGATTTGGCATTACTATGAACTCATTCACCAAACTCACAGGAATGAAATCATCATAGCAGCGCCTTGATAAGAGTGTAATCGCTCATTAGCAGTTGCTTTCCAGCACAGCTGTTCGGATCTTCGGAGAACATTGATATTTACGATTGTCAGCAACGGGCACATTACATTGGCTGCGCTTCGTTGCTTCTTTATCATCGGACGGGATACCAATTTGAATGCCGATGGACACAAAATTTCAAGTAAAACGTTATCGGACAAAATAGAATTATAGAAACATTAAAATTGTAGTTATTTCGGACCTACGAGTCTCCACCCACCTTGTACCATTTTACGCTTCATGTGTATTAGTCACAGCTACGCTTATTCGCACAAACCGTCGAGCTAATCTCCAACTATGCAAAGACTAGCAAGAATTGGCAGCTCCAGGAGGTTGTCATCGCCGACACTGTCGCTCATTAGCGACCCCTTGCGGCCCGAGAGGATCGCAAAGTCCCAATCCCAGAGCCTGTTTCCAACTCCACGCTTCATCTCGTTCGACCTCTGGGATACCTTGTATACGCCAAAAAGGCCGGTTCCAGAGCAATACTACCAGATCTCCCATGGGGAATTTGGACTTGACAAACTGCTTGAAAGCATCCAACACGACTTTCCCGGCGTTTTTGCCGACTTGCTGGCCAAGTACCCCAATTATGGAAAGCATAGTGACCTCACGTCGTCCAACCAGTGGTGGCTGGAATTGATTGTTAAAATATATGGATTGCCGTCCTACTCGACGAATGCAACGTCGCGTGCCTTGTGTGACCGGCTTGTGACGCATTTCAGCTCGTCAGAGGCATATGTGTTGTACGACGATGCCATCGAAGTATTGGAAACATTACGCAACAACAACGTCCCCATAGTAGCCGCGACCAACTCGGACGACCGTGTATATTCCATCATGGAGAGTTTGGGCATCGACCACTACTTTTCAGGTGTGTATCTTTCCTATAATGTCGGGTACTCCAAGCCCGATCGAAGGTTCTACAATCACATCTTCAAGGAGCGGTTTCTGCGGGCCAAACGGCAAGATGCGGCAATTGACACAGCCAGCTACTTGGAGAACATCTGGCACGTAGGCGACCACTACGAAAAGGATTTTGTGGGGTCCATCAAATCTGGGTGGAACGGTGTTCTCTTGGACAGACGCAAGCTGAGCATCTTCATGAAAGCCAACTCGGTGAAGCCCATCTCCAACGACTGTTTCGAGGGCCAGGCAGGCAATTCGCTCGAGAGAGATGATATGGTGATGATTGCCAATAACCGGGTGTGTGTGAGTGGGCTCCGCCCGCTTCTCCGACTCTTTGGCATGTAGATCGCAGTGATTAGATTAGCTTAATACATTAGAGTGAATTAATACTTTCGATTGTATGAAAACGAATGCACCATCGAGATTTTCTACGACTCTCTTTTTCTTGCTGCCTCACGCTTTTCTGACTTTTCTTCTCTTTTTGTCACCTTCTACTGTCTCTTGGTCTTCTATTTTTCTTATTCTCAGGACAGGGCTGGTTCGCGATCATGACAAACACTCAGAAATCTCCATACAACAAGCATTTTCACCGACCTGACTTCCTTAAATTCCCAAAAGCTCTCTCCCCTCTACCAACCCGTCAACACACCCCAAATTTCTTCGCTCTCTATTTCCATCCACTCTGTTTCTGCCCACTTTAACATTCCCCGGAGTTCATGTACCTGCACACAGCAGCAACACTGCCTGATCCACCTAGTTATTTTTATCCGGTCACCACTGCTTAGTTACCCTTCCCCGTCAATTCCAACTTCTTCAAAATGAAGTTCTTTTCCTTTGCGTCTGCGGCCTTTCTTTGGGCGCTGACCGCGTTGGCCCTCAGTCTCGACGTAGAAGACGACAGCTCCATCTGTGATGCAGCAAAATGGATTGTAGAGGGCCAAATAAACTACTACGAAGGCTTGAAGTACGGAGGAACCGTGGGTATGTTCCTGGCTCCTTACTACTGGTGGCACGCCGGTGAGGCCTTCGGAGGTTGGGTCGACTACTGGTACTTCTGCGCCCAGGACAACGAGACCTTCACCAACCTACTTTTTGATGCTATGTATCATCAAAGAGGAGACGACTTTGCCTATATGCCAAACAACCAGAGTATGACCGAGGGTAACGATGACCAGGGTGTGTGGGGCATGGCCATTATCCAGGCGGTGGAGCGTAATTTCACCAATCCTGACGACCACAGCTGGCTTTTCATGAGTCAGGCTATTTTTAACACCATGAACAAGCGTTGGGACACCACAAGCTGTAACGGAGGGTTGAGGTGGCAGATTTTCACCTGGAACAACGGCTACAACTACAAGAACTCTATTGCCAATGGATGTTTGTTCCACATCGCTGCAAGATTGTATAGATACACCGAGGAGTCCATCTACTTAGAAGCCGCAGAGCGTGTTTATGACTGGATGTGGAGCGTTGGGTTTATTGTGGCATCGCCCGAATTCGTCATCTATGATGGAGCTCACGACGACGGTGTGAACTGTACTGATTTGACCGTTCACAAGTGGTCATACACATACGGTATTTTCTTGGCTGGATGTGCCTACTTGTACAATGCCACTGGCGACGACAAGTGGCAGGCGGGAGCAAATGACATTCTTGATGCTTCGTCGTACTTCTTCAACGACACCAACCATGGCCAAATCATGACAGAGACCACGTGCGCCGACTCCGGCAACTGTAACAACGATCAGAGATCGTTCCGTTCGCTTTTCTCCAGATGTTTGTCATTAACTGCCAGCTTGATGCCAGACATCCACGACAAAATCTACAACGACTGGTTGGTCCCAAGTGCGAAAGGCGCTGCTGCTGCCTGTTCGGGAGGCACTGATGGTATCACTTGTGGACAGAACTGGGCCATCGGGAGCTGGGATGGACTTTACGGTCTTGGAGAGCAGATGTCTGCGTTGGAAGTCATCATGGGTCTCTCCGCTTCTCGTAACACTCCGTTGACTCCTCATACGGGAGGGTCTAATGTGGGCGCTGATATTTCGGCCGGAAATGACACCACCATGAGCGTAAACCACAACCAAATCTCGGTTTCTACAGGTGACAAGGCCGGAGCCGCCGTTCTCACAGCAGTTGTGCTCGGCACCATTCTTGGAGGAGCCATTTGGATGTTATTTTAGTTTCGGAATTCAATGTACGTTGCAAGCAAGAGAAGAAAGAGTAGCTGTAGAATGAAATATAGAGCTACAGACTGAATTATAGAACTATAGAATGAATTATGGAGCTATAGAACGAATTGTAGAGGTGTTTGTCGGTCCCCCTGTGGTCCCAGTATCTCACTATATTCTTATCTCAGTGTGCAGTTTGACATGAAAACTCCACTGCTACTCACCTTCTTTATCTGACCCACCTACAACATGGTCTTGTCGCAAGTCATCAACCAGCTTGCCAACCCAAATGTCACCAGCAACCGCAGAAGGAGGCTCTTCATCCCGCCTTCCACTAACTACCCTCTTTTTAGCTACGGCGCAGAACCTGACCAGAGATCTTTCCTCTCGCTCGATGAGTCCGGCTCCGTGTACACCGGGTTGAACTCCGACTCTGATGCCGTCAGTATCGCTTCATCACGGTCGTTGCCTTCGTCGCTCGGCTCGGCCCACACACAAGGCGACCAGGAGTCCTTCCACAGCTGGCTAGTCGAAGAGCATCAACGAAGGTACTCATCTATGGACGACGACGAGGACTTGGATAATGCGGAGCGGACGTCAAGGACTTCCAGAAGGTCCAGACGCTCCAGCTACACTGATAAGTCCACTTATCTGATCATTGAGGAGGAGGACTTCACCCACATGAAAACAACCTACAAAAGAGAGTTCAAGATGCTCTTCCGCTACTCGCTCCCGTTGGTGATCACGTTTGTATTGGAGCATTTCTTCTCCATCGTGTGTCTCTTGGTGGTGGGCCACCTCGGCAAAAACGAGCTCGCGGCAGTGTCGTTGGGGTCCATGACTGCCACCATTACCTTTGCTATGTTTGAAGGCATTGCGACCGCCCTCGACACTCTCTGTCCTCGGGCATACGGAGCGGGAAGTTACGAAATGGTATCTACATATGTGCAGCGATGCACCGTCTTCTCGTGGCTCGTGTACATCCCGTGTGCGTTATTCTGGTGGAACTCGTACCATGTGCTTAAGTATGTGATCGAGAGCGAAGAGGTGCTTTTGTTGACCACGCAATTCTTGCGTATTATGATAGGCGGAGGCCCGGCCTACATTTTTTTTGAGTGCTTCAAGAGATTTTTGCAATCACAAGGCATTTTTGAGGCTGGCACCGGCGTCCTCTTCATCTCTGCACCTGTCAACATTTTTCTTTCATACTTTTTGGTGTGGAACCTGGAATACGGAATCGGCTTTATCGGTGCGCCCATCGCAACCGTCATCAACTTTTGGATCATGAGTGTGTTGTTGGTGCTCTATACCATCTTCATCGATGGGTCCAAGTGCTGGTACGGCTTCTGTTCCATCGCCGAAGTGTTTGCCAACTGGGGCCAGTTGTCGCACCTTGCGATTCCAGGAATCGTAATGCTTGAGTCCGAGTACTTGGCCTACGAGATCATGACACTTTTCGCTCTGTACTTTGGAACAACGGAGTTGGCTGCACAGAGTGCCGTGGGGTCCATTGCCTCGTTGACGTACATGGTCCCTTTTGCCGTGAGTATTGCCTCGTCCACGAGAATCGCAAATTTCATTGGCGGCCAGAACCTCTTCTCGGCGAAAATATCCGCCTACACCGGACTTTTCTGTGGGCTTGTGGTGGCTGTGTTCAATTGTCTTGTGCTCTTCACCTTCAAGGGCCAGCTTGCACGTTTGTTCACCCGGGACGATGATGTGATAGCAGTCATCACTAATCTTTTGAGTCCGTTGGTGTCCATTCTCCAGATCTTTGACGGAGTGGCTCTGGTGGCCAGTGGGATTCTTCGTGCGCAGGGCCGCCAAAAGATTGGGGGAGTGATCAATTTTCTTGCCTATTATGCGTTTGCCATTCCACTAGCACTTATTCTCTCGAAGCTCACCGACCTCAAGTTGATGGGGTTGTGGTTGGGCATCGGCAGCGGCATGGTGTTGATAGGACTTCTTGAATCGGTGGTGATTTTCAAGAGTGACTGGGAGAGCATCTTGATGAATGCAGGGCTCATGAGAGAGTTTGTGGAGCTGGAGGAAGAGTGATCAGAATGAAATTAGAATTTTGATCGGTCAAGATCAGGTGCATCATATCCATGCATACATTAGCATTCAACATTTCTTTACATTTTGTTTAAATATCATCCATGCCATGCATATTCGATAATCTTCTACATCAGTCACCATGACGCAGTTTCTTAATATTCTGGCATTTGAAAAGACCAAAGCGGGTTATTTAGTGTACGCCGTGGTCCGGTGACGGGCCATATGTGGATTTTTAACAAGGTTCTCGTGTTCTAACTTGGTAACATAGCTATTAATTCAGTTATATGACGTAGGATTAAATAGCTTCGCATCTAATTCTGTTGGCTCCTCAATATTGTAAACTTTTTATCATTTAATTCTCTCTATCGTCAACAATGTGGGTGATAATTTAACCTCGAGAAGTATTTCTCGTGGTGAGTCTGTGATGTTCGGTACGATACGTCATAGCCGATAGGCAATCTTGATGGTCAGTCTACATAGCTCCCTTCCTTTACCTCTTCCCAAAATGAATAAATGATCCGAGTTGTATCTTCTAAGGCATTTTCTTTGTGATTCACCGACCCCCTATTCTGGCATGAACAATAGGGTATGCATGTGTTTGAACTTTCCACACCGTTTGTCCTGCATAACGTCCGTATCATCCACTGGCGTTAGTCCAGAGAATGAGAGATAACCAAATATTGCTAGTGGCCACTGATAGACTCCCGGAGACTGCAGTCAAGGCAAAATAGTGGTGATCTGATCCACGCCTCCTCTCTGAAGCTTTCCCGTTTAGGCATATCATGTCAGCCCGGTAATTATCTCCGGAAAAGTTTGTGTGACCTGCATATACTTAAGCCCGTTATCTTCGGCCAGATAGCCTGTGCGATTTTTCGAGTGGGGCGTGGAATACATCTGAGTCAGAGTGCTGCGAAAAGAAATAGGCAATGCGATCGGCACCAGGAGCTAAATCGGTGGAAAGGTCATGATTCCAGCCAAAAGGGCGTCGATTATCATCAACAGACCAGGCGGAGAAGCCAACGGGGCTCCAAAGATGGCAAAATTGCTAGACGAGTAAGACGCACTTCGGCTATACAGAGCTTGGGCCTACTTCTGGAACAATGACTACGCAACCGACTAATCAGAGCTAGAAGAATTGTGGTTGTATTCTCTCAGCATATACGGTAACTCCGGGTACGTCTCCATTGAGACCCTTAGTTTCTATCTTAGTTTCGGTTCTCTACTGGATACTATAGTGTTTCTCTCTGTCTATAACCCCAAAGTTTGGTATCAAGTCGTTCTCATGACAACACAGAACTTCTTGACAGCACGACACGTAGAAGTGGTGGGTTAAAGGGAAACTTGTTGAGCACCTTGGTTGTCTTCCCAACGGAGCATGATTTATTTCATGGCATGTGTGTATGACCTCTTGTAAATAGTATAGTATTCGGTAGTTCGAGATAGTATAGACTCGGTAGTTCGAGATAGTATAGATTCGGTGGTGATCATAGTAAGTGCTCGTAGAATCCACAAATGGAGTATGACTTCGAAGAAAAAACGTCTATCATTGTGAGAGTCGTAGAAAGGCATAACACTTTCTTTCAGAATCTCAAACCTTAGTTATTGCCTAGCAAAAGTAGACGAATGTTCATGCCATCTCCCGAGAGGTAACGTCCAATACCTGAGGTTAAAGCATTTCATGGTCAAGTTTCGGATTTTTGAGAGCGCTCTAGCTCAAGATTACCACTTTTCCAACGTTGCACCACCGCCCTCATATCATTTTCTTTTATCAATGGAAGGTTGAGGGCATTTGGAAATGAAACAGATCTCGAAGGGGATTCAGATTCACAACCATATTATCAAATTGCAATTTCTGAGTTGTCATAGATATTCTGGAAGCTGTACTGAATGTCTAAGATGAACAGGATTAACATGCGCAAAGTATATGGCCCTTACACTGCTGGCAGCCCGAGCGCTTTAGAAATGATCACTTGGAATTAACTAAATACGGGAATTGCCTCCACTTCAGTGCCTTGGCCCCTCTTTAAGATGTGGAGAAATATCGCCATGTTGTGAAAAACTGACCCAAAAACCAAACTTTCTGATATCTTGTCTTCTCCACCATGCTTGATTTTGTTCATGCAATATTTTCCCTAAACCCACATAAGTCTCGAATGCATCAATTTACAGGAGACTTTCCCCTTATCCGAACAATAAGGGCCGCCACGATGCCAGGATTACTTCGATTCCAAATCCGGATCGAAAAACCGCGCAGGCGTCTTATCTGACGGAAGACAGCGCCAGATAAGATAATGGGCAGATACATATGCAGGTCCGACAGAAGAAGTGGAAACACTGGATCGACATAAAATAGCCAGTCCCGATCTCGATATTTTTTTTCAGCCCCAGATTTCGTCTCAATCTCCTGTATCATGTCTGCTTTGCTCGACCAAGAAAAAGGTGAGGTGGGCCAAGTCCACTCAGTTCCCGTGGATGAAATCGACAACTCGACAGTACTCTCAAAGTCAATGACAAAAAAGAGGGCCGGGCATTTGTTGGAGGAGGCCCAGGCCAATTTGCAATTGGCAGCCGACACCGGCTACAAACCCGAATTGCGCAGAAACTTCTCCACGCTTGCTCTCTTGGGTGTTGGTTTCGGCTTGACCAATTCCTGGTTTGGAATTTCCGCCTCTTTGATCACTGGTATCTCCAGTGGAGGTCCCATGATGATTATTTACGGCATCATCATCATCGCATGCATCTCGACTTGCATCGCTATCTCACTTTCGGAACTTGTCAGTGCCATGCCTAATGCCGGTGGCCAGTACTATTGGGCACTGAAGTTGGCTCCGCCGAAATACGCTCCGTTTGCTGCTTACATTTGTGGTGCATTTGCATGGGCTGGCTCCGTGTTCACTAGCGCCTCGGTGACGATTTCCATCGCAACCTCTTTGGTGGGAATGTATGTATTGGGCTCCGACGATCCCAACAAGACGGTGGAAACGTGGGAGGTTTTCATTACCTACGAAATCGTCAACGTCTTGTTAGTATTCTTCAACATGTGGGAAAAACCGTTGCCCAGGATCTCTCAGGCTTCGTTGGCCGTGTCGTTGTTCTCGTTTGTCGTCATCACTATCACAGTGTTGGCCAAGAGCTCGGGCCACTACAATTCGGCCCACTTTGTCTTTGTCGAGTTCTCCAACGGCACCGGCTGGTCCACCGCGGGGATTGCCTTCATCGTCGGGTTGATCAACCCCAACTGGTCCTTCAGTTGCTTGGATGCTGCTACTCACATGGCTGAAGAGACTGCGAGTCCACAAACAGACATCCCCAAGGCCATTATCGGCACTGTCATTATTGGTTTTATAACTTCTTTCTGCTACGCCATCGCCATGTTCTTTTCGATCAGAAACTTGGACGACATTTTCAACTCGAACACCGGGGTGCCTATCTTGGACATTTTCAACCAGGCGTTGCAATCCAAGGCCGGTGCCATCGTATTGAACTGCTTGATCTTATTGACCGCCATAGGCTGTAACATTGCTTCCCATACCTGGCAAGCACGTTTGTGCTGGTCGTTCGCCAGAGACAACGGTTTACCCGGCTCCAGGTACTGGTCTAGGGTCAACACCAGCACCGGTGTCCCTGTCAACGCCCACCTCATGTCTTGTGTGTGGTGTGCCATCATTGGATGTATCTACATGGGCTCCACTACGGCCTACAACGCCATGGTGATCGCATGCATCATTTTCCTCTTGCTCTCGTACCTGGTTCCAGTGATATTTCTCTTGATCAAGGGCAGAAACAACATCAAACACGGGCCATTCTGGATGGGTCGTATTGGTCTCGTTTCCAACGTTGTGTTGGTGGCCTGGACCGTTTTTGGAACCGTGTTCTACAGTTTCCCTCCAGTGATGCCCGTAGACGCAGGCAACATGAACTACGTGTCTGTGGTGATGGCTGTGTTTGGTCTTTACTGCGTGATCTACTGGTTTGCCAGAGGCAAGTACAGATTCAGATCGGTTGAGGACAGGGAGAAGGACATCGAGGAGTTGACTCAACAGTTGTCCAACCAAGTTGATGAGTTGGAGATGGTTTTGTCTCATCACCAAAACAAAGCCTGAATGTATTCAATTTTTTCCGGCGTTGAAACTTGAAACCGATCCACTTTAGATTGATTGTCAGAGACAACTGTTTTAAAAGATCAACTTAGAAACACCTAAAATGCCTCTGTTGGCTACCTACATACACACAAGATGGAATTCAATTTATTCACGAGTTACTTCGCTCTTACTTCCTCAACTCTCTTCTGGCCCTGACGGCATCAGCCAACGTCTGCAAAACAGAAATGGTATCATCAAAGCCAATACAGGCATCAGTGATGGAGCACCCATACTTCAAGGCATTCTTTCCACCCTCGGAGGCTGGAGGAACATCCTGTCTGCCTTCTTCAATGTTGGACTCGATCATCAAGCCACAAATACCGTCTTCACCGTTGGTGATTTGTCTGGCAATCTCAGCAGCAACCAAAGGCTGGTTCTTGTGGTTTTTGCTCGAGTTACCGTGAGAACAGTCCACCATGATTCTAGGTCCTGGCTTCTCCGCGGTGACAACCTTGGCCTTTACCAACGCTTCCTTGGTCTCCTTGACAGACTTCTCGTCGTAATTCGTACCCTGCTTTCCTCCTCTCAAGATGACGAAGCAGTCTTCGTTTCCGTTGGTACCAACAATGGCAACAATGCCCGGCTTGGTAACAGACAAGAAATGGTGGGGGTGAGAAGCAGCTCTCAAAGCGTCAATAGCCACACCCAAGGTACCATCAGTACCGTTCTTGAAACCGACTGGGAAGGACAACCCTGACGACAACTCTCTATGCAACTGGGACTCGGTGGTTCTGGCCCCGATGGCACCTACACTGAACAAGTCAGCCAAGAACTGAGGCGAGATAGTGTCCAACATCTCACCGGCAATAGGCAACTTCTCGGTCAACTCCACGAACAAATTACGAGAGATTCTGAGGCCCTTGTTAATCTTGAAAGAGCCATCGATATCTGGATCGTTAATCAAGCCTTTCCAGCCCACAGTAGTTCTTGGCTTTTCGAGGTAGGCTCTCATGACAATATGGAGGTCGCTCTTGTGCTTCTCGGCCTCCTTGACCAATCTGTTGGCGTAGTCTTTGGCTGCCTCTGGGTCATGGATGGAGCATGGGCCAATGACGACGATAAGTCGGTCGTCCTTGCCATTTAAAATATCCACGGTGTCGTTTCTTCCCTTTAAGACGATCTCCTTGGATTTCTCTGTGATTGGGTACTCGTGCTGCAACAAGTCAGGTGGAGTTAATGGATCGTAGCCACGAACTTGAGAATTAGTACATGGTGAGAGCAAGTAGGGATGCGAAAGCAACCGCACAAAAATCGAACATACCTCTCCAGTCTTCCATACGGGTTCTATCCCCGACGTTTTGGTTTGAGATGAACATTGCTGAAATGAAAAAAAATCGGTGTTGCCAAGGTGTTAATTATGAGAAAAAACAGTCACCGGTTTGCAGGCATGTCTTGATGATTCATCGTTTGGATGCCGGACAGGTGACGAAGAAACACATCAGCGCAGAAATCCGGTTTTGCTGACGTGATCGTTCTAGAACCAATATAACGTAAGTCGGACGATGAAGTTTCAGGATTTTTCTTTTTGGGCTGACAAACACCTCTTGTTCTGGCCCGCCTGCCCACCACGATGTGCCAGTCGTGCACGTAATCATTAATGTATGGAATCGCATTGGTGCCTCGTGTCTCGCAATAATTAATTGTCATGGAGAAGTTTGTCAAGACCACCTCAGGTGTCCCGTGTAAAAAAGTATATGTATCCGTTGTTTCGAATGTCCACAAGATTGCTTTCGTCGCATTCAACAACTTTTTCGTCGTTGAAGAGAACCCATCTGCCCTCGTGCCTAATAAATGCAACGTAGTGTCCAGTATGGGGCGAGGTGCCCTTATGGCACACCACAGCCTTCAATTTGTAGTTAGTGTTGGTGGCTGGCGATTGTAGAAGCTGCTTTTTGAGCTCCTCTGACTCCTTTTGGACATTAACCACCGGCTGCGTGTTCTCAATGACGCCGTCGTCGTCGGGGTTGCTGAATAGCCATTCGACGGAGGCACTGATATCGTTGTTGTTCACCACCATGGCCTTTTTGGCTAGCTGGTGGCTGAAACCCATGGCCACCAAATTGTCAATAGACTCTTGCGCGGGCTCGTTTCCGCCGTCGCTAGCAAAGAGGTCCGAAGGATTGAAAGGACTGTCGATGTCAGCGTCGTCCATGTGAGCAAACACCCAGTTCATGGCTTCCTCGGCATCTTTGTTGCCCGTGTTGTACAATCCACGAAGGCTTCGAGGCTCGCTGAATCCCATGCTCAATAGCATGGTCAATGCCTCTTGGTTGGGCACAAACTCGGTGCTTTGGCTCTCCGACGACCTTAGGTCGACCTTCACTTCTCCCTCCTCGAACTTGGGAGCGCCGTAAGGAGAAAGATCGAGAGTTTCTGGAATTGCAATTGGAACGTCCATTTTGACAGGCACCCAATTCTCTAGTTTGATTCTCTGCACATTCACAATAAGGTTCTTGGGGAATGTAGAAATGCCCGAAGACTTCAAGGAAGTGGTTGTTTGACCGCACGAGTCGCACTTGAAATTGTCGATTTCTTCAACTGAATGGAATTTCTCGAAGGATTCTTCCAACGTCACTTCTTTGAATAACTTTTTCCCATCCTCGTCTCCTCCAATCACAGTTTCGGTAATTGGAACAGAAACATTGTCCACCAAATCCTCAGAAAGGCTGCCTGTGCGGCATGACTCACATATGACCTTATTTCCAATCAAAAACTTCAAATCTTTGTTCAAGGAGAGACCGAACTCTCTGTCAAGCTTGTCAAGCAAATAAAGCAAGAACTCACATGCATCCTGTTGCTTATTGGTGCCAAACTCGGCATGGTCAGCTCCAACAAGAGCCTTGAATGTGGAGGGCTTGATCCCCAACTGGTAGTCGTCCCCCTTCAATTCATTGGGCTTCAGGTATCTGCCGGAGAGAAGCCCGTCGTAGATTTTAATCATCTGCGACGTCAAATCTAAAGCTGGATCACCGACACTTTTGTCGAATGTCATGTTCTTGAAGAAATCCCTATACTCTGTAAGACTGAACAATGCCTGGACCACCGAGTTCAAGTAGCAGGAATTTCCCAAATTCTGGAATCCAGTGAGTCCACTACCAAATACCGGCTTGAGCTTATTACCGTTAGCACCATCTAGGTCAAACTGCCAGTTCTTGTTGGTATCCAAGTTCAACTCGATAAGGTTCTTTTCTGTCTTGACGGTGCTCATCAAGTCTACGCCAAAGGCAAGAAGCTTTGATGAGAGCTCTGGCACCTTGACTTCGTCGTTACACAGATAACAATAGCAATCACAACTGTCTTCCTCGACGGAAAGAGAGCCAAGCTTCACCGCCACCGCATGGCCGGTCGTTGCGAAGTGCTCCAAAGCGTGAGAATTCCCTTTCAACGAAGATCCATATTGCTCGCGGCCGCAGCCAACCGATCCACACGTCAAACATAGCCAAAGATTCTCCTTTAAGTCGCAGTACGCACACTGGGCCAAATTGGCATTGGTATTCACTTCGGTCTGGATATCTACAGAATGCTCACAGGGGAGGATCTCCTGTTCCCATGCCTTTATTTCGTCGTTGGTGTTGGCCGAATTAGCGTTCAAGATTTGGAGGGCCAACTGCTTGGCAGGCTCCGGGGTCTCGTCGATGGTCAATGATGTATCTAATGGAGCAATGTACACCGATTGCGACACGTTGTATATGTCCGACTCCTTCTGCTCCTTGATCTCGAGCTTGGCCTTCTTCTGCTTCAGATCATCGGATTCCTGAGCAAGGGCCCTTTCCTCGTGTGGCTTGAGAGTCTTGGTGATATTGACAAACAACGGATGTCTCTTTTCGGCATAGTGCTCGGCCGTGAAGTTTTTCTGAATGGCTCTGGCAAACGCCTGGAAGCAAGTCATGCAAACATCCAAGCCGAGTGGATTGTTCTCGGGAGTGTCAAAGGAGTACATACAATCATCTTTGTAGACTTTGTCGGTGGCACTAAGAGAATGCGGAAGCGCTGCAGAAGCCGAATTGACGAATTCTGCTGCTGACATGCTAGTGTAGGAAAGTGTAGCGGTGCAGTTGTGTGGATTTGTGAGGCAAATATAGCCAATGAGCCTAGTAGTGGTGATTGTACTGCATACACTTAGAGAACTATGTAGTGACTTATTAGGCGGAAATGGTGGGAATGCCTTCGGAGGAAATCTTAGCGACCGGCAGAATATCCCATACCGTTGCCTTCTAATGAAGCTTTCTCCCCTACTTATAATCTCCATTGGCTCCGATTGGCAATGGCATGGTGTCTTTCTCATTTTGGTGGTCCAGTGACCAAATGCCGCGAAAAAGCAAATGGCTACCCCAGATTTTACTAGTGGCTATGGTGCCCATCACCTGTATCATAGTTTTCGCTTACTTGTGGATTCGTTTCCCTCTCCACCCTAAAAGTATGTATGTCAGCGGCGTCTACTTCTCCAATTGGTCTGTTTACGGACCGAAACACTTTCCAAGTGACGTGGATTTGGCTCACGTCAGCCATGTCTTCTATGCCTTTATGCAAGTTGATGGAGCCACCGGAAAAGTGAGTCTTTCCGATTCGTGGGCCGACGCCGAGCTAGAAGTTGATGGCGAAAACGGCTGCTTGGGCCTGTGGATGGCTCTTAAGGAAAAACACCGCCACTTGAAAGTGGTGATGTCGATTGGTGGCTGGGGCACTAGCCATGCATTCCAAGAGACTGGCAGGTCGCCTCAGAAGCTCCAGAAGTTTGTAGAGTCGGTTGGCGATTTGGTGGCAAAATACAAGTTTGACGGCGTTGACATTGACTGGGAGTACCCAGCTTCTGCTGGCGAGGGTGCCCAGTTGTGTGAGATGTTGGAAATGCTTCGTGATAGCCTCGATAATATTCGTGGAGACATGCTACTCACGGTGGCCGCCCCAGCCAGCAGCAGCCACTTGGACAATTATCACATGGGGCGAATGGACCGGGTGCTTTCGTTCTGGAACGTGATGTGCTACGATTTTACCGGCGCAGGTTGGTCTTCTAAGACCGGTACTCACCTGAATTTGTATGGACACAATGGAGACAACGACTTGAATGTGGATCTGGTGATTGGCGAGTACATCTCGAGAGGAATCAGGCCACACAAAATCGTCATGGGCATGCCGATGTACGGCCGGTCGTTTTATACGCCTACATCGCCCGACATCGGAGTGTCCTTCAATCACAATCTGCCCTATCCTACAGATACAGTGGACTACTACGAGATTTCGCCAGAAACGGAAAAATACGATGGAAAGAGGGTGGCAGCCCACATGTATGACGCCGAAAAGAGGCTTTTTATCACATATGACAATCCACAGTGTGTGGCTGAGAAAGCCAGGTATGTTACGGCCCATGGACTAGGAGGAGGATTCTGGTGGGACTCCAAGGGCGAGGCCAGGAATTCAAACCGGAAGCTTGTCGAGGTGTTTGTCGAGCAGGTCGGCGGCGCCCAACTTTTGGATCACACGCTCAACTGGGTGTAGAAAGGACGCTCAACAATGTAGTAATGAAAGGTTGATTTGTAATGAGGTTATGTATGTTGGAAGTGAAGCCAATTGTACAATATCGAGTCCATGGCTACAATATCGAGTCCATTGTGGCTACAATATCGAGTCCATTGTGGCTACAATATCGAGTCCATTCTGGCGAACACGCTCAACACAGCAGCCACCAACTCCAACTGCAAGTCGGATGCAGCGTTCTGTTCGATTTCCTTGGTCAACTCCTGGTCCAAGTTGATGCCCAATCCCAAGGGGCTCAGCTGGCTCTTGTAGCTGAAGGGATACTCGCTGTAGTCGTTCAACAACTCGTCTGCCCTCGAGAAGGCTTGGTCACGTCTGTCGTAGTTCAACGACAACAAGACATTTTCTAAAACGTTGGCAGCGTAGGCAGCACACACCAAGGAGATGGTACGCAAGTAGCGGAACGAGGTGTCGGCGGCGAACTGGTCGTTGCTCAAAGGATCCAAGTCCACTGTTTTCTGGGTCAACAAGCTCAACACCCTGTTCTTGATGTACTCCTTGGACATTTTGTCGGCCACAGGGTGGGTGGCCATATCAAACAAGAAAAAGTTCTTTCTCTCGGTGCGCAAGATACCCTTATCCACCAAACCCTTGGCCAATCTCTCGCGCACCTGCTTCAACTGGTAGTTGATCTTCATCAAGTTCCACGTCTCGCCTGACAACAAGTCGATCCAGTTCAGAACCGACAAATGGCCCTCGTCGTTCTTCATGATCTTCAATGCCTCGTCCAACAACACCTCGCCGGTGGGTTCTGTGTCGACCACCTCCACCAACCGGTCGCTCAAGTCGAACCGGCGTCTGGCCGGGTCGTTGACCAAGGTGATTTTGTTACGGAAAGCCAATTCCAACAAGATACAGCCACGAAGCGCGTACGAGATGTTGTCATTCCAGAACGACAAATATCCCTCCTTGTCCTTCAACCCCATCAACAACACCTCCTCCATGAGGGTCAAAAAGGGCACTTTCAATGTGTGACGGTCAGCTATGTCTCTGGAGTCGACGCCAATCTTGTGGTCGCCGCGAGATTCGGCGAAAGTGTCGTCGTCGTCGAACGAATTGGAGGTTCTAGTGGGCTGCGAAATGGTGGACTTGCCGCCACGGCGCTTCTGCAACACTTGCGACGACATGTTAGTGGTTATGGAGTAAGTAGGCGTTTTTTTTTTAGTGTGCGAGTATACCTGTGTGGATGCGTGGCCGAGGGTGAGAGATTGTTTAGGTGGGAAGATAGTGGGTTTTGGCAATTCTTGGTGGTTTGGGTTGGATGTGTTTACGGGTGGATTTTTGAGTAGATTTATGGGTTGGATTTATGGGCTGTGTGTGATTTTGCCGGCAAAATTGCACTTTCTGATTTATTTGTACTTTTGGGTGAAACGTATTTTGCTTGCATGGTGCGGCGCTGCCAATCGTGACGGACAATGTATGAGCCTTTATAGCCAACTGTATGGGCATTTATTGGCAATTGTATGGGCAATTATTGGCAATTGTATGAATACGTGATGTGGATGGATGTTATGGAAAATGAAGTGGGTTGTTAAATCATAAGTATATATTATGCTTGCGTAGATGCTTCGTCGATGCTTTCCCTCTTTTGCTTTCTTGCTGACACCAGGTCACCAGTCGGTGTGCACTAGCACCAACCAGGCCTCATGCCCCAACAATATACGGAATAGCCACAAAATAGAAACACAAAGAACAAAAGCAACACGACCAACAAAAACAAATTCTCGAAATATAAATATCTCTCCGTTTCCCTTTCTTTTTTTCATTTATTATCTCTCCTTCACTACTATCTACCCACCTCCACCTCTACCCGCGCTTGTCTACACTACCTAATCTCTAACTACTGATCCACCTAACCGAAATCTGCGCTCCATCTCCCAATTGCATAGCCAAACGGCCCGAAACCATCCGCTTGTTTCATTCATCCCCTTGGTTTCCCCAAAATGTCTCGACATCTCTCGCTAGACGCTCATCTGTTGCTGTTCACTAACGATAGTGACGACAACGACATCAACGACGATTTCGTATCGTTCCCCACGCTTCCAGACCCTGACACCGTGGCCGACCGCTCCATCTCCACCATCATCTCCACCACCTTGCGCAAGGTCACCAATAACGCATCCAATCTAGTCCATACCTACAACCGGCCTCGCCATCTGAATGACGCTCCGTCTGATGTGATAGGCTCCCTGTCCATCCATTCGAGGACCTCGAGGGTCGCCAAGGACTTTCATTCCGAGCAAGACTCGGATTCCGCGTCCAAGATCAACGATCCTGATGTGCTACAAAGCTCTCCCGCTTCTCCAATGGCGGTATCGGCTCCGTCTAGATCCAGCACCGTGGCTGCCATCACGGGAGCAACCCCTTCGACTTCGCGGGCCCACACCCACATAAGCCAGTCTTCGGCGCTCGATCCGGGCTTTGAGCCCATGGCACCGTCCGCTGTGAAGATCTCCCCTCTGCTCTCCAGTCTACCGTCTGTAGCCCCGATTGCGACTCTGGAGGGTACTAGGGATAAGCAGAGTCAGCTTTTCGAAGTTTCCTCTGTAGCGAGTGCCCTGGTGGACTCGCCCAAGGTCACCTCAGATAATCGCTTTCTACGCATATCCACCATGCAGCCATCTAAGCTGCCGGCATTTCTGGTGAGTAAAAACGAAGTCACAGTGGTCAACACAGACCCCTCGTCCTCCCTGCTGGTGTCTTTGGCTGCGCCGGAAGCTGCAGATATGGAGGTCACCAAGGTTCGGCTTCTGCAGACTTCATCGGCGACCGCCCCCGACAGCAAGGCTACTCTTCAAAAACGAATATCGTCCATATTTAACAATTTGCCAAACGATATCGAGGTGTCTGACGACTCGGCCTCGGACCTGGAGACTATCAACAACGATAGCATCAGTTCAATCACCAATCACTCGTCTATACAACCCCGGTTGGTGCCACGCAAGTCCTCATCCAAGAATGCTGTATCGCCAGCGAAAGTGAACTCCAAACCTGCCTCAATTTCGAGGAATCCTGAAACTCCAACCATATCGGCAGTCAATTCGGTGAAGGATAAGCGGGCTATTACAAGGAAAATCTCCTCCAACTTTTCTTCCGCCATCATTGACGGAGCCAAGTCGATCATCAACACAAACTTGCCCGGTGTTGCTTCGTCCGCAACATCTATAGCGTCTGTAAAACAGAGCCTGAAGAAAAAGAAGAAGTTGAAGAAACCTCGCAAGTTGTCAGATAATCCATTGAAGAATGGCGGCATTCCCAAAAAATACTGGATGAACGACTCGTTTGTCTCCGAATGTGTTAACTGCTTGAGGCCTTTCACCGCATTTCGAAGAAAACACCATTGTCGATTCTGTGGTCAGATCTTCTGCTCGGCTTGTACAATGTTCATATCATATACCCAGTACAAGCAGCAAAGAAGAAGCAAAGATGGGGCCACAAACAAGGACTCAAAATCTTATACTGACAGGCTACGGGTGTGTAAACCATGCTTTGGTGATGTCATTGTCTATCTCAGTGACGATTCGCTGCTGAATTCAGAGAACGAAGAGGAAAAGGAAGAAGTGTACTCCAAGCGGCCCGATTCGGACAATGATGATGTTCTCATGTCTGACCACCCGCTATCGCGGTTCAGATCTCATTCCTTCAATTCGAGACGCAATAGTGTTGCAATTTCGGACTCTCCACAAAACTCCAACAAAGTGTTTTTTAAGAATCTGAAGGAGAGTCCTAACGGTACAACCCCTACCCCGAATGAACTAATTCCAAGAAGCCCAGAAGTGATACCTTACAAACAAGCTCCTCAGATGGCTATACCCACTACTAGAGCAGGAGAGGCGGTTGAGATTCAAATTTCTTCTCAAAAGCCAATGTTTGGATCTTTGCCTCTGAGGTCAAATTTGTCAATTCTCGCAAGAAAGAACGCTGCAAGTTCCAATTTGCTTTCAAGCGGGGGAACTGGTGAAGCTTCCGATCCGAAGTCAGGATCGTGGTTCAATCTGTACAACCATCATAACAGTACAACTTCCGAAGTCGCAAATTCGAACGGATTGGACAACTTGGGAGTTATATACAAGGCGGTATCTAGGTACGGCCGAATTGCGTCCAATTCGGAGAATAAGAGCCTTCTCGTAAATTCTCCAAACGATGAACATGAAACTGAAGATGAAGTCGAAAGTGAAAATGAGGATGAGCAGGCAATGTCCCTTTATGCTTCTTTGAATCATGGTTCTGCAAATCAGGCTAACATGTCTCCTCGAGTACATAATTCCTTGAACTCGTCAATGGTTGCAGTGCCTACACTTCATGAATTCCCAACAATGGTCATCGATGACAAATATGTTCCAACTAACTTTACTCAAAGCAATGACTTGAAGAGGATCGAGTTCAAGAACTTAGACTCGATGCATAACCCCTCTATCAATGCCAACAAGCTGCGAGCAGACTACCGTTCTAACGAGAGGGCAAAGGCGTCGTTGCGAAGAATCCGCACAAGACGTACAAACAAGGGCCGCAAGACGGGGCTGGGAGCTCCCCGCTTGCATCCGATAGATACTGTGATGTCTAGCACCGTGGCAAATGGTTCAAGTCCCTTATCCACTCCAACTTCTCCTACTCCGAAAACCCAAGCAGGTTATTTCTACGGCAGTTCTGTTCCTAAGCGTAGCAGCTCCATACCTGGGTTGCAACTGAGACGTGAGGGGTGGCCCTCGACGCCCTCGACGCCGGGACCCAAAGATGTCGATGTAGGGGAAACCACTCAAATTGGGCATTTCAGTATGGATGACCAACACAAGGAACTTCTTAGAAACCTTAGTGACCCGGACCTTGACAACTATTTCAGCTCGTTTGAACCATCGCTCGACGAATCATATGACCGTCATTTCCGTAAGATCATCAACCAGTGCCTTGAAGATTGCGATATCAAAGATGAGGCCGAGAAAACAAGCTGGCTCAATGTATTACACCGGATACTCTTGAACATTAATCGCATCGAGATAGGTGATACTCTTGATGTCAAGCAGTATGTTAAGATTAAGAAGATTTTCGGTGGCGATGTCGATGATACGAGCATAATCGATGGGTTGTTCATAACAAAGAACATTGATTCCAAGAGGATGCGATCTCAAATCAATAATCCGAAGATTGCACTATTGATGTTTCCGGTTGAATATTTGAAACAAAAGGAACAATTTATCAGTTTGAGAATTGTCAACTCTCAACAAGCTGTCTATATCAGCAATCTCGTTTCACGCCTAATCTCGCTTGAGCCGGACCTCATCCTTGTCGGAGATACAGTTTGTGGATTGGCCGAAAAGCTTCTTGAAGAAGCGAATATCACTGTTATTTCAAATATGAAGCCACAAGTTATCGAGAGAATCTCCCGTTATACTAAGGGCGACATTTTTCAGTCGGTCAACGATCTATTTTTCAAGAAGGTAAAGTTGGGAACGTGTGACAGTTTTGAGGTCAAGCGCTTTTTGTACAAGGATACTGTCAAGACATATTCTTTCTTCACTGGGTGTGACATTGAGTCGGGGTTTACCATTTGTCTTCGTGGTGGAGATGAGGAGCTTCTCGAGAGCACCAAATATGCAGCTGAATCTATGGCTCCTGGGGTTTTCAATGCGAGGTTCGAAAAACAACTTTTCAGAGACATGTCGCTTGTGATTCAAGATCATGCAAATGTCTTGAATTCCAACCATAGTGTATTTGAAGAGCTTCAAACGCTTGTTCATCAAGATAGTGAAACTTCGGCTGAGGCAAAGATTTCTTGCAATTTGGCTTTGAAAAACTACGGAATATCTGACTATATTGAATTGCTTGAGAAAAGAGTTTTGAGTGACTCTCCCGCAGTGAAATTCACACTTCCAAACGCATTGAATAATGTGGTCTCGGCTTTCAAGTCATATGTGCACTTTTGTGATTTCAACAAGACACTTCAACAATTGCAGTCTACAGACGACTTCAACGAGGAGTGGCTACACAACTTGAATCTTGATTTAAACCTAGAAAAGTTCCAAGGAAAGGAAGACGTGATAGAAACTCTAAAGTTTGTTGGGGCCGAAAGAGCTCACAGGCTCCTCCAAGAGTTCAATTACAGAACAAGGATATGGTCAAACAGCATGCAATATCCCATCTACCAGCTTTACCCAATTTTCCACAAAAGCATAAACTTTTTGCACTCCACCGTCTCCATCAAGCATGCTACTCCTTGTTTCGGCCCCGTGGTTGTGGTGATTGATTACTATACAGAGAAGGACAAATGTCTAGGAATGTTTCTTGATCAAATCTTGCAAGAATCCAACAGTGTTTGCGAGGATTGCGGGGAGTTGATGTTAGATCACTACAAGACGTATGCTCATGATAATGGAAAGCTCGATATCATTGTCGAGAGAGTCGAGAACGCTAGTGAAAATGAGGGAGGTTACAAAGGCATAGATCAACGAGTGATGTGGAGTTATTGCCCAGAATGTAATATCTCCACGCCCATTACTGCCATGAGCGACGATTCGTACTTCTTATCATTGGGAAAATTCTTAGAGCTCAGTTTCTGGGCCAAGAATGTCACTTACTTCAAAGATTGCCCTCATGATTATTTTAAGCAGCATATAAAGTATTTTGGGGTGAGAGATCTTGTCATTCGGATCGAATACGGGCCAATTGACACCTACGAGGTCGTCGTGCCCAGTAAGAAACACGAAGTCACCTTGGAAACTGACATTAAACTCAAGCTTGAATCACTCGAACATATTCAAAAGAGCAGCAGGGCATTTTTTGAAAGTATTTCACAAAGATTGAACAGAGTGAAGCTCGACACTTTTGACAAAGCAGAGGCGGGTCGCCAGAAAGTCGAAGAGCTCAAGATTAAATTGGAAACTCAGGAAGAGTTTATCAGCTCAAAGTCGATGACAATTTACAGCTCAACAGCTCCTACAAATTATCTATCCTTGAACGTGGTACAAAGAGATCTTCAAGAGCTCGGTGTTGCTTGGGACAATGAGTTTAATGACTTTGAGAGTGATTTCCTACCAACTGAGAATGAAATTACAAAGATCACACAATTTCATTTGAGAAATTTTTTAATTGATAAGTTGGAGGATTCAGATATGAAAGAGTCAGGTCAGGGAAGCGATCAAGATAAGGCAGCCAAGCAGGAGCATCGTGAGTCACAAGAAAGTGAAAACAAAGATGAAGATACCTCAAATGTTACTGGGCAAGGAAATACCATCACAGAAGTAGGAGACTACTTAACTCTGGGTTCACGGATGAGAGTTCCTCTGTCAATTATTGAGGATAAAATATTACAGTTCAAGCAATCTTTCGAAAACGATCAGAAGCAACAGTTGAAGCAACCAACTACATCAAGAAATTTGGTGGTCACTGAAGGCTCCGAGAGCAATGTTCAAGTTCCTCACAAAGTTCAAGATCTTACCAATTATTTCAATCAAATGACAATGGAGTTCCAAAGGCAAAGAGAGGAAGAATTGGAGAAAAAGTCAAACAGCTACAAGGCAATTCCTATAGCTAACTCGAAACCGATTGTGGAGATGTACGACAATATCGAGGATGTGGTTGACGTGAACCCAAAGAACGGGAAGAGAGAGGAATACCAAAAATCAGCAATCAACTCTCCAGTGAATTCTATTGGGAAAAGTGAAAGTTCAGGTGATAAGCACATGCAGCTGGTATCGACACCTCGGTCGTCACCGGATGAACAGAAGATTGACGTCGCTCAGAACGCAGATTCGAGTAGGGACACACAAAAGGGATTGAAGGATCAAACAGAAAAACAAAGATTGGAAATTCCTCAACCAGAGCGAGTTTCGCTTTTGAAAACCTTGACGAATTTCTGGGCAGATAGATCAGCTACTTTGTGGGAGCCATTGGAATATCCATTGGATTCCACAGAGCATACATTTGCAGACTCAGATGTTATTGTTAGAGAAGATGAACCGAGTTCACTCGTTGCATTCTGCCTTTCCACCAGCGATTATGAGCAGAAGATCATAGAGATGGCGACAGATCGCGATGAAAGTAACGATAATTTGGAGAACAACGAACAGTATGTGAAAAAACTTAGCAATTTTATTAGCATCGAGAGAAAGTTCAAGAAGAGGTTTGCAAAATCAGACACTGAAATGAGCGAGTTGGAAGCCATCATGACTAAAACCAAGTCTACGCATTTGAAGTATCAATTCATCGACGGAGACGCTGACTTGTCGTGCAAGATCTTCTACAGCGAACAATTCGAAGCGTTTAGAAAAGCATGTGGTGTGAATGATAGCTTCGTTCAAAGTTTATCCAGATGCGTGAAATGGAACTCCAAGGGTGGTAAGAGTGGGTCTAACTTTTTGAAAACACTCGACAACAAGTACATTCTCAAGGAGCTTTCCAAGTCTGAACTTGAATCGTTTGTATCGACAGCACCATTCTATTTCAAGTACATTTCTCAGTCCACTTTCAACACCTTGACTACGGCTTTGGCAAAGATTTTTGGGTTCTATCAGGTTGAAATCAAAAATACCATCAACGGTAAGACATTCAAGATGGACTTTTTGATCATGGAAAACTTGTTTTACAACCGAACAACAACCAGAATCTTTGACTTGAAAGGATCCATGAGAAATCGTCACGTCAAGCAAACAGGCAAGGAGAACGAGGTCTTACTCGATGAGAACATGATTGAGTATATCTATGAGAGCCCAGTGTTCGTTCGGGAACACTCTAAGAAACTCTTGCGAGGCTCATTGTTCAACGACACATCGTTCCTTGGCGCTATGGAAGTGATGGACTATTCACTTGTGGTTGGAATCGATGATTCATCGCACAAGCTCTACGTTGGAATCATCGACTGGCTCCGAACTTTTACGTGGGACAAGAAGGTAGAGAATTGGATGAAGGGAAACAGCTTGGTTGGTAAAAAAGGGAAAGATCCAACGATTGTCACTCCCAAGCAATACAGAACAAGATTCCGTGAAGCGATGGACAGGTACATTCTTGAAGTTCCCGATATTTGGTACGAAGGCAATTAATCAAATGATCAAGAAGAGAGATCCATCGAGAGGAAAATTTAGACTTGTCATAAAACACTGGGATAATTTTTCCGGGTCGACTTCACTTATCATGTCTGTTGACGCACTTCGGTGTGCTATGCAGTTTGAATGGCTCTATCAGGTGGGCAGTGCCAAGCAGCCTCGCCTCGCTATATGCACCCCTAGCATACACGTCCAAATCATTATCACGATAACCGTGACGTTGAGGAGCAAAATTCACTTGGCAACATCGGATCATACCATTCAATGACCAGATAGAAGTTGGAAATCGTCTCATGCTCATTTCGAAAAGTCATCTAGCTATCTCCCATCTTCACATGTCGCGAACAATACCATGGCTGATGGTGCGGCGCGCTTTAGCCGTGGCATCACTAGCCCCTATTGAGAAAAGTTAGTCGGTAAAATCCTACTGCACGACAATCTGCTTGGAGTTTGTGACGCCTGACCTCGATAGCTCCTTTTCTCTTCTCAGGACTGACTTTCTTTTGCACATTTTGCTATCCCCGACCACAAATTCTTAACTTTCGTTGTTGTGCCCGCGGTTTCAGCCACACGTCAAATACTGTTCGGCAATCAAAATATTCGCGAACCTTTTTGTTGACTTTACTTACTGTTGTCTACTCAGTTATCCATTGCCTATACTTTGAATTGCTCGCTGATCATGGGAAGAGCGACCACCTTCACGGCCTTGTCGCTCGTGTTCCTTGTTGTCTCCATGGTGTTTCTCATCTTGGGAATGGTTGCGCTGCCCGTGTCTACTAGTCTCAAATTGGCTTCCACCAGTAGCTACACCTATGGCATTTTCGGTTACTGCGAGGGCTCCTCGTGCCCCAGTGCTCTGTATCCCGTCTCCTTTGGCGATATCGATACTGATGCTAATTGGTTTCTTGGTGGTTCCACCAGAAACACCTTGTCCAAGACGTTTATTGTGGCACCCATTGCGGCTGGCCTCTCGTTCATCGCTGCGGTCTTCACATTGATAAGCTTGTGTGCTACAAGCTCGGTTATCAAGATTTTCTCTGTTTTGTTTGGCGTGATTTCTTTTGCTGCTACAGCTCTTCTGGCTGTCATGGTGGTTCTCGTGTTTTACCCCAACACCGCTTGGACAGGCTGGCTCTACGTGGCTGCTGCAGGTGTATCCCTCTTGGCTGTGCCTAGTCTTTTACTCTCCATCAAGGTTGGACGTGGGGACGTTGAGCTGGATGCCCAGACTGAAAAGGACTTTGAATCGTACGGACACGCTGACACTAGCTTATCCAATAATCCTTTACTTCCAAGCAACGATAACCGCTTCCAGTTCAGTGGCCCTCCACCAAATAACTACGCCGCAGATGATACGAGCTCTTACTCGAAGGATTACAGCTATCGTGGAGCAGGTACGGGTACCACTTTTTCCGTCAACAATAACGATTCCCGTGCCAGTCTCTTGGATTCGAAACCACATCTTGCCAACGACATCACTAAGCCAAACAACATCCCTGCAAACTCGGGCAGAGATAACGCCAGCTTGTACGAAGATGGAGTCAACTTTAACGAAGGACCTAGCACCCCTATTTCTTCCAAGCAGAAGATGGCCCCCAACTTCATTCCCAATGTTGCAATTCCTGTTAATGATTCTGGCTACAAGCCCGTAAGCACCTTGCCATATCCAAAGTCTGAGAGAGGTTCTAGATTTTCTCAGGACGGATTCAAGGGTGCAGCGTTGGGAGTTTTTGACCATCACCCTACCGTGGAGGGACATCAGCCATTTACAGAACTCGGCGACCACGTCCCTGAGTCCCCACTGCCTACTCGTCACCCTGCTTCAGATGAAGACTCAGACTTCACCAGTGTCTCCCAGAGGGCCCCTAACGAAATGTACCAGCCCCCACAACAGCAAAGACCACCCCAGCTGTACCAACAGCTGTACCCCAATGTGTCCAACTACCAGCCTCAGTTTCAACAAGTGCAGGGACCTCCAGCGCCGTCATCTTACTATGCGCCTGAGGCAGCTCCATATAACCCCCAGTATCAGAATTCTGGGTACCAGCAGCAGCCCTTCCCCTCGAGTTCTGCTTATCAGCAACCAAGCTTTGGCCAAGCTCCACCTCGTGCTCAGAAGGGCCCCGCTGTTTCTGACAGCATCTTGAACAATAACCCAGACTTTGCAATCGGCGGGGGACAGCAGCGCCGTAGGCAGTTTGTTCCACCTTCCAAACGCTACGGCAATCCGATGAGGCCTCAGCAGAGACCAGGCGCATCGTCGCGAGATGGGCCCTACGGGATGTTGTAAGACATGCTCCTCAAACTTCTCTTTTGTATTAATACATCTTGCTGTAAATCTGTATTGTTATTCGCCGGTCCCGTCTCCATTGTTGCTGGGTGGCGGTGGCTTCTCTACGATCTTCGTCTTACCATGAGGTTTCACCACCACGAGAATGAACAATGCAAGCACTACCAATGAGAGCAAGAAAATGATCTTGCACTTTGTGGTTCTCTTCTGGTAGCCCTGCGCCTTGATAAGCTCCTTATCGGAAGTTTTCAAGTCTTGCACCGTTCTCGTCATGTTGTAGTCGATTCGATCCAACATACTGCCCTGTTCCACCACTAGAGTCTCCATCTCCTTGAAAATGGTGGAGATCTCCAAGATCCCCATGGCCATCTTGGAAATCTCGCGTTCTCGCTGGACCAAGTACTGCGAGTTGCCATGCTGAATCTGCTCCTGCGCCTGTAAAAGCACTTTCTTGGAGTAATCCTCGATATTCTTCGAGTTTTCTTCTTCGAGCACCAAATTGGTAGAACTGGCACCGGCCGAGAGAAGCTGGTCGGTTTCGTCGTCGTCGTCCTTTAGAAATTTGATGTAGTTATTCTGGAGGTTCCGGAAAATCACCAGACTGTCCTGGATCTTCAACGCATAGGTCTTTTTGTAGTTTTGAATCATGGAGAGCTCATTTGGCGAGTAATCTAGCTGGAGACGCTGATGATTCTTCTGGAGAAACTCAAACTTTTTGATGAACACATAGCACGCCTCAAACATCTTGGTGAGTTCGTAGTTCAACTCTTCAATGTGGGATTCGAGCTTCAGCTTCTCGTTGTCTCTGGTTATTAGCAACTTCTTGTACAGCAGACTCAACTCGTGGGTTTTTGCCTTGATGGTGGCCAACTTCTCGTCTAGCTGGTTGGATATGTCGAAAATCGACGGAGCAAGCGGCTTCATCTCTATATCTCCGCCCGCAGACACTTTATCTTGATAATGTTTCCTTGCACCCATAGGCCTTCCGGACGACATGAGGGATTCCTCCTCTTCTGCCAATGCCACAAATCTCGATTCATTAGTCTCTTTTCGTCTGGGCACGGTTCTCCTGTACGAGAGGAAAAGGTTTGTTCTGTCTCTGAACATTTGGTGGAGTAGATGTGAGTTACTTGCTGTGAAGTGTGTACACACTACTATAAAGTCGAGTAGTAGCGAGAGTAGGCAATTCCAACTCCATGATATCGTACTAATTATTTTTAAATAGTTATTATTTTTCTCCATTCTTTTCTGATCTTTTTTTGTCCAAATGCTGAGTATATCTTTTATCCAAATGCTGGTTATTAACTTTTCTATTTTCTTTGCTATCTTTTATCTAAAAGCTGAGTATCTATCATCCAAATGCTGAGTATTATCTTTCCTTCTTACTTTTCTTATCTTATATTTAAATGCTGAGTATTATCTTTTCTGTATACTTTTGCTGATATTTATCGGAAAGCTGAGTATATCTTTCATCTAAATGCTGGTTATTTTTCTTCTTACTTTTGCTAACTTTTATCCAGATCCTGGGTACATCTTTCATCTAAATGCTGGTGTTATTTTTTCTATTTGCTTTCTAACTTCCTCATTGGTTTCGATTCTGCTCGATTTCTATTCTCTTCCCCTCTGGTGCTTACATTGGTGTCATTGAAAACGTAGCTGACCCCGTTGTACGAGTAGCAGCACGCTTGGAAGATGACCCGTTATTGCCCTCGCCAGCAAGAGTCGACAAGTTGGCGCCCGACACACTTCGTGAGTTCGACGGCGAAGAATTGTTGGACGATGACCGTGACATACTCTTCAAATTGAACGAGCTGGACCCGCGAGACAACAACAGTCGGTTCCGCGTAAGGTTCGCCGACGACGGTACAGATTGTGCTAGAGGCCTCGACGAGCACTCTTCGAATCTGCGGTTGACCTCGTCGATGTTGATGCCCGAACCAGGTTGTGGAGGCATGTATCTAGGGGAGAGCGTATCGTCCACAGTGCTCTTCATGGCTTCGTGGTAAGATGGAACTCTTGACATGTCTGTTCTAGACAAATCGGTCAGCGATCCAGCACGCGACAAATGCACGGGCGGCGACATCATTCCTGGCGTTCCAGGAATGTAAGAACCGTTGGGTCCCAATGGTGTTTGCGATCCATCTCTGTTGACAATAGGACGGCCCTTAGAAAAGTAGTCGCCTTCTCCATCGTCGCCATTGAGATTGAAAACGGCTCTGTCACGTAGAACAGAAGCCGCAGACGATGTTCTGCTGTTCTCCAAATTCTCCTGTATTTGTCTCTGGATACTCAATTGTCTCAAGTTTTCTGTCAACTTGGCAGTGTCGATGCTCGACATGGAGAACTGCAGCACGTCGTTACCTCTGTTGCCGTAGACGGAGCGGGGCGTGGCCGATCCGGACGTGGCTGGAGAATCAACTGGAGTCACGTCCGACCAAAGTTGGTCGTACACGTGCTGCTCGTACAACGGAGGAGCCACGAGGCCGGTGAAGGAGGAACAAGAATGGTTGTTGGAGCGCAACGTGCCGTCTCCCTCGCCTTCGGGATTGGTCGTTTCGGTCGAAGCGTAGCTGCTGGGGTCAGCTTCAAATAATAGCTCCTCCTCCTCCTCCTCTTCGTTGTTGTGGTCGACCGTCAATTCAGCAGCTTCTTCGTCTGCTCTGGCACTGACAGTGACAAAAGGCGAAATGAACAATTGCACAGGCAAAGATGCCCGGAGCTCGGACTTGTGGCCGTCGGGATTCATCAACTCAATGTTGAACTTCAACTTGTGACGAACCTTGATGTGGGTCAATATGTCGCAGTCTTGGGTGCACTTTGATAAGCTAGGAGGAACCTTGAGGAACGAGGTCACTTCCCACCGGTCGATTTGGTAATTAGGATCGTCTTCACTTGGTGGTGGCAAGTTCCTCTCAACAACAATTCTCTCCGAAGTATGTGCCGGGGGAATGTATCCCACATACGAATAGAGCTCCACCAACTGAATCTTGATGGCGCCCAATTTAAGGCCCTTTAAAAGTGGAACAAGCATGAAGCTGATTGGAACTCCCGATCCAATGGCAATGGCCTTGGAAGGAACACTCAACGAGTACTCGACCTTCTGAGGCCAGGTGTTGTCCACCGCAACGGTCTCTGAAAGCTCCACGGCGTCTGTGGTCATGGTTCTCACCACACGCACGTGTCTTTTGGCGATCATGGAGTTGTGGAACTTCCCCCGATCGATGGTGGCCTCGATCTTGTAGACTACGCTGGCTCCCGGCAACCCCTCCACCGATTCGGGCATGTCACCCGGCAAAATGGCGCTGAAGGGGAACTCGTAATTTCCCAGAACAAGAACGTGGCCGTTTTTGTGCAAGTTGGATGTTGACAGCGACATTGATAGGTTGGAGCTGGAGCCGTGGCCATGCTGCGACAATGAAGTTGACGACTTGGATCTCAACGATAAACCCAAGTTCTTCAACGAAGTGGTGGAGCCCTTCAACGACGATGTGCCCATCGATGTGGACTTGGCCATCGACACCGGCAGTTTCGAGCCGTCGTGGTGACCGATGGAGGATCCACCAGCGTTCTCGTACATGTTGTTCATGTACTTTGTGATCTCATTGCTATCCCACTGATACTCGTAGATTTTCTTTTCAAAACGAGCAGGCTTGGGCGGACCGCCCTTGATGGGGTTGATGTCGCCGTACCGCAACCGGATGGTGGCATACAACCGCAAATTGATCTTCTTGACGTTGATAGGTTCGGTAACCGAGAGAAGGATGTTGCCGCTCAAAAAGCTGGAGGCAGCGTCGTGTTCGGAGCCCTTGATGACGACAACATCGTGTTCTAAGTTCTTAAACCGGATGTCAAAGAGCGACGTCAGTTTCAGACCGGACTTTGCCTTGACCATTTGGGTCTCTTTGTAACGAGATTGACTGATGTGAACACCCGGAGTTGGACGGCTTTGAGTGGATTTGTAAGGTTTTGGAGGTCGCCAGACGTTTTGCGGAGACTTGGAGGCTTGGTTGGAGTTTCGCAGGAAAACACCTTAAAGGAAAGTAAAAAGACTGATGGGAACGAAGAAAAGATGAGAGGTGATGAAAGCAGATAAAAAGAAACGGTGAGTGTAGATACTCGGAAAAACCTCACGTGTGGCGCATCTCTCAATAGCACTGATAAAGATCAGAAGGCGGGCGGGAGTGGGGGCGCCGTGACGGTAGGCTGGATATACTTTTTCATGGCCAATTTACTCATCCCTATTATTCCTAGACACACAAGAGCTGTCTTTCAGGCTTCGTCGAGCTGTTTTAGCCGGTGCATCGCATTTGATTAGATAGCAATCACCTTTGGGGTGGGGGCGCAGATTGGGTGCAGGCAGAGAATTGAAGGACCTGTAGGACCGAGATTGAAAAGTGTGAGACCCTGGGTGGTTTGCATAGTTGTGGCTGTGTTCCGGGTGATGGAAAGAGGTAGCTGGGCAGGGGATCGACGGTTTGAAATGGAGAAAGTAGGACTAATTTGTTTTTCTTGGCCAATTGTCCCTTTTTTTGTTCATTTGTGTTCTTCGCTGGTTATTCTCAGTTTTCTCACGTCTAACCTGTGGGTTGCATTTTAGTCAACTTCGTGCTCGGAGAAATACCCTCGATCACCAAATATTTTCGGTTGTTAGAAATCAATACATCGTGTTTAATAGTTTCTGTTTCCTTTGTAAATTGGCATCTTGGCAGGGCAAAGTCTCTCATTTCCATACAACAACATCTAGATTTCTACAGTGATTTAAATCTTTCAATTGATATCTCAATAGACCAGCGCTGATTATTCATTGATGTCACCGAGGGTTGGATATCAAAAAGAAAATTCCAAGTAAACCTTCAATGCAGCAAATGCCCACAAGTATAGTTAATGGCTGTCTAAAGATTTATTTTGAGTTCAGTATTACCGAGTAAATCTGGAAGTGTCCGGTTAATAGGAAACGAGGCACCGCATCGCCTTGATGGAAGATGTAATTGGCACTTATTGGCGGCTTTTGAAGGTAGCTTATTTCAAAATGCTAACCAGGAAGACCAGAACACCGAACCCAAACCGAGAGAAGACCCTCAAATGTCGTCTCAAATAACTCAAAGCGAATCAAAAAAGCTTGTAGAAAAAGTCAAAGCGGCCAACGAGAATCCAATAATATTTGGTACGTCTCCACCTGCTTGCGGACCACATGGAGTATTTTTGAAGGTACACTAGTTGCCAATCTCCTAATTACCGCCAAATAAGATTTTCAAATGCAATTGATTTGGCCCGGTCAAGACTCATCGTGAGGGGGTTCACAGTCACTATTGGAGTCACTTCTGCAGATTCAAATGATGTTCCGAACCAAAGGCCAAAACGGTTTTAGTCTTTCACATCCAAAATTAAACAACACGCCCAGACCATTAGGTCGATAGTCTAACAGAGTACAGTCAAGTATGATGTATGATTTCGAGTTAAAGCCCTGAAGTCTCATTTGACCCAAAAAATTGGAAAATATACTAGGTAACGAAGATAGGGGCCAATCATTTGCTGCTCCTATTCTCTCTATTTCGGAGATGAGGCTATCTTCAAGTCGGATTGGTCGTCTGGTGTGGAGAAAATGTACAATGCCAGTACTTTTCCAAGCATTCAATAGGTCTTTTTCACGTTTCAAATTTGATTTTACAGATCATGCTGCGCTATTTTTCCGAACTTTGTTCCTATGAGTCAGGTTTTGATTTTCAATTGAAAAGTCTGTCAATAATAAGGGAACTAGCTGCAGCTATGTACCTCTTCTTCGGTACTTACAGCTCAGACTCACTGGTTGACCTACGAACTTTGTTACTGTCAGGAGGCACAATGTGACCGGCGAGATTCCATTCTTCTTACAAATTTGCCTAACTTCGGGTTGGTTCTAGCTGGTTTCAGAGGACTACCCAAAAGGGAATTATTAAATGATGAGAAAATGCGCCTCGGATAATCCACCCATACTGACTCTCTGGTATTTCCCACTATATAATTACCCGATTTGATGGGCATAGCGAGAGAATCGGCACTCGCCACGAGAAATGGCCGACTTTCTCGATTTACTGCGGCTGGCTGTATCGTGAGTAGCTTCTATATTCTTGCGTCGGCAAAACTGCTGGGGGATCTGATCGCACAATATTTAGTCGGACCTGCCGCAAGAGATTCATGCGATGGCGGTACTACGCAAGATATCGCCCTTATTCTATGAACATGACATAATACCAGAAAATAATGATATCTATGAATATGAAATAATACCAGAAAATAATCATCTCCAGCTGACGTTGTCGCACCAAAACTAAACTCTGACCTGGCTGGTTCCGTAGGTTGCACTCCAAAAAGGTCGTCAGCTCATCGACAGAATGGTCAAAGGAGATTTTTAACCGTATTTTTTGTAGTAATGGCCGTAATACGTATACGCCAAACATATTTTTTTTTGCCTGGCCCCTGTTTCAAGGTGCTATTCACCAGCAATTCTAGCGGTGCGAAATCCATGCCGGCCCGCGGCGGGCCCAACCACAGTTCGCGATGGGAAATAATATATCCAAGCAACATTGGCCCTAAGATTGCCATGGGGCCGTTTGCGTTTTCCAATCCAGTTCCGTGTCTGTACAATTGGCCAATCCCATGGAAAATTTAGTCCCACCTAGTCGCATTGACAGGTTTAGCCAAGCCTTTCATTCCCTCCTCAAATAGACTCAGGCACCCAGATGCACTTCACAGCAGCCAGCTCGCAGTAGTGGTAGCCCGACGCCTTACTAGAGACGTCGCGCCCTTCGAGGCCACCAAATATGCACCACTGGCCCCGTCAAAGAGGGCCAGGTGGCTGGCTGCGCGCACCTTTCGAGGCAGGCCATCGTAATTGGAACCAATGTACCGTCCCGCGGGCGATGAAACAGAATAAGTTTAGCTGCTGGCTAGTGACAGTTCGGGAGCGGCCCCTGCTTTTAGCTTGGACGGCCGGGGTTATATAAGTCATGGACCACGGTGGGGCTATAACTCTTTTCCAGGGCTGGCCTCTCGAAGTATTCAAGTCTCTGTTCATATTACCACTTCGGTGCCATTAACACCACTTCGGTGCCATACATATTCAGGCCAATTTCGTGCCATCCTAATTAAGGCCAATTCCTAGTGCCATTATTAATTGCCCGTCGTGACTCAGACGTCAGCACCCATTGCATCTATTCGGCTCCGGCTCATCTTCAGCCACGGTCCACCTACTCCAACTGGTTACTCTCATTTACAATGCGCACTTCACTCTCCTACGAGGCCACGATATCCCAACACACTTTGAAGCGTGCGAAATCCGTCAAGGATGCGTTTCCCCCCACGCCGCACCGCATCCTTTCGTCTAGCCTGTTGAGCCGATCGGCCACCCGCAGACGTCTCCGATTCACTTCCGTCTCCAGCGACGCCGTCAACGACATGCCAGTGACGGCGTTGAGCGACCTGGAATTCAATTTTTCCACCACGACCGGCGACTCCTCGGATGCCGAGTCGCTTCCAGACTTGACCGACGACGCCTCCATCGCCGGGTCCGTTTGCAGTGCCATCACTCCAACAAAGAATACTGCGGTGTACTTTGAGGCTTCTGTGTATGGGCGCAAGAACCTTTTGGCGGAGCTCTCTCGATGTGTGGATGAAGCGAAGGACTTATCACTTGAGCCTCAATTGCTGGAGTCTCAATTGCTGGAGCCTCGATTGCTTGGATCTCAATTGCTTGAGTCTCAACTTCTTAAACCTCAATCGCTTGAATCTCCGCCCCAACCGTCGCTCTTTGAAATCCCAGAACTTGTGCACCAAATCATCATGCATGTCGAGGCCCAAAATACAACGGTGCTCACACAGACTCCTCTGAGAAGAAAACCGTTATCGTACAACCACGCATTGCTCATGCATGGCACTCAGGAAGCAGCCTTGCAAGCAATGCAAAATGGCACCTTCCCAAACGAGTCCCCAGTGTCCAATGCCATGCACTCGTGTCTTTTGGTGAACAAGCTTTTCCACCGCATCACCAAGGAAATCATGAGCTCCAAAGTGAGCTTCTCCACCGAAAAAAGCTTCTACCAATTTGTGCGCAACGACGCTCCGGAGTTCTTTGCGTCTTTCCGGCCCACCTCGCTCGTGCTCAATAAGCTCTTCTGCGCAAAGCAGGCAGCCATGGACAAAATCGCCCGAGTCATCGACTACTCGCGGCTCGAGTGTCTCGAGGTCAACATGTGTCCGAAGCTCTTTCCTGCCGAGACGTTGCTCCATTCTTCGCTCCGCACCCTCATTGTCACCGGGTCCAAGATCTTGAACGACTCGCTTTTAATCGACGTAGCCAAACGATGCCCAAATCTCCGTGCCATCGACCTCAGAGCATGTGAGAGCATCACCGACTATGGCGTATACGCCATTGCCACCTCATGCACCGAGATCTCCAGCATAAACTTGGGCCGCAAGAAGCGGGGCCATCTAATCACCGACCATAGTGTGTCGACGCTTGTGTGCAACAACAAACGGCTCGAGACCGTGGGGTTGGCGGGATGCTACATCACCGACCGCACCATCTGGGAACTTGCCATGAACTGCGGGTTCTCGCTCGAGAGACTCTCGTTGAACAATTGTCCCTATGTGACCAACCAATCGCTACCGGTGATTCTTCAGCACAATCTCTTGCCGAACTTGTCGGTGCTTGAGATTCGTTTCGTGAGGAAGATCACCAACTTTGATCCTATTGTCACCTTCAGACGGAAGCAAAACGCCAAGGGAATATGTATGTTGATTGAGATGTGCGAGGAGCTCTTGATGCGGCTGAAAGACTGCGAGATGCGCATGGACAACTACATCAGTGAGAGTATATTCCGGGATATCGCCGACTGGGCCAATGCCAAGGACGACGACGATGTGTCTTATCAGACACTCATGGGTGCCAGGTGAGCACTTTAGCATAGTCTGCGTCAGCAGTAATATAAAAGCAGATGAGGTGATTGTAGAAGGGACTGGAGCGCAGGGACTGGAGCGAAGCGACAATCCTTGACTCCTCGACCACCACTTTTAATTTCAACATCTATCGGAAAGAGATGTCATGATATTAACGGACAGAGAGAAGGAGTTGTGGCCCAAACCATGCCTTTTTTTTCAAGTTCTTTAAAGTCCGACTAATGTCTAGCCTCTCATTTATCAATCCCGTCTCCATTTATTTCCAGCCTAAGGGATCTTCACGATCTTCATGCCCGGGCATAAAAGATCATAGAATATAAGATTAAAAGATAGTGGTTATGATGAAATGGTAGACATAGAACTTGAAAATGTTCGAATTTATATCGTGTAGTTTCGACTTCTACTAGCCGTAATAAATATAAATACCAGAAGAAAGCACAAGGTTACGTTCAGGAGTTCAAGTTCCAAGGTACTGATACCCTTGGCAATTACGAATGGAAAATCACTATCGAACTCAAAAAGTTTGCTTCCAGATTTCTTAGCAGATAGCGCAAGACCACCCCGACTTCAAGGATAAGTTCTCATTCTGAGAGGGGTGAAACAGATTGTACCCAATTCAGTGTTTTTGTTGTTAATATTTCCTTATTGCTTTCTTTTCCCGCTAAAGGCTTCATTGGACATCAGCCTTAGCGGGTTTCCCAACTCGTCGTCCTTAGCAGCCCGTTTGCGGCGCTTCGCCTCAATTACTCCTGCCGAGAGCCTTCCTGACAAGTATTCAAGGGCCCCCTCATCACAGGGTTTATTTTAAGAACTACATTTTCATTAACTCTACGAACCCCCTACTATTACACTAACCGCAATAAGCATACTAACTCAAAAAAAATTTAGGATAAGGCCCGCAACCTACCGGAGCTTCGATCATTCCAGCCTCTGGCTAATGTTCAGCTATTTTTGTTTTTTTTAAGGGTCCGACTTTATATCAGATAAATAGCTAAGTTCAACTAGCTACAGCACCATTATACCTAGAATCGCGAATCATATTCTATGCATCTTACTGTACACTGCATCACTAGTCTGACAAAATACCAGTATTATCGACCATAATCACCTAGTGCAGATATCACCTTTGCAAAAACCTCCGAACTATCATCACAAATCTCAGCCAATTGTCACTTGGCCTCCATCCTCCCCGGTCCTCCACCCTCGCTGGGCCTCCACGCCTCCTCCCGGAACTGGGGTGCAGGCCCTAGCCGTTGCCAGCAATGCACTTTATTTCCTAATGCGACCGGTCCACACACAGTCGTTCCAGAATTTCAGCACTGACATCCTTGACACCCGCTCTTTTTGCCCGGTTTACTACCGTATTAGGTGGCTTGACAATTTCATCGCGAGTACAAAAAAGTTGGTTCTTTTTCTTTGTTGGCTTCTTTGGCTGATTACACCTCTTGGCTCTTTCGCTCGTTCCGGCTCCACCGTGCCTCGCCCCATACTTTCGGCCCTTCGCACTCTTCCCTCCGGCTGTCTCGCTTAGCTGTGTGTTTTGTTTTGGAGCCATTACCCTGAGATCTCCAGCCTTTTTATTCCTTCTCTTCTTTTGCCGCTTTTAATTGTTCTGTTTCGCCTCGTCCGATTTTGAACTATCTCCCATTCGTTCGTTACAATGACCGACTTTCACGAATTTGACCTCAAACACCGAAATAGAGACTCCAGAGAATCAACCTGGGACACAACGCGAGATTCAGGGCGAGACTCAGCCCGGGACTCGGCCCGGGACCTTCCCGTGTTAAAGAGAATAAGCTCGTCCGCTCTCAATTCGCTCTCGGCTTCCAGAAAATTGTCCCATCATCCTTCAAAGTTAGATCTCATTGACGACACAACGTTGACGTCGTTGCCGCTACCGCCGCCTCCACCAAAGGCTCGACTCAGACGCGGCACTCTGAGCTCGTCCAAAATCTCCAGAATGTCCGTGTCCACCAACACAGATTCGGCACCTGTTGCCTCTTCGTATGGAGCGTCCTCTACCGATTTGGGCCCCACCAATCCCTCGGGCTGGCACGACGAAAACTCCCTCATTGACATCACCGATCACTACGACTCCTCCGTGGGCCCCGACGATACCTTCGAGGATCTCCAAGATCCCATTGTGCTTGTGGAAGATTATGTTCGTGGTCTTCCCGAAGATTCCACCAATATCCACACAATTACGAGGCAGAAGAGCCTAGCGTCGTTCAAACAGCGTTTTATGTACGGCACGCGGGCGGTGTCGCTCCAGGCGCCGAGTCTGTCTCCGTTTCGGGCCGGAAACAAAAGATCCATTTCTACCGAATACACCACATTCTTTCGCCCGGAGACAGAAGACCTCGAGGCCATCTTCGGCAAGATCCCGGGCTCCGACAAGCTCAAGCATTGCGATCTCTGCGACAAGCCCCTCTACGAGATCAGTTCAATCATCAGCAGCACCGAAGATAGAATAATCACGAATAGCATCTCGGACGCTGTGGACGGCGCCCGATCCGATATCTCTCACCTCTATAACGAGTTCGTTTGCTGGGAATGCACTAATATCTACGAAGTGTTCCTCAACGAGCTCTACGAGGCAGAAGTGGGTGAGGAGAAGAAGATGCAGATACAGACCAAGAAAACCGACTCCTCCACGGAGAAACTCCTCAGTATGTTCAACAGCATCCGAGAAACATACCACACTGAGATATCGGAGCCTCCCAAAAAGCAGACCAAGACGGCATTTTCCAGTGATTTGCTCGATAGATTACACTACTTGAGCACGATGTCGCAGCCACCCACGAATGGCACCGAGTGGCTCAACAATTTGCGCCAAAGACTCAGGTGGAGATGGCGCCTCGAAAATCTTTTGCCGAATCCATTTGCATTTGAAAAGCAAAGAAACAATTGAATAGGTAGCGAATAAAGGTAGATAGAGAAGTTGGAACTGGTGTCGCACCCGTACACCGGCATCAGCATAAGAGTAGAGCCATCCACCATCTAAGAAACCATGATCCAGTTTATGAGATATTCGACCGGCCTCAAGAAGAAGCCTTTTCTCTCGCTTGAAGAGTTCATGTTCCGTCAGCGAGTGTTGCATACCTACAGAAACTTAATGAGAATCATCTACAAGCATCACGAAAAGCAAGACTTGTTGAAGTACGCAAAAGAAGAGTTCAAGATAAATCGAGAACAAAAAGAGCTAAATCACAGAAAGTACTTGCTTCATATCGGGCTCAACCGTATCAACGACATGGCTAAGGTTTTTGGTATAAATGCGAAGTTCTAGATAAATGAAGTTCTAACTACCTATCTATGGCCTATAGGCGGAATTCCTCAAAGCCTCTTCTATATTTTCGAACTGGTCGTCCACAAAGGAGGCGCTGACACCTTTGAAGGTCAACTTCTCCTTCAACGATCTCAAATACTCCACTTGTTGCTTGGCCACCTTGAAATCCAGCATATCTTTCTCGAACTTGGTGGCAGCAGCCACCAATTGTGGATCTCTCAGCAATGCTTTAATCATGGTAATAAACTCGTGCGCTCCGGCAAGAACGTGGTTTACTTGGCCTGACAACGGCGCGAGCTTGCTGAGGAATGCTTGGTTGATCTTCTTGAAGTCAACGTTCTTGACAAGGTAACCCATCTGCAGTTCACGGTCCTTGAGATTCTTCTGCTTCACAACCTTGAACAAACTCAAGGACAACTTGAAAATGTGCTTCTGGAAATCGTTCAACTGGTTTGTGTATGCGGAGTTGCCCATCCACTTATTGAACACCTTCAATAGCTTGGCGACTTCACCATCATTATTTTCCACGATAAGTAGCTCTTTCAAATAATGCAACTGGACGTATTCCTTGCCCTTGGCCTTCTCGGAGTCTTGAAAGCTGAGCTCGGGAAGCTCAATGCCAAACTTGTACTCGGTTGAAAAGTCTCTGTTGTCGCGGACAGCAAAGGAGTCGCTCAAAATTTCTTCCTTCCTCTCCTTCAAGATCCGATAGAAGTAGTTGTAGTACTCATGGTGAATCGTTCTGGCTATGGTCAAGATCTTGATGACTGCCAAGTGTCTCGACAAAGAAAGGGACAATCTCTTTCCGAATCTGAGGATGTCCTCCAGCTTTGAATAGAGCTCTCTTTCGAAAACCCTTGAAACGGTAGCATCCACTTCACCATCGCTAGTCAAGTAGAATCTGTAGATCTGGACCATGTCGCCGAGATTACCCAAATCTGGCTCGGTTTGGAGCTTGTACAGGTATAAATCATGCTGGATCATCTTGATCTTTAGGTTTTTGTAGACTTTGGACACCAAAGTTTGCGCATTGATGGCCTCGTAAAGGTTCATCAACCAGAGTTTGACTCTGAAGTTTTCCGGGTCCTCCTTGGAGTAATACTCAAGATGAACAATATGTTGCACAAAGCTTTCAGGAGACCAGTTGACTTTCAAGTCTTGGATAGCATAGATTAAATACAAGTCGCTGAGTTCAGGACAAGTATATTTTTCGTAGTTGGTCCATTGGGCGTTGTGTTTTGGATTTTTGATCATGAGCAATTTCTCGATGTTGATCAAGGCGACAGCCTCCTTGGCTGTGAGGGTGTCGGATTGCAATAATTTTCGTGAGGCGTCGATGATTTCGTCATAAAACTCGTCGGACAAGGCATAGTTGGAAAGGTCCAAAGGACAACACGGTTTGGAGGAAAACTTGTCGTAGTATGCCTGTACAGACTCATCCAAGCTTACTTGGTAGACCTTGTCGATCTCCATATTGGCGACGTATGAGTTTCTGGACCCAAGCACGTTGAGGGTTTTCAAGTCAGAGCGAGGGAAGTCCAAATGGTGGGAAGCTGAGATGAAATACTTCCAGGTGTCGAAGTCGTTGAAGGCCTCGTCGAACAAGAGCTTCAGGCACACGTCCCTCAACTTGGACCACTCGCCAAGCTTATTGAGAGCATCCAAGTAGATGAGGGTAAGCTCCAATTCACGATAGCTCAATGCCAGGACGATATCCACGACGCTAGCATAGTCCGTCTTTTTTGCGAGCAAACACACCTGGACGAATACCTCCTGATTGTTTCGAAGCGGTGCAGCCTTCTCCAATAAGCCCAAACCAAGCAGAAGGTAAGAAGAGCGATCTTCGCCCTCCGGCGCCTCTACGCTCCACAAGTAGCAGCAGAATGCCGCCCAAACGCCATATTCGGGTTTGGACTTTGCATGGGCATGCAATATCATCGATGCCTTTTGCATGTTGCGGGTATCGAACGCTCTGACGGCTTTATCGAACCATTTCAAAATGAGTTCGGTGGTGGGGTATTTTCTCACGGCATTTTCCCACACCTCAAAGGCGTCACGCAGATGGCCTAGCTTTTCGTACACATCCGACAACGTAGTAAGCGCTTCGGGGTCGCTGGGCACTTTTTGCTTGAGAATATTGCATTCTTTTGCTGCCTGGTCGAGATCGCCGGTGGCATACAAGTAGTAGCATTGCAATGCCGCGTAGTAGCTTTTGTTGGGGAAACGCTTCAATTTGGCGGCCAAGTCGCGCTTCGCCGAGGGGAACCGGCCCTCTTTGATGGCATCTAGGATGGTGTCGTCGGACATTTTGTGGAGTAGAAGTTGACGATAGAGGTGGTGATAGACGGTGGAGCAGGTGACTTGTGGTCACGTGCCAGGACTCTCGAATTGTTCGAGGTTATCATAAGAGGATAAATGAGCATATTTTCTCTAATTGAGTTACAAACTTCGAATAATATTGGTAGCTAGCTGATTGAGGGCCATCTCTGGCCCTCATGCCCAGTCGTGCAGGCTGAAGAGTGATGATTACAGTTGGACCAGATAATTCTAGACTTACAGTGCGGAGTCGTGAAACACGCATATTTACGGAAGCGAAATTTGGCATGGAAATGAAAGAGATTTCAGCAATAATAAATCACCAAATCAACTCCAGGGTGTATAGCCTAGCTCTTCACTCCAAGAGAATAAGAATACAAGGAAGAACTCCATTTTATAAGGTCTTGATCCTGTACGAAGGTTATGCCACTAAAACCAAGCCACACCTAATAATAACCGTTGATAATAAGGATAATAGTCACCACCACTACTGACCACTGTCTCACTTTCATCTTCGCCGCCATTCCTATATTGATCACTGCTAACCACTGCTTACCACTGCTTACCAGTTTCTGACATTTTATTGATCACACCATTCACCACTCTCATGACCAACTTATCTCACAACATACTGGCCAAGGCTTGACGGCTTGCATGTGGCCAAGATCCTGCCGTGCCCGATCCGCAGCCAAGATTCATTATAAGTTTGTCTTATCTTCACACCTGTCCCGCAGTCCGACCACCCGAGCCGAGCCAAGGATCTTCCGCTTGCACCATGGCTGCATGGCCATCCGGAACATCTTGTCATTGAATCCCCGGAGTTTCTTTTTGATTCTTGGGGCCGGCCGAGAATTAATGCCAAGGAAGCCTGTGTGTACGGTTGTGTGCAGGCGGTGGGTTTGACATGATAAACCCCAGAGATGGGAGAGGAGAGGCGGAAAAAGAAGGAAAAAGCCCGGGAAAGGACGGAAAACCAGCGGAATCCGCACCTAATTGTGTGTGTTACTTCAAAGTTGTCGATATCTGTCCCTTTTCCTCGATTTTCTTTCCTCCACCTTCCTCTTTCCTCAGCCCCTCATCTCCGTAAATAAATGATTGGCACCATTCCTGCATTCCGGGCGCTTCGCTGCACTCCACTCTCACTTCCTCGGTTGCGAGCACGGCCTGTGCACTCCAGTTGCTATCAATTGCAACTTTATGGTCAGCTTTTCCCGAGTGAAATTATCCAAAAAAGTGCCAACTACGGGCTGTCTGCGTCCCCACCGCACTGTAAAAGTCATCCTAGCCCACATAGAACTCCCCAGAATCCACCAATATCCCCACGTGGTTGCCAGTGCCTTGATTCCGCTCTCAGTTATCGATGACATCCAAATGTCTTGGATTCTTGGCCCATCTTGGCAAAGGACATGCACCAGCTGATTGTCAGCATATAAGTAAGGTGGGGTCTGCCGGATAATTCTAGATTCGAATCTTTTCTGTAGCGCTCTTTTCCATGTCTCAGCAGTCTTCGCTTAAGGAAAAGAACATCTATAGCAGCGTAAACCGGGCTGGCACGGAAGACACTTCCGAAACCAGTATCACCGGTAAACCACAAATGCAACATAATTCAGAAAAGCAAAATGCCTCTTCGCTGGCACCTCCCGACTTCCAGCCTTACAGACTCACCGTCGAACAGGTGGCTAGCAACTATCTGGCGAATCTCCTGGAGGGATTCTCTCCAGCCAAGGCCAGCGAGTTGCTCAAGAAGTATGGGCCCAACAACTTGGGCGAAGAAGGCTCCATCAACTACACAAAGATCTTGGCCCACCAGATCTTTAACGCCATGATCATGGTGTTGTTCATCTCCATGGTCATTGCGTTAGCCATCCAGGATTGGATCTCCGGTGGTGTTATCGGCGCCGTGGTGTTCATCAATATCTCCATTGGGTTCTTCCAGGAGATGAAGGCCGAGAAAACCATGGGGTCCTTAAGGTCTTTGAGTTCTCCCACCGCCAGAGTCACTCGTGGCGGCGAGGACCAGTCCATTGCTGCCGAGGAGGTTGTACCGGGCGACATTGTCCATATCAAGGTGGGTGACACTGTGCCTGCTGACTTGAGATTATTTGAAACTATGAATTTGGAGACCGACGAGGCCCTTTTGACTGGCGAATCGTTGCCGGTAGCCAAAAAGCATGAGGAAGTCTACTCGGATCCCTCCGTTTCTGTCCCAGTTGGTGACAGATTGAACATGGTGTTTTCTTCTTCCGTCGTTTCTAAAGGCAGAGGTAGTGGTATTGTGGTGGGAACCGGTTTGAACACCGAGATCGGAAAGATTGCTCAGTCGTTGAATTCTGACACCGGAATCGTCAGAAAAGTCGTCAAAGACGATGACGGAAAAGCATCGCCAAAGGCCTACTCTACTGCCTTCTTCGGTACTTTGAAGGATATCGCCGGTAACTTTTTGGGTGTTACTGTGGGAACCCCATTGCAGAGAACGTTGTCTTGGTTGGCCATTTTCTTATTTTGGGTTGCTGTCGTGTTCGCTATCGTGGTGATGGCTGTCCAAAAGATGGTGGTTAACAAGGAAGTGGCCATTTACGCAGTGTGTGTGGCTTTGTCCATGATCCCCTCGGCTTTGATTGTTGTTTTAACCATCACCATGTCTGTGGGAGCCCAAGTCATGGTTTCCAAGAATGTTATTGTCAGAAAATTGGACTCGTTGGAAGCCTTGGGTGGCATCAACGATATCTGCTCGGACAAAACCGGCACTTTGACCCAGGGTAAAATGGTGGCCAAGAAGGTTTGGGTGCCTTCGGTCGGAACGTTCAGCATGGACAACTCAAATGAGCCCTTCAACCCTATTATGGGAGACTTGTCATTCACCAGGTACTCGCCAAAATTCATCAAGGAAACTGATGAGGAAATCGACTTCTTTCCAGTTGACAAGACTGACAAGAGCTCCTTCGCTAAGAATTTCGTCAAGTGGTTGAATGTGGCCACCTTGGCCAACATCGCCGCCTTGAACGAATCCAAGGACGAAGAAACTGGAGAAATGGTGTGGAAGGCCCACGGAGATGCTACTGAAGTGGCCATTCAGGTGTTCTGTTGCAGAGTTGGATATGGCAGAGATGAGTACGCCCAGGGCTTTGACCATCTTGAGGAATTCCCATTTGACTCTTCTATCAAGAGAATGTCGGCCATCTACGACTTGGGCGACGGCAACGTCAAGGTGTTCACCAAGGGTGCTGTCGAGAGAATTGTCCGCAGATGCACCTATTGGACTGGAAACCCTGAGGAAAAGACTGACACCCAGGATCTCCAAAAAATGACCGAGGAAGATATCAAGGAAATCGAAGCCAACATGGACGCCTTGTCTTCGCAAGGTTTGCGTGTGTTGGCGTTTGCAAGCAGAGACTACGATCTTAAGGCCGAGGACATGAAGGACAGAGAAGCAGTGGAGTCCAACTTGATTTTCCACGGATTGGTTGGTATCTACGACCCACCCAGACTCGAGACTGCCCGCTCTGTCAAGTTGTGTCACAAAGCCGGTATTAATGTGCACATGGTCACTGGTGACCATCCAAGTACAGCAAAGGCCATTGCTCAGGAAGTTGGTATCTTGCCCCACAATTTGTACCACTACAGTGAGGATGTTGTTCAGGCCATGTGTATGACTGCCACCGAATTCGATTCTTTAAGTGACGAACAGATTGACGAATTGCCTGTTTTGCCTTTGGTGATTGCCCGTTGTGCTCCTCAGACTAAGGTGAGAATGATTGATGCCTTGCACCGTCGTGACAAGTTCTGTGCCATGACCGGTGACGGAGTCAACGACTCTCCCTCCTTGAAGAAGGCAGATGTGGGTATCGCTATGGGTCTTAATGGCTCTGACGTTGCCAAGGACGCTTCTGACATTGTGTTGACCGACGATAACTTTTCCTCCATTTTGCATGCCATTGAGGAGGGAAGAAGAATGGCTGCCAACATCCAGAAGTTTATTTTGCAGCTTTTGGCCGAAAACGTTGCCCAGGCTATCTACTTGATGGTAGGTTTGTGCTTTATGGATGAGAACAATCAGTCTGTTTTCCCCTTGTCTCCCGTGGAAGTGTTGTGGATTTTGGTTGTGACCTCTTGTTTCCCAGCTATGGGTTTGGGTCAGGAGAAAGCAGCTGAGGACGTTTTGGACCAGCCTCCCAACCGCAAGATTTTCACCAAGGAGCTTATTCTTGACATGCTTGCCTACGGATTGTGGATGGCAGCCTGCTGTATGTTGTGTTTCGTCATTGTCGTTTTTGGAAAGGGTGACGGAAGTTTGGGTGAGAACTGTAACTCAACAGGTGCTCACCTTGAGACTTGTAAGTTGGTATTTCAGGGAAGATCGGCATCTTTCGCTACCATGACCTGGTGCGCCCTTATTTTGGCATGGGAGTGTGTTCATCCTTCCAACTCATTGTTCTACATGAGACAAGAGACTGATAACCCGTGGTGGAAGCAGACATGCATCGATCTTTGGAGCAATCAGTTCTTGTTCTGGTCTGTTTTTGGGGGCTTTGTGTCTGTGTTCCCAGTGGTGTACATTCCAGTGATTAATGACAAGGTGTTTTTGCATACTGGTATCGGTTACGAATGGGGAGTTGCGATTGCCTTAACGTTATTGTTCTTAGCAGGATCTGAGTTCTGGAAGTGGATGAAGAGACTCTACAAGCGCAAGTGGAGTTCGAAGGTAAATAATCCTGAGTACGAGTTGGAGAGAAAGGATCCATTCCAGAGGTATGCATCTTTCTCGAGATCCAACACCATGGACCCAGAGATGCTTGCATGATGACGTTCATTTCAGCTCGGTCACTGAGAGCTTTATATTTATACATGACTATCTAGAGGTTTTAATTACCGAAGAACAAAGATAATAAGAGTGAAATTTATTTTTATTTGAGAGTGAGGATTTGTGACAAGAACCAGGAATTGTCTGTGTGTTTCTACGACTCATACAGAAAAGGATAGTATCGTGAAGAAATCTTGTATTCCTGTCCTATGTCAAAATTTACAGATTCAGAAAAGGTTTCAATTCTTAACAGAGGCGATCGGTGTCTATCTCAAAACCTACTAATGTAGAGACGAAACAAGTCTGTTTTCAGCTGTTCTCGAGCTTGGGAGTTCTGATTGATTGCTCGAATCCATGTAACAAATTTTATCCATTTCAAATTTTTGTTGTTAGTACTACAAAACCTTTTTCCTGGAACTTCTTAGCTACGGGGTGGTGCCGAGAGCCTTTCAGAGAACTACTTAAGGGTCTCCTCACAGCAGTTTTTAAAATATTAATTTCGGTATTAGCTCTACGAACACCGAACTATTACAATCCATTAATCATGTGACTATTAAAGAAGCGAAAGGATAGTATTCGGGAACAGATTTGATATATCTCAGGATCTTTAGAAGAAAAATCTCGTGAACCGAGGAAGTGTTTTAATGCCTTTTCCATTTCCTCCTTTCGTTTATCTGCTTGCCGAGAACTTTCCTAAGGCAATCGTTTAGTGGTTCTGTTCGAGCTAAACGTCCGAGGGCACTCCGGAAATGCCAAGAATATGGGTAAGGACTTGGATTGAATGGCAAACCTGACATTCTTTGATTCAAAATCTAAAAATCCCTGAAAAGAAACCAATACATTCTATATCTATCTCAAGAGCTGGTTCTGCACCTCAAAGTGCCCACCCAAATGCTCGGTGACTCCAAACTTCTGGATGATGCCGGCCCCGCTCTCCTTGTCCAAGTCTATCACGGCCACAGAAGTGTTGAACGGCACCTTCAAGTCCGACTTCAATAGCCCCTCCGCTAGCTTGTAGTTGCGTGCGCTGTGGAGGTGGTTGATGAAAGTCGTGATAACACCTCCATGTGTACATACACAAACGTTCATGCTATTCTCTGCAACCGCCTTCTTGGAGATCTGGCCCCAAACACTCCCTACTCGTTCCACGAGTTCATGCTCCTTCTCGCCCAAGTTGCGGAAATCATGCCCGTACTGGGCGATGGCTTCTTGCATTTTCATGCCTTGCACAGGCCCCATATTTCTCTCTCGCAATTTGGAGGTGGTGACCACCTCCGCCACACTCTGCTGGTGCTCCAAGATGGGTGCCGAGGTGTTGACGCATCTTACCAAGTCGGAGGTGTAGTAGTTGTCGAACTGAATATCTTTTAGATAAGTGCCCACTTTGCGGGCCTGTTCTCTGCCTTCAGCGTTGATGTCGATATCCAAATGGCCCTGCATGATTTTCTGGGCGTTGTGGTCTGTTCTGCCGTGTCTGACGACGAAGATGCGGACGACGCCGGGGTCGGCGTTGGCGGTGATTTCTTTTGTCATGAAGAAGAGATGAGATTTAGAAATGAGATTAATGAGTCATGTGAGTGCGATAAGATGACTGCGATGGATGGTAATATTGTATACATTCCAGAGATAGGGCATAATTATAAATATTTGGAACTGATCCGCAAGATCCAAACTCCCAGAGATCAAACTGAAATAATTTTTAACTCCTAGAATTAAACTATAGAAATCAGAATCTCGAAATCAAACCTTGCAAATCAGACTTCTCCGCCTAACTCACTGTTATCTCATGTGCGAAGTCTACTCGCACTCTGCCGATAACTCAAATTCTATTCATTCGATGTCTATCACTCAATTCCTCAATTTCTTCTCACTCGATCTATCACTCAATTCGCTCACTCAATTTCACTTTACCAGGTCTCTACCATAATTCACTATGGCCGCTTGTAAATCAAGAATCCAGCCTTGACTCCCACCTTGGTGTACAACAACTGCGCACGGTGGTTCTCAAATTGCGTGCTCCAGTACACCTTGGGACATTTGAGCTTATCGGCCTCGCCATACACATACTCAATGAGGGCCTTGCCCACACCGTGGAGGCGCGAATGGGCCAGAACAAACAAGTCGTTCAAGTACATAGCGTCGTTCACAGTCCAGGTGTTTCTGTGAGTGAGGTAGTGCGCAAACCCAATAAGCTTGCCGGAATCGTCCACCGCCACGGCCGCATAAACAGGCTCTGCCGGGTCGAAAAACCGCTTGAAGGTAGTTTCGGTGGCCTCTGAAGGCACCACATCGAGAGACTTGTAGAACTCCAAGTAGGAGCCTTCGCCCCGCCACAAGTTTAACCACTCGGACTTGTCTTTTTCCTCGATGGGTCTAATTGTGAAGGACATAGTGCTAGAAGGAATTGGATGGTGGGTGGAATTGGCGCGATGGTGGGTGGCTTAAATAGTTCGCCGGCAGGAACTGCTCATTCCGGCCAGCGTTACCAGTAGGCTTTTCCTGTCCGAAAATTCCACATTAGGCCTTATCGCATTGTCGATTGATTTGGACACATGAATTTCCAGACAAATTGTCATAAAATCTCGAATGTATTCTAGTCTGTGCCGGCGCTTCCACAATATTGTCCGTCACTTCCCCAATTTCGTCTGTCACTTCCTCAGTTCGTCCGTCACTTCCCCAGTTCGTCCGTCACTTCCCCAGTTTGTCCGTCACTTCCCCAATTTTATCCATCACGCCCATACTGCCTCGACTACCCTCTCACCTGCTCTCCACTACGACGCAGCCAAAATCCATCCAAACTGCTCACATAGTACCTCCCAGTTGACCGTCATTTCGCCGTCCGGATTAATCGTCCAGCTGTGCTCTACTAGCATCTGGATTTTCCTCACATTGTACACACTGTAGTTCGATTGCATTTCCTGAAATTGCTTCTTTATACGGGCCCGGTCTCCACGGTAGCAGCAGCAGAGCCCACATATAAGTAGAATCAAGCTAATGGCCGACCTCAACCGGCACCTGATGAGCACATCAATCAACTTGAAAGTATCCACCAAGAGAAGCTGGACATCCGGGGCCTTCGCTCGCATGGCTTGGATGTAGATGAGAATGTACAACTTGCAAGTGTTTCTGAACGCTTCAAAGAGAACCATGTGGTCGTCCAATTCCTTCGCATCTAGAAAGCATTGCTGGTTCTCTTTGGGCTGGCATGCATCCACTTTGACCAAGAGAAGCGACGCTGTGCTGTTGGCCTTGAAGTAGTGTTTTAAGCGTTTATGTGTGAGACGCTCAAACTGGTCCTTGTCTTCCGGAGACGTCCCCGTGATGCCCTCCAACTCTTTTTCGATCTCTTGGGCTTCACGTACATGGTCTGCTTTGGCATTGATGATCTCGCCGAGGAGCGCAAACACTGGATGGATGCATCCTTGCAAAGGATCCACGCCGTAGGAAAAGTCCGTGTCGTCTTCAAACACTGCCGAGTAGTCCGACATCTTCAAGAGGGTGCCATTCTTCATGGAGACGGAACACATCACCTCGTGGTACTGAAGTTCGGCCACGATGCATCTGGCTGCGTTCAGATAGTGAAATCTTTCCAAGAAATGTCTGACGGTTCCAAACTCCCTAATGATATGGTGACATATCTTCAACAGCTTGTACCATTCGGACGTGTCACCGGAGCAAATTTGGACTCCGGCAAGTCCGGCAAAGAAATATAGCGCTGCCATCTTATCCATATCAGACAGATATCGCAGATCCAATTTCTGGCAAGCTAGTCCAAGGGCCCGGTCAAGGAGCTTTTTGTAACTGGCCGATTCTGGTCCGTCCATAAACAACGCGCCCCACGTAGCCAAAAGCGATAGAAAGGTGTGGTCTTCGGTTGCCAAAGACATGTAAGTGTTGGTCAGATGGTTCTGGATGGCGATCGGCGCGATGCTGACGTAGCTCATCACCTCTCGGTGAAAATAAGTTACGAATTTCATGCTCTGCTCGTCCAAGTGTTGGCTGAAGGTGTCGGTGGGTTCTATCAAAAAGCTGGGAATCATTCCGGGTAGGTTGTCGTCGCCAGTGATTGGCAGTCCATCGTCATTCAACTCCTCTATTCTAGACAGTCCGAATAGCCACGGCATAGCTTCCATCCTTAAGGTGGGCCAAACCAGCCTTGTGGGTGTGCCCGTTGGATTTACCGCCACCAATGTGCTCGCTACCGGTGTCGCTACATTTTGGTGAGACGGATTGTCGTCTACAGTAGCCGATTTAACCAGCGAAGGTCTATCTGCGCTCTTTTGTGGATAATCACATTGGAGGCCCCTAAGCGAGCAAAATGTGCAGCTGGGTCTCGTTTCGTCGCATTTTCTCTTACGGGCTCGACAGAAGAAACACCCCATTTTGGAACGAGCCATCCTGCGCTTGCCGGTCACAGGCGAGAGCCACTTGTAGCTACGGTCATCAGCCATGTTGGCGTCTATCTGCTTCAAAGAGCCTCCGTGTAGCGTGGTGTACATTTTTTTTTTTTCAAATAACGTAATACTGTTAGTCCTACAGGTTATCTTTGAGGTCATATCAGAGACAAGGTACAGGTAGTAGGAGATATTGAGCATGCACATTTAACTTAGGTCTTGTGCAAACTGTTGAACTGTGCACTACTGTGGCAGGCTCGGGAATGCTGGGGTTCGATTTATATATCTCCATTAGAATCCCATTAGCTTAGGGTTCCGGATATGTGCTGCAGTTAGGTGATATACCTCCAGTGTAAAATTCAATTGATATTGAGTGCCGGATATAACCCGGATACAACTCTAATTCTAAAAGTCTAAAAGTTACAGACATACCGGACTTTATTGTTAGTATCTGTAACCGGCCAATGCATGGGCAAGGAAGTCTAAATCCACAGGATATATAAATATAAACATATCAAGGGTTTTTGCCAGTCTTCTAAGAAGACAAGGAAGCACTTAAGAGTTCGTCTACAAGGCTTTTCCTAACTGAGAGCTAGTATTCGTTTCCAGATCTATCTCTCGCCAATTTATGTATCCTGTATATAGATCAAATATCTCACCGGGAGATGCTGCAGCCGGAAAAACAAGTCCGACGAGGGAAGAAATGGGAGGGGAGATCCTGAACAGGACAATAATGAGAAATCTAAGGCTGCTGAGCGCCAAAAGCTCTGGTATAAACAACAAAAAAAAAAAAAAAAAAAAAAAAATACAAACAATAATTCTAGCCAGCCCGCTGCAACGGGATTGCTCACTTTATAACCGAGAGCGCCCTTGATTCCTGCATGTGGTCAGCCCCACATCAACGTTCTTCCATCAACTGTAACTCCACCGTTAACCCTAATGGATAAACCCGTTTCCCCTATGGGGTCTAGAATGGTGAGGGGCGAAGGCGGAAAACGCGGCAAGTACGGCCGCCCCTGCGACTTGTGTGCGTCACGGCGTGTTCGCTGTGTATTTCAGGACGAAACCTCCCAATGTGTAGGCTGCCAGATCCAAGGGGTCAAATGCACCAATAATCGAGTCCGCAAGAAACTGGGGCCCAAGGGCATCCGACGGACGGCGGGCCTGGAGTTTTTCCTGCGGTTATTGACCGCCGGACCACCAAACGAAGAAGAGGGACTGGCATCATCGGATTCTCGCCATTTCGGCCATCAAACCAGCCATGAAGAGCCACACGACGACCTCCTCAAGTGTTTTGAACATCTACCCAACAAGTGCAAGTCACTCATCACTATAGATGCGCTTTTGCCCTACTTGCAGGTGTATCAGACGTGGTTCTATGGATACTGGCCAGTATTGTCAGTGGCCGACCTTATGCTGACCATGAGGTACAACACCACCAACTACCAGCTGCAAACAATTGAGCTCACCGAGGACAACGCCATGACATATGCTTTGGCCTGCGCCGTGTGCGCTGCAATTGCAACCCAGCTTTCGTTTGTTTCTCTGCCTAGCAACATCGATATCCAGGGTGGTTTGCCTCCGCAAGTGTACGCGGACGAAGCCAGGCGAGTCAGAAACTTGTTTGACTATTCCGCCGACCCGGACGTGGTTACGCTTTTGTCATCTTTTTTCTTGTATGCTCACTATGTAAACCATAAGGGAAGGGCTACCCAGGCGATCGTCTATTTGCGAGAGGCCATTTCCATTTGCCAGATCTTGGGGTTCCATGACCCGGCGACCTATGCCAACATGTCTGTGGCGGAAATCCACCGCTGGAAAAAAATATATTATATGCTCTTGGTCACGGAGCGCTTTATGTGTTTTGAGGACGGAATGCCGGTCATTTTGGAGTCGAGCATCGAGTTGCCCCTGTTGGAGAGTGAGGAGTACCCGGGGTTGCTTGCGGGCTTCACCGAGCTCGTCAAAGTTTTTTCTATTCCAGATAAAAATTTTTTTGGAGAAATCAACGACATGGGAGGAGATATGAAAATGGGTATACTCAGGAACTCCTTTCAGGGTCAGGGGGTCGACGAGAAGAAAAAATGCATACAAAGGGTGCAAGATCAGCTTATCAAGCCGGTGGGCTCCCACATCAAGATTTCCGACTCGCAAACGCTCAATATTCGGCTTTCCCAGTCGTGGATCCAGGCGATTGCATGGCATATCACCTCGGATAATGGCCTAACCAGGCACCTGAACGACGACCACGATTGTTTTTCCGTCGATTTTCCTCTCAAAATTGCGAGGGATTTCCTCGGCGAAACCAGTGGGTTGCCATCTTTTGCATTTGAGTCGAATGGGCCGGGTATTTGCGTTAAACTACTCGAAATTGCGAATTCGCTTACGTTTGCTATCCACAAGAGCTCCAAGCAATACTCGATGGCGGAGACCTTGGAAGGCATTTTTGGCCTTGTCAACCAGTTCAAAAATGATGTGACGCTACCGCTAAATGTCTACAATAAGGTCGCCTCGCTCATTGCCTCGTTTAAGAATTCTGTTCCTCGGCTATTACGCCTACCGCAAATGCACCAGCATGCCACAGTGGAAGAGTTGTTTGATGAAGAGGATGGAGAGGCAGTCAATGCCAGCATAGAGCACGGCGATGACTCCGCCCACATTGTGCAGCCCCTTGAACTCAACAAGAATAATTACATGAATCTGATTAATCCCGTCGAGGTTGATCAATTTTTTGAGGCTCCGCAGCCTGGGTTCGTGCCCGCTACAGATCTGGTGGTAGGACCGTCGCCAGAAAACTTCATAGGAGGTCAACAGCAACATTTCCAACTGTGGAATAACATGAACATTCTGCGCAAAGAAAGCGAAACGACATTAGCCAACATGTTCATGCAAAACTCGCCGTCAGTTCGCTAGAATCGACCTTTAATGTTCGCGCCCAGGAGCAAGTTCATCGGACTTACAGCCCCGTTTACTCAATCAGAATCCGGTATTCCGTGAATTCCGTGAATACACGCGTCCTCCAAAGCTACCGTTGTTGCCGTAGACATTTGACCCCACAATTCCCTATTTCTGTGTGACCCATGAGAAGGGCGAAGAGCTACATGTATGATCGGAATGCAGTCTCCGAACCCGGGAATCACGCCGTCCGCCTTATTTTTTTTTCGAACTCTCCTCTTCGGCTGCCAAACTACCCCGCCACGTCAAGATTAAATTAGGGAAAAACTCAAAGAAGCGATTTTCGGAATGATATGTCGTCATGCAGGTCTGAATCGTTGCAGTTATCATTACCTGATGCAGATGCACTATGCGAGGAGGGGAAATGCGGATTTCTTCGCGTCTATCGCCACTCTTGCATACACAAGGTGCAGAATTGCTTGGCCGGGTCAATAAGAAAATACACGCAACGGAGTCGAATTTCACCGAGAAACTTCCATGTGGCAGGGATAGAGTCCCCAATGATGCCCCACAAGCGACTTACTCCGTGTGCCGGCGTTTGCTGAGTTTTTAGAATTCTTGAGTTACAGATTGTCCCAACATTGAGGGCAGATTAAATTCAGTATTGTAAATAAGAAGACGTTGCGGAACAACTACGACACTACATACAATTGATTGGCCATGACAGTCCTCGTGGGGGACTTTATCACCCCCACCTTCAACCCACTATTTTTCCCAACTTCATGTTCCTCGCATTAATCCGCAAATAATAATTGCGAGGGTTCGTAACTAATTTGCGTGCCCTGGCTTTATGGTTGCGGGCGGGGATATTTGAGCGCAATATGCATGATTACCCCATACGATCGATATTGTGGGGAGTCGTAAAACGCTCGTAAACTGCAGGTCCACAATAGACTCTTCAGAAACATCGTGGGTTGGGAGCAAGCCTTTAGAGTCACTTCACCAACATCGCCTTCACTATCTGCTAGGGAAATCAAAGAAAAAAAAGACTTTCCTGAGAACGTTTCTCCGAGTGGTCCTCGGCGTATCTGTAGCGGAACAATTCTGCATCCATGGACTCACTAAGTATTCACCACTTCACGGCGGATTTTTTTTCCATAATATGCAGGTTGATGTGAGAAGATAATTCCCCACCACCAGTTCGAGTATTGACCTAAGGGTATAAATACGACCTTGCCAGGTCATACCACCCTATTCCATCATCAATAATCTCAAACTTCATCATGACTCAAGAACATGTCGAGGACACAAAGCAACCCAACCTCATCACCTACCAATCAGACAAACTCACCAAGGCTGGCTCCAATGACTCGTTGGACGTAGAAATGCAAGACTATCTTGCTAAGTTCTTGGATATCTCCAACAACGCTAAGGAGAATGATCACAAGGACAAGACCATGACGTTGAAAGAGGGCTTGAAGACCTTCCCCAAGGCTGCTATGTGGTCGTTGATCTTGTCGTCTGCCATCATCATGGAAGGTTACGACACCAACCTCTTGAATTCGTTCTACGGATTCCCCGACTTCGTGGACAAGTTCGGTACCTATTTTCCTGAATCAGGAAAGAAGGAGATCCCCGCCAAGTGGCAGACCGCTTTGAGTATGGCTGTCAACTGTGGTGAGATTCTTGGCTTGTTCTTGGCAGGTATCATCTCCGACAGAATCGGCTACAGAAAGACGTTGATTGGATCGTTGCTCATGGTTGCTGGTTTGATTTTCATTGTTTTCTTCGCCAAGAATATCGAGATGTTGCTTGTCGGCGAGCTTTTGTTGGGTATGCCATGGGGTGCATTCCAGACTTTGACTGTTTCCTACGCTTCTGAGGTTTGTCCCACTGTGTTGAGATTGTACTTGACCACCTACGTCAACGTGTGCTGGGTGTTGGGCCAGTTGATTTCGTCTTGTATCTTGAAGGGTATGCTTTCGTCAACGATGAAGGACTCGTGGAAAGTGCCTTTTGGTATCCAGTGGGTGTGGCCCATTCCCATCGCTATCGGAGTCTACTTGGCTCCAGAATCGCCTTGGTGGTTGTGTAAGACCGGCCAGTATGATGGCGCCAAGCGCTCAATTATGAGATTGTTATCCGAGAACGACCAGTTGCCTAACAAGGAATTCATGGCCGACGCCATGGTCGACAAGATCAAGATGACCATCAAGGAGGAGAAAGCTGTCAATGAGGGTATTTCTTACTTGGACTGTTTCAAGAAGGATAACTTGAGAAGAACAAGACTTGCTTGCATGACTTGGTTGATTCAGAACATCACCGGTTCTGCCTTCATGGGTTACTCCACCTACTTCTACCAGCAAGCTGGGTTATCTGTGTCGAACGCCTTTACCTTCTCTATTGTTCAGTACGTCATGGGTATTCTCGGTACTTTGGCTTCGTGGACTGCCTCTCAGAAGTTGGGTAGATTTACCATTTACTTCGGTGGACTTTGCATTCAAACTCTAATTTTGGTCGTTGTCGGTGGCCTTGGTTTCGCCTCCTCTTCCGGTGCCTCCTGGGCAATTGGCTCGCTTCTTTTGGTGTTTACCTTCGTTTACGACATGACGGTTGGTCCAATCTGCTACTGTTTGGTCACTGAGCTTCCATCCAACATCTTGAGAACCAAGACCGTCATTCTCGCCCGTAACGTCTACAATATCGCCGGCATTGTCATTGCCATCATCACTCCATACATGTTGAACCCCACTGCTTGGAACTGGAGAGCCAAGACTGGTTTCTTCTGGGCTGGTTTCGCTCTTTTCTCGGCCGTCTGGTGTTGGTTCGAGTTGCCTGAAACCAAGGACAGAACGTTTGCCGAATTGGACATGTTGTTCGAGAGCCATGTGCCCGCTAGAAAATTCAAGACCACTGAAGTTACCGTGTTTGATGTTGGCCACATGATGGAGAAGCTTGGTGAGGATGGTATCAGAAATGTTGTCGAGGAGACCAAGGCCCAAGCTGACCACGTTGAGAAAGTTTAGGAATGCCCTCGCTTTCTCATCATCCTTCTTTCTGGGAAAGATTGGATTTAATTCTATATAACTATTCAATGAATTTTTTTGTCAATTCTTGTATCGAGTAGTTGGGCCTTAAATGGCCGTAAAATTAATGGGCAGGCTGTAATAAGTAAGACTTAGTACTAATTATCGACTTGGTGACCATACTCAGACTCACAGAACCAATAGAAATATATTGAAATGTTATTATACAAAATGCAAATGATTAAGGACGCCCACAACACACTAATCGTCATCCTCGATGTCGGTTTCTAGATCACACATTGACCGACAGTTGGGGCAGTAGAATTGCGGGTAACTCTTGATAATGATGGGTCGAATGCATTTGTAGTGCCAGGAGTGCGAGCACGGACTGATGAAGAGCGCCTGGCAGGGTTCCAATTTTAAGAGACAGATGGCACATTCAGAAAGCGCATCCTCGTGCTTGCCTTCGGTGGCATCGAGCCCAAGGTTGGCCATCTTCTTGTGGATATCCAAATTGAATCGGTTAACTTTTCGCTGCCAGCTGCGGTTGAACTCACATCTCATCTTCACGCACCGATACACTTCCTCAGTGCCTCCGCGATAATCCAACCCCAACTGAACGATATCGCCGTCTATAAGAGGCCAGAGCGTCAGCTCCTGTGATGCTTGAGACAATCGTATGTTGTTAAGGAATGTTCCCGATGACGACTTGCAGTCCTTCAAGAACCACAGACCTTCGTCGTTACATTGGAACAAGGCGTGGGTTCGCGACACAACTTTCGACTTGAATACCACCGGGGCCAGAGAGCCCTGTGGAGCGTGAGCGGCGCTCTTGTTCTTTTCGGTGTATCTGCCTATCGAAATCAGGCCCTTGGGCTTGATGCGGCGAATCACTGGTGAGAAGTAAAGACCGGTGTTGGATGAGGAGTGATCGATAATCGGGGTCAATCTAATGGAGAAACAGTCATCTTTGGTGGTGCCGTTGGCTTCGTTGGCTTCGTCAGACGCCACAGCCTCTGGGTCTTCTGTTTCCACGATGCGCGTGACATCAGACACTTCAACGGTGGTATCTTCCCTTGTGATTCTGGCGCCATCTGTCACACCCGGAACGGACCCGGTAGAGCTTGTGGTGGAGTACGATGGATGGGTTGGTTGTGGCTCGTCGTGGGTGGCGTCCTCGTCCTGAGCAAAGTGATTCAAGTTGGCAATGGTAGGACTATTAGACATAAAGGCGTGTGACGACGCAAACGGCGCCAGAGGAGCGCCCGAGGTGCCTCCGCGGATGGTGCTGGACAATGACGATAAGAAACTTAACCCGAACGACGCTCTACGCTGCGGAGCCGCTGGCGGAGACGGCCGAGGCGCTTCTGGGTGGGCCACACTTGCTGCCCTAGCCAAAAGTGGCTGGGCAGGTGCTGCCGTTTGTGTAAAAGTCTGAGTTGCAGCTTGGGAGAGCGGCTGCGACGAAGGCTGCGCCGACGATTGGTGCAAAGTGTGATCCTGGGACGAATGTGACGCCGGAGGAGGGGAAGTGGCGCTATCCGACAGCACACGAGAGTCTGGGTCGCTATCGGGAACAGAGATGCGGGTGTTGCGAGGAGATCCCAGCACGGAGTTGCCGGGGGAGCTCAGCGGAGACACCACGTTGGATTTCGACACCATAACTGGCTGAGAAGTTAAGGCGGTAATCCCTTCAGACATGCGACAAAAAGCGACGAAGGGGGCGGGGCAGCGGGGCTAGAGGTGGAACAGCGAACAAGATCGGGGCGCCCGTAGAACAGATCGGTTGCCGGCGGCGAGAAACTAGGATTCGGGCCGAATAGCAGGAGCACAGAGAAGAGTAGAAGTAGATTAGTAAATTAAAGTTGATTTGAGTCGCACTTCGGTTTCGCGGCCGAGGTGGGTGCAGGATGGGGGTTCAGGAGGGTCGTAGGACGAAAAATGGCGAAGAGAATGGGCGAGCAGAGGGCGGGGATTTTGGGAGGTTAGGGTTATTTGGCTGATTTTAGGGCGTTATTGAATGTTGCTGAATGATTTGATTTTGTTATCTGTGTTTTGTGGTGGAATTATCTCGACCTTTTTTTCAGAATTAGGTGTCAGCCAGCAACGACTGCACCACAGTAGGTGGCTTGCAGAAGCTATATACCTGCACGAATGCTATGTTTAAATTAATAGATTGATGGGCAAATGCGGAAGTTTTGGGGAGGAGCATTCGTGGGGAGAGGAGGGAGTGGAAAAGCAGGTTTTTTTTTTTTTTTTTGTATGGTTTGGATGGTTTTTGTATTTTTGGTGGCGGTATGGGTGTGAGGAAATTTGCGAAGTCCGGAGATTTTACTTAAATAGTGGTGAAATGGAAGGGCAAAGAGGAAGAATCGGAAACTCCAAAATAAAAAATTGTTCTAGCGATTCTCAATTCCCACTGCTATCGAATCCGATCGAACACAACTAACTCAATGTCCAGTTTCTGGATTCATGCGGACATAATAGACGTACTAAGATCTCCAAAGTGTATGTAATGATGAAACTGCACGTCAGATACCTTCAAATTGTCACTCAGCATAATAAGTTTTCTTTTCTATCTTTTAGCTATTGAAAATCACGTCAGCATTTTTTTTATGTTACGTTGAGATGCTCAAGAGATACATGGGCTCCTTGATAGTGGCCGGAGGTAGAAAACCGAAACAAATGAAAGATACCGACAATCGACAATTCCAGTGGCTATTCTCAAAACGTTAGTGTAAAAGACCCAGAAGGGAAGACCAAAAACTTCGTAAATCAATTATGGTAGGCACCAGTCTCCAACTGACATGAAAGCTCACAAGATATGCTACTATTTTTATTTACAACCAAGCGAGTGGCCAGTTGAGCTTGCATTGACTTTCTAATTGCTCAAATCAACGCTAATTAGATCTCATACTCTCCGATTATTTTCCCCTAGCTTCAGAACGTATAATCTTGACTAAAGAGCAGAAAAGTTGCACCTACAATCACAGTATTCCAGTTTCAGTTTCAGTACAGCATAAAGATACAATGCTAGAGCATTAACCCACACAGCACGGTTGCCCCAGGACTAGTTCCAACAGACTCAGTAATATCATTGGCATGCATTCTCATGCAACTCACATCATTCCCTCAGTAATTACTCTTCTCGCTCACAAGACGTAGAAGACTTTGCTGGAGCTGCTCGCGGCCCTTGGGGCTGTCCCAGATCCAATGCCCCGAATTCTCGGCCACTATCCACTCCAAAGTTTTTGAGCTGATTTTCGTCAATTCCCGCTGCCATTTGCCCCAGTTCAACGAGTTCTTGATCATGAAGTCCGACAGCACCACCGTCAACGGAATCGTGAAGACGTCGGCATTCTTCACCTCGTTGATCGACAACACAGACGCCGTTACCTGCTCCTGAAGCCTAGCCCGCAAGTACTTGGGGCTCCTCACCATATCACGTCCGAAAATCCGACTCTTGGACAGGTATCTTCTGGGATGGAGAAACCAGTGGAAGTTGCGCATGATTCCGACTGGCGACACCACTCCACGGAGCCAGAGCTTGAACCCTTGCCACGAGTCCATGAGGTCGAGAATGTTGTTGAAAACGTGTCTGTTTTCGTTCTTCTTGTTGGCTCCACTAAATGGGAAATGTTTCAAGAGGTCCTCGTGCCAGCTGTCAACCAACATCAACGAGTGCATTTGTCCTCTGTTCCTCAGCGTAAACACTCGCGAGTAGAGGCCACCAACATCGAATCCTACCGCACTGAAGGGCCCTTCGATCTTCTCCTTACGAAGTGCTTCCATGAGATATTCAATGGTGATGGAAATCGACACCGGCGATGGCGCACTGTCGGAGAAAGCGTATCCGGGTCTGTCCCAAATGCAAAAACGTTCGATTTTGTTCATGTGGAACAATTCCTCGATCCATTCCTGAAATACCTCGGAAGACGTCAGTTGCCCACCCTCCACCAAGACAATAGGCTGTTTTGCAAGCTTGTCATCGTCGTCGAGAGACAGAGAGTTGGCCATTTTCGCGTGCACGTCTCCGTAGCACGCAAGGTGAACATCAAACTGGCCTTCATTGACTGAAATCAACTTGCCCCAGGGTTTTTCGTGGGTGTCAAAGGCCAGAAGCCACAACGACAAGCTGATGTTCCAGATCAATAAGAGGAGAGCGGTCTTCACCACTATTTTCACCGCCATGACAAAGAGCTCAGTCAAAGACTTGCGCTTTTCTACCCGGCCGGTATACTTGATTTCCTGTTCTGCCTTTGTTTTCTCGACCAAATAATCGGCAAAGCAGTTGAATGCCAAATTCAACACCGTCCAAAACAACAAATTGATGCCAAGGGCTCCACTGTGACTCCGGAGGTTTGGTACACTCAAAACTACGATGGTGTCTATGGCAGCCAACACGAGGGTCACATACCCAAGTACCCTCTCGAAGTAGGCGGGAACAGCAAAGCACCACAAAGTGACCAAGCTAGTGAGAATATTGAAGATGGTCCAGTCCAATTCGAAGAACAGCCTGCCCCTGGAGTTGAAGCCTGGAATGGAAATGAAGTCGCTCACCAATACGAGCAAGAATAGCACGGTGTGCAACGCCAAAACGATCATAAGAAACAGCCGAAGCGCCTTGATCTTGGCCACCCGCAACGGCGACACAATGGGGTCATCTGGATCCACAAATGTTCTTCTGGATGCGATCAATGGGTCTCTTTCCAGACTGGAGTCCAGTAGATGAGGATCCGGGGTGTGGGGCGGGGATCGGTCATGCGAGGTTGGTTCTGACGACATGGTCAAATGAATTATACAATTGAGAAAAGTAGTCGATCGAAAATGGAGCTGGAGACAGTTTAGCAATCATCATGGTTCCTCCACATGACACCGACCAGTCACGTGGTTGGGTGCAAAATGGGTTACGCTTGTACGATTGCTAGATGATAAATGAGGTCGAGGGGTAGGCCAGAGGGACCAGAGGGGCAGATTGTTTGGGATTTACGGGCTGGGTTAGATGGTGGATAGCTGGTTTGTTTTTCTTGAGTGATATGGGTAGGTGTGGAACAGGTGAGACTGGTGAACACGAGACAGGAGGAATAGCGTAATGGAGGAAATTTTTCGGAAGGAGGAGGTAATGCAAACGGATAAAAGAGAAACAGGCCCTTTTTGGTTTGTAGATATCCGGGTGTGGTCAACATTTAGTCCAAACACTGATAGAGAACCTCAAAGATGACGACCCTCGAATAGTACTCATAACCCCACAAATTTGGTATATCTGCAACAGAAAAGTCATAAGATTCTTTTAACAGATCATTATTTTCTACCGTTCATTGCACCACTCATTTTCCTAAACAACTTTCCAAAATTCTACCGCAACTCAAGATATAGCTATCTCCTGCATCGGCCTTGTCGAGCTCCGAATTATCTACCTGTTGAGCATGCACATTCTTGGTTGGTAGTGCAGACTGTCGAACAATGCACTATAATATGAGTGTGGCTGGCTCTCGAGTGCTGGAGTTAGGTGATATATCTCCAGTACATTTAGCCGGATATAACCCGGAAGTAACCCTGATACTAAACGTATAAGTTACAAGATATACCGTCATACAGTCACAATATTCACTGTATCTGTTACTGGCCAAGGAATGGGCAAGGGAAGTGCAATACACATAAGTATATATATCTAGGGTTACACCAGTCTCCTAATATACTAGAAAAGCTAACTCAGAGCTCTACAAGGCTTTCCCTAACTGAGAGCTGGTATACGTTCCCAATTTTCTGACTAGCCGTGGATCCTGCATAATGATCTGAATATCTTAACAATCTGACCTCACTATCTGCCCTCACTGTCTCACTATCTGCCCTATCTTCACCTATTTCCAAACAAATGTCAATCATATCCATACCAGACTACCTGGAAAATAACGGCACTGTCTACTATAACATCCAGGTCAAGTTGCCTCTCCGATCGATTTCCATCCGCAGAAGATACTCCGACTTCGTGGAGTTGGTCCGCGGCTTATGCGACGACCTCGGGCTCAGCGCCGGTGATTTCCCTTATAGACTTCCGCCCAAAACTAGTGTTTTCAGTAGCAAGAAAACCATCACGGACCAGCGGAAGCTCCTTCTTTCCGACTTTCTCAACAATGTGGTTCGAGACAGAGACCTCCAGAATAGACCCAAAGTACACCAGTTCTTACAGTTGCCTAAGAACTTCAGCATCAGCCGAGATCTCTTCAAGGACGACGATGAGCCGCTAAACGATTCAAAGTTTCTTATTTCCGACAGCGACTCCGACATTCTGGCCGACCAATGGCTTCTGTACCTCCGAATTGTGAAGTCCAGCATTAGCAAACTCGACCGCAGCTCAGGGTTGAGCGCCCGCGCAGAAACTAGAGAGCAAGTGCAAAAGTATACTCGTCCTAACATAGAGAAACTTGCACGGTCATTGACCAATTTGGGCCGAAGTGGAGGCGTTTCCAAGAGCGAGTTGACGGCAAGAACTGCCAGGCTCTCGCAGGTGCAAGACGACATAGAATCCATTTTGACCAATCGAGAAGACCTCTTTCGGGAGGCTACAAACGGGCGAGTGGGCGGAAGAGTGTTTGGCAGACCAAGCAATTACACCCCGCAGGAGACCAACGAGACCGTTGGATTAGATGACCGCGAGCTCTTTCAGCAGCAGAAGCAAGTCCACAAGGAGCAAGACCAGGAGATTGAGCAGTTGCGAAAGATTATTGCCAGACAGAGACAAATTGGCGAAGCTATAAACCAAGAGGTGGAGGAGCAGAACGAGATGCTCGACCGGTTCTCGGAGGAGGTGGACTACTCTTCAGGCAAACTACAGAATGCCAGAGCCAGAGCGAAAAAAGTCACATGAATAAAGGTGTGTATACTTGCAATCAGTATGGTTAGTGGGTGTACTAAGTGCTTAGTGTTTAAGCGAGGACCAAGTGACCACCTAAGTGACCATCTAAGTGAGTACCTAAGTGAGTACCATAGTGAGTACGTAAGTGAGTACCAAAGTGAGTATCTAAGTGAGTACCTAAGTGAGTACCTAAGAGAGAGTAATATGTGCCTCCCTAAGTGACTAACTAAGTGAGTGTACTTAGTGTACTCAAGCGACTACCTAAGTGAGAGTAGTCTGCAGAGTACCTAACTCTCTGTACAAGTGATGCTCACCGGGTAACCCTCAGAAAAACTATTTAATAGAATGAGCACCATCGCTCACTTCAACACGCTATTCCATCTTTAAGGTATGTATTCACGGTGCCAGTATCGGGATGAAAACACTTCGCCTTTTTCGACAATTCATGAGAATCCAAAAAGTTACACCAAGATCTACGCTGAAAGATACTGCTTCTAATAAGAATTTATACTAACTTTTCAGAACAACTCTCCGTGGTTCTCTCCAAGAAACTCCCCCCATTTTCTGATGCCTTCCTCTATCTCTTCCTCTGTAAGCATTGACACACACAAACGGGCGCCCTTCTTGCCCCACCCCAAAACGTCGCCAGTGACCTCAAAATGGTCTCCATTGGCAATCACCACGTTCTGCTCTTTGGCGAAGGTGTCGAGCGACTCAGACAAATCTAACCCATCGATCTCGACCCACAAAAAGTAGCCTCCGTCGCCGCCGTACACGGTGATGTTCTTTGGAAGATACTTCTTGAGGGCAGCCTTGAGCACGTCAGCACGAGCCTTGTATGTGGCCACAAATCGGGAGATCATGGCATCTAGAGCTCCAGACTCGATGAGCTCATTGACAATGAACGAGCTGAGCTGGCCAGGAGTGCCTCCGGACTTGCTGCCGCCGTTGGTGGCAAGCTGCTGTGCCAACGCCGGGGTAGCTGTTTCTTGCCAGCCAACTCTCAACCCCGGAGCCACAATTTTTGAGAACGAACAGTTGGACACGGTATTTCCAAAGTTCCACCCCTCAGGCAAAGTATCTGCGTCGATGTGGTTGAGCTTCAACACCGGCGGTTTGCCGTCGTAAGACAAATAATCGTACACGTCGTCACTGATGAGTAAAACGTCATGCTTTCTGGCAATCTGGATCAACTTGAGTCTTGTCTCATAGGAGTAAACTAGTCCGCCCGGGTTCGAGAACGTGGGAACAACATACATGGCGTATCTGTAGAACTTTCTTGCGCCTCTTCCTGATGGGTCTTCAATAATGTTGATTTCCTTGTCTTGCACGGGCTCCAAGCCGTTTTCAGCATCCAACGCAGCCAATTTCGACTCCAAGGCGTCCAAGTCGATGTCATATTTTCCTCCCGGCGTCTCCTTGATCGCAGACATCTTGCCAGCGAAACCAGCGTCGATGAAAGCATAGTTGATGAGAAAATATGTGGGGGACACCAAGAACACTTGCTTGGTCACCACCAGATCACAGCAAACGGCGAGGAGGCTAGCAGCACCAGACGAAGCCCCGCCGGTCAAATTGACGCTGTCAGGAAAGTGATTTGTGCGTCCAAACTTGCCGTTGGACCACCGAACCAAGCGTTCTCGGATCTCCAAATTGCCTGGGTCAGTTCCATACTGGAGAGGATGACAGTTGTCTGGCGACAGCTCGTAATCTTGGTATTGATTTTCGACGATCACCTTGCGGTAAGCAGCAACGAGCTCGTCGTTGGGAAGCAACAGCGACGAGGGGTATCCTTTGAAGAAATTTATCATTTTTGGTGGTAAAATGTGAAGGAAGTGGAGAATCTATATTTCTTCGGGATTTCGAGCACCGGGTGCGATCGGAGCGGAATTTTTCAGGAATCGCAGGTGTGGAAAGTGTGGGAAGGCAAAAAGGGGATTGGAGAAGAAAAGTAGCTGTTTTTCCAAGAATAGGTCTTTTTTCTATGTTTTCCAATACTTAATAATTGTAAAAATTATAAAGCTTATTGATCCTAAAAAACTAAAGCTGATTGATCATAAAAAAGCTAATTGATGATCTTTCCCATCAAATGCGATATCTATTTTTGAACTGTTGTTTTTAGATGTTATGTCTGAACATATATTGAACATCTCCTTCTATTAAACCAGCTAAATATGGTTTTCAAGATTGTTAGAATAAACCAGAATAGGACAGCAGAAGGATAGGAGATCCAGGGTGTTGAACGAGAAGATGTGGGGTGTTAGAAAACTCACAATTGCTAAAAATCCAACAGGATTTACAAAGTCACGTTCATGCTTGAGAATCAACTACTCATTCTTGTGAATGGACTATTATTAATTAACGAAGAACAATTCATCTTGATCTATCACGGTTCCAATCTCTACTACTCGCAGCCAGAGGCCAGAAAGGTACGGGTGTAGCCCACCCAATTATGTTCGCAGGAAAACTTTGACAACTACCCACTACAGCTACAACCATGCCTACTGCCGCCGGTCTTATCCTTAGCACATTCTTGGGTGCTGTCACCAGAAGAGTCCAGCTCAATATTGTCGGTAAGGCTCCTTCCAGATCGTGGAGCAGCGTCACCGGCTACGCATTATCTATCTCTGTGTTCGTGGGAGGATACCTTGTGAGCGATCACTTTATCGAGAGAAACAGATCGTTGTTGGGCAGAAGATTGAGCCAATTACGTGAGCAGAGAGCCAAAGCTGCCGAGTTCCACGAGTTTGACTTGGAGGCCGACCACAGAATCACTGCTGCCAAGAGAGAGAACAAGTTCTTTGACTTGCTCAACAAGTACGGGAAGGAATACAAATAGGCGGGCATTCTCGCTGTACTGACGCCTTGGTGTCGATATATATACATTGCATTACGATACAATCCATGACGATTTGCTGAGGTTTGTAGAGATGTCTGAGTAGGTGATATGTAGTCAAGTTCGCTCTATGGTGATATTCAGTCAAGTTCGCTACAAATGATTCCTTTGTTGATATTTAGTCAAGTTGGCTACAAAAGTTCCGAATTAATTGAATATTTTGTCAAATTCGCTACCAATGGTTCGAATTAATTGTTGATATTTAGTCAAGTTCGCTACACTCCGTCCCTAGGATTAATTGTTGATATTGTAATCAATTTATGGGTCGGATCGACTGTTGATATTCTGTAGTCAAGTTCGCTACACATCGAATTGAGTGTTGATCTTTTGTAGTCAAGTGTGACTACTCTGGGAGTCCACGATGAAGTGGTGGAAACAAGTTATTAGGTCATAGAGGCATCTTGCTGTCTAGCTTCACTTAACCAGCTTTCTACTTGTCTTTCTACTTGTCTAGGATGAATAGTTGATATTCTATAGTACAAGTATCGCTACACATCAACGCCATTGGCAGCACCCTCGCCGCCTTCCTCTTCTCCATCACTCTCCATATTACTGTCAAAATCCTCGCCATCACTTTCGCTTCCACTGTCGCTCCCCCCGCCGCCTCCAGTGTAACTGTCGTCATCTTCCTCATCGTCATCGCTACCAACAATGGCAGCCAATGCTGAGTCCTGTTCTTCGGCAACAACGTCCCCTTTTTCATTGGGAGCCTTCTCCTTTAGCTTGACGTCGAACGAGGCATCAACGATGTTTCTTGCTCGTATGAAGTCGTCCACTGCCAGGAATGAATTGTGGTCGATCATGCTATAGTCCACCACCAGCTCAGTGTCTCCCATTTGCACGGTGACCATCGCCGTGTATGTAAATTTTGTGATATCTTTGTACGAAACGTCTCGAATGGAGGCAAAGTCCACAATGGTTACGGGCTTCTTGAATCCAAACACCAAGTACGATGTTGTCGGGGTCGCCAAAAGCACCAACGCACCCTCCTTCGAGCCCTTGTATGCGCTAACAGAAACAAGATCGTTGACGCCGTTGGCCAGTCGCGAGATGGCCACGCCATTGTCCGAGTTCATGGTCAAGGCGTTCTTGGAGGGAAGAGCAGACGGCATCAAGTTGACGAGATGGATGCCGCACAAGGTGAACTGGCGCTCCAAAAACTCCAAAACAAGCCCGTTGACAGGCTTGATGCCGTCACTGGTGGCGGTCAAGTGCGCCACCTGAGCTTCCGCGTTGGGATGGATCTTGCCGTCTTTGGCAAGCTGTTTCCGCACCACATCCAAGTTGATGACGCAGATGATGGGCTCGTTTTTGGACTTATCTAGCGCGGCCTCGTCACTGAGCCAAAAACACAACATTCCGGTGTCCTTTTTGGTAGGCACGGTGGTATTCCCTAGAATCGGGAAGAGCACACATAGCTTGACGGACTCCAGAAGGTTGCGGATGGAGAACTCAGGCATATTTGTGACGAGATTGACCACGGAGAGCACCGGCTGCGGCACGCCGTCCGCTCCGATAAACAAATGGAACACAAGGTTGTATTTGCGTCTTGTTGGCGAAGTGAAGGATAAGCTCGAGAGCTCGCAAATCACCTCGTTGCGGTTAATTGGGCCGGGGAACTTCAATTTGTAGCGGTCGACCACCTCCACCGAAGTGACGACGGGTTCAGCAGGTGCCACAGGGGCATTGGCGAGGTCGGCAGGCCCGTTTGCTGGCAGATTCTCTGGTGGAGGCTGCGATGGTGAGACTTTTCTCTTCTTGGCACCGGCGGGCAGACTCAAGTAGTCGTAAAGATCGTATAGGATGGCTTCGCTGGACGGCTGGGCCCTGATGAGAGCGTTGATTCTCGCTCTGAGTTGCACCGGCAACGAGTCTGTCCACATTGTGAGGAAGAACCAGACTTTGGTGAGAAAATGCGCGTGGAGGACAAGAAAGACAAGAAAGCTTGTGGAGGATATTGGGCTTCATTCTGGTCAAACCAGAAAGGATTTCTAGAGCGAAATTCGAGATACTTAGTTGACTTAGTGACTTCTTTGGGTTTTGTAAGGCAAAGTGACTTTGAGGAAGATCAGTAAGAATAAGCAAGAGACATTGTAAGGACTTACTAAGACCATAGTAAAGACAGATCTATGTCTACAAACAGCCTCCTAGACGGAAACGCCCATGTATGCTCCATTCTTCCCTCGATTGCTCCTGGCTTGTTGACCAAAGTCGACTACATCGACACCATATATAGCTACTTGGACAAGCACGCCAGAGCAAATGCACACGACCCAGCCACGGCAGGCCGTCTCCGCAAGATAAGAGTCCAATTGGACCAACTGGAGGCACTCGGCACCCACAAGGAGAAAAAGGTCATCCAAGTTGACCACGACAAAGCCGTTCTTTTGGCCTACACATTTGGCGCCATGTATTCGGAGGCTCTAGCACTTGTTACTGGCAACGGCATCCACACAGAAGTATTTGACGAGGACCAATTGGACACATCGGAACTAAAATCCATATCGGACTCCTACTGGACAAGTCGAGGCAAAGTGCCAGTGTTTGTCCGAGTGTTGCACAGGCCAGTAATCACCAGCGATCAGCCTGACGACTCTAATGTGTTCCTTCAGCTACGGCGAATGGTTGGAGAAATCGGGCTTACGCTCAACCTTGAGACATTTGACGTGGAGGTGAAGCATGAAAAGAAGAGGATTTGTGAAGACGAGAGGAGTGGTGGAAACGAGAGAATTTGTGAAAACGAAAGCATTGCTCAAAACGAGAGAATTGGTGAAGTCAAGAACAGTGGTGAAATCAAGAGCATTGGCGAAAACGAGCTTTGTGAAAACAAAACCACTGGTGAAACCGTCAAACCTGAACCCACCCAGCCAAATATCGATTGGGTGCGAAATCAACCCTCAGTCACTGTCAACGTCTACAACTGGTATTGCTCGTGCGAGGACTTTTCCCGGCAAATAACCCGCCCACACAATTCCACAAGCCGTGATATTCTTCGCCACGTGTCGTGCCCCATCATGGCCAACTGGTTTGCTCACAGTTGGTGCAACCACATCACTCCACTACCGGTGTGCATGCACTTATTAGCGGTGGTTATTGGAGTGTACAACCGGGCGGCGGTGGAGATTCCGGTGCGACTGATCGAAGCCACGGAGATATAGAAGCATACGGAAATTTTTCTAGGAAATATCTGAATTGCCCGAATTATAGCCTGAATTGCCTGAAATTGCCTGAAATTACCTTAAATATTCACTTCTTCCTCATTTCTTCTCTTTTTTGTGAGTCACCCAATCTCTTTTCTATGGCTCCTCGCCGTTCCTCCATTGGGTCTCGCGACCTCGCATCACCTTTCACTCACCTCCGAGCCTGCAGCCTGCCATCGCCAACGGACAGAAATTGGCCAATTTCACAGCCCCAATCCCAAATCTACAATCCTCTTCATTCCCATCGTTTCCCCCAATCCACTATTTTTGCCCAAAGCCCTCCTCGCACCGTGGCCCGAGGAAAATTTTTTCTGGTCCGCAAAGTTCGTGTCCGGTGCCCACTTCTCACCGAAAAACTAAAATCGATTCGACGTAAGTGCCTCCACTTGCTACAACCGCCACTAATCCACCGCCATCCACCACCGCGGTACATCGTCTTTTAATACCCAAAAACAAATCTATAGTGCCCTTGAGCTGTGCCCGCCATCGCCTTCCAAGTGCCTGTTCATTCTCTGCATCCGGCACTTATCTTTGCATTTCCATCTAGATCGCTTGATTCCCACTGGTGTCCGCCGAATCCCGACATTTCCTCGAATTTGCTTCTCCAAGAGACAGACTCCCGCCTCGTCCTATCAGTTTTTCCCCTTTTCCCTTGATTCCTAGTCGCTGATACCATCTTCGATGCTACGTCATGTCTGACTCAACTCCTCCGTCCAAATCCACGATAGACACACCGCAGTCGTCGGCTTCATCGTCCTCCAATAGATCCAACGGGTCCAACGGATCCTCGGGATCTGCCAATGGCTCGGCGCCGCTGGGTCCTCGTCGTTTCCGAGGCGACGTGGCTCCTTTCAGTCCAGCGGCCCATTCGCCTCACATCTACTCGCAACAACTCCACCATTACCCGCCGCAGGTACCTCCGCAGAACATGGCATACCCACAGTACTATTCACAGCAGCCGCAGTTTGTCTACGGCGGCCAGACCCTCCCCTACTACCCGGTGGCTATGGGTTACCCCGACTACATGTACCAGCAGTACCAGTACTACGCCATGGCCAACCAGTACGCCACGCCGCTGCCGTACATGAACATGGGCATGTCCAATGGCTACGTGCCCCGGAAAAAGCATTCCAAGACCCAATACAACCAACACGACTACAAAAACCTGTGGTCGTCGCCATCTCCGGCGATGTCTGAGACGCCTACAGCCGTGTCTGAGACGCCTCTGGCTGCCGAGGACAATGGGATCGCAGGCGAGCAGGTGCCACCAGACGCAGAAGCTACAAAGACCGAAGAAAATGCCGATAACATTGGCCCCGATGCATTCAACAAAGAGGAATCGGAAGCTGTGCAGAAATCGGCGCCGAATTATTCAAGCCCCAAACCAGATCAAAAATCCTCACTTCACCACCCTGCAAATGTCCCTCCTCTCTTATTCAACACCTCCATTAATGAGTTCGGAGCAGACAGGAAAAACGCAGCCCACAAGAACGATGAGCTCTTGGCATCCAAGGCAGTCCGAGTGGACGCCTTTCTCTCTCTGGTGACTGGCGACGTTGCCATCAATCCGCATGCACATATACGCATCGTCGACCACAACTCAGACAAAGCATACCTCAAGCGCCTCTACCATAGTCTGCAGAGCGCCACACCTTATGATAATGAAACTAATGACGCTGCATCTGTGCAACACCCAGCCACATCCAACTGGGCTTCGTTTTTGCAAACGACCGCCAAGCCCACGAAAAAGGGCTCTCTAGCGAAACCAGTCGGCGTGGCCGAGACACCACGGGAATCTTCACCTATACCGCCTTCTCCCAAATCGAGCACGCCAGTGTCTAATACGCTGCCGCAGCCTCTTGGCGTTTTAGCCATGAAAATGTTGTTCGACCCAGAGTTCTCTCTCGGAGATTGCGACCCCTACCTAATCAAGCCTCGTGGATTAACGAACTCCGGAAACATCTGCTACATGAACGCAATCCTCCAATGTCTCATTTTCTGTAATCCATTCAGCAGACTACTCAAAACTATTGAGGACAAGTCGATTGGCAGCCTCGGAGGCTTATCTCCGACTCCACTCATCGACGCTACAATTCAATTCATCAATGACTTCATGAATGTGCCTCCTCTGACGAAACCAAACGGCAGTGTTGTCAACAGTGATGGTATCGTTGTGGGCAAGCCACTCTCACCCGAGGGCTTGTACATGAAATTGATTGAAAACACAAAGTTTCAGCACTTGAAGTGGGGTGAGCAAGAGGATGCCGAGGAATTCCTCAGTTACCTCTTGAATGGGCTCCACGAGGAGTTCGTAAAGGTGGAGTCGACCGTCACCGGCAGCCAGATGGAGAAGTACTTCCAGCTATTTAGTCGAAATCTAGACTCGGTGTTGGCAGCCGAGCTCAAGACGAGAATGAAAGAGGCCGTCCGTCTATTGAGCTCACCAGGCCAAAAGCATGTTGAGGTGAATGAAGTAGATGGTGATAGTTCACAACCCAACGGCTGGTCAGAAGTTGGCAGCGGGAAGCGGGTTAGTAAGAAACGAATTGTTGAAATCGAACCTTCGCCCATCACACAACTCTTTGGAGGACAGTTCCGCAGTGTGTTAACGATCCCAAAGTCGAAAGAGTCACAGTCTATAACGGTAGATCCATTCCGATGCATTCTGGTGGACGTTTCGCTGGCGGATGTCGAGACTATAGAAGATGCGTTGTGGAAATTCAACGAAGCAGAGAGGCTTCCATATAAGATTGAGGCGGGCCGGGAAGTTGTTGCTCGCAAGCAAACATTCATTGACGAGTTGCCTGACGTTTTGGTGCTCCAACTCAAGCGGTTTTCATATCAGCATGAGCAAGACGAACGAAATGAAAACGACGACGGCGACGAGAAGAAAGAGACGGAAGGAGTGCGCGGGGTTGGAACCATCGAAAAGGTGATGAAGAACATCAAGTTCGGATTAGACTTGACGATTCCAGCCGAGTGTCTTTCGCCCGGGGTGCGGAACATTCAGAAGCGTGAGTATCGGTTGACTGCAGCCATCTACCACCACGGGCGTAATGTCGAGGGCGGCCATTACACCTGCGACGTCTCTCGAGGCGGACAGGGCTGGATACGGATCGACGATACTGCGGTAGAGAAGATTGATTCCAGCAATGTGACCGAGAAGCCGGAGTCGATAGACAAAAGTGCGTACATCTTGATGTACGAGAGGAAGTAATGTACGAGAGGAAGTATTGTACGAATGGAAGTAATGTACGAGAGGAAGTATTGAACGAAGTAGATAGTCAAGGAAGTGCTTGTGTAGAGATGTGGTGAGATATCAGGCGATGAAATTTAGATGGGAAACTCAGAAGTCACATGGACTTCGTGACAGGCGGTTGTAAGGTAAGATCCCGCTGAATACAGATTTACAGCCAGTCACGATAAACCCATCAAAGTCAATCAGGTTTAAAAATCACATGTTGGCAATCAGATGTGATTAAGCCTCGATTCCGTCTTAAGCACTAATGCGCATTGTAGATACACTTTCAGAGAAATCAAAAAACGAGGAAACGAAAACGAAAAATCAAAAAATAAGAAAATCAGTACCAAACAAGCAAAGCGCCAGCACCCCTTTAAGACCCGGAGGTAGGAACATGTGGCCGGCATTAGAGAATTCTACAACATCGTCAGAATCCTGACATGTGCCCTGTAAAAATATTTGTGCGCAGTCAAAATAATGCCAAGCCATGGGCACGTAACCAGACACACGGAAACGATCTCGGAGGTGACAAAAGAAAATATCGGGGAACCGGCCAAATGATGGGAACGCAACCATGCCGAAGAAAGTTCTCGGCCAGATTGCCGAAACCTTCGGCAAAGTGCAGAATTTGGCTTCCTCGCCGAGGAGCAACCAACACAAACCTAAATGTTAGAGTTGGATAGAGCAACACATTTTGGCTAGTGCGGAACGGGAAATACAAAACAAAACAGCATTTCCTGTTTCAAAAATAGCCGGAGCCATGCGAAAATAGTGCGGCATGGTTGACGAATCAACTGCACAGAAGCCTCGATTAGCCAGTGAAGTGCGAGCCAGATAAAAATAACAATATAATGGTCACGAGGTCCTCCACCACTACAACACCGGACTTGAGAGCCAGCAAACATCGGACGATCACGTGTGGCAGCAAGCTACTAAGACAGATAACTCACTAAGTAGAACTCACTAAATAGAACTTATCGACAAGTCTGAACCTCAAATCGATGTATGTCAAATAACCACATTCGCATTGTCGACTGGCTCTGCATTCACTGGCGATTTAGAGTCTGCGGCTGCGAAAATGCGCTGACCACCCAAAAAATTTTCACCGCCTCTACCGAAACTCTTTTTCTTAGCGAATTCCTGGCCGTTGCTGGGCTCTCGCCGTGGGCAACGCCACACCCAAACATATCTTCACCTTGACTGGCCGCATATTAGCGGAGGATAGGATCCACAATAACAACACAGTTATGCGCACAGCCCGGACGCCACCAGCTGTGTACACACACACACTCCTAAAGCTGGCAAATCTGCCCCTTTTATGGACACCCACCTTCCTAATATGGAAGGTTGCAGCTTGCACACAGGACAAGCAAAGTTTTCCATGGTGGTAGTGGCAGCCATTTTCTTCCATTTTTTTCGCCTTATAAATAGCGGGCACCTGCCCAGCCCAAGAAATTTTTCTTTTTTTTTGTTCTTCTATCATCTCCAGTCACTCGCTTTATCATGCAATTCTCCAAGGTCATTGTCCCAGCCGCCGTCGCTTCTGCTGTTGCCGCCGCTAACGTCACCGTCACCACCGACGTTGTTGTTACCGACTACACCACCTACTGCCCATTCCCAACCAGCCTTGTTATCAACAACAAGACCATCACCGTCACTGAGGCCACCACCATCACCGTCACCGGTCCATGCACCATTCCATCCACCTACGTGACCTCTGCTGCATCTACCAAGGCTCCTGCTGTTACCACCGCCAACGGTGCTGCTAAGGCTGTTGCTGGTGCCGCTGCTGGTGTTGCCGCTGTTGCCGCTGCTCTCTTCTAAGTATAATGAAGAATACGTGTTCTGCGCCAGGTTTGATTTGCACGATCCACCAAGGCTGCGTCGCGCTGTGTTATATAGTAATCGAAGTTAGGGTATAATGTTTGTATTGTAGCAGATCTTGTTAAAGTGCATTTTGGTTTCCATTGTGAGCCCTTTTTAGATCTGTTGACGTTGACGTGTGTGCACGTCCGATGTTTTCAATGGAATGTTGCTTAGATGCCGATGGATCATTATATGGAGGCTGTGATTTCGGTCTTAGATATAAACTGTAATTCCAAAAGTTTGGAGTCCTTATACTAAGACTTGTCCGCTAGTTTCAAGAGGGATTGGCCATCTTCAACAACTCGTCCTGTGCCGGCTATCCGGATTGCGAGCTGTCAACTGTGGTGATTATGAGCTAGGTCAGTTGTAGCATAGTCATAAAAATAAGAAAACAATCTGGCCATGGCTGGTTAATCTACAACAATGCTGCAGAGAAAGATTCTTCGGAGGTCAAGATCTCGGCATCACCCAAAGTTTGCCCGATTTCTCTAAGATCAAGTCCTTCGTCTGGACCCAGTACAAGACAACCATAACTAAGAAAGTCACATCGTAACTTGCGTTGATGATATTTCCAACCAATGTAACTCATCGCAATTGGCAAGATGAAGGTTCTTAAATGGCCAAATTCCTAGTTCCAAAATTTGAAGAAAGTAGTGCCGGCAGCAGTAGTATTTCGTAGGGGTAAGGCCAGGTCAAAGGGTGGAACTGAAACTATAGAATCCGTTGAAGAGAAACATAAAAACTATTGTGGCGTGCTGGCCATGTTTCTCGTCAGTATTTCCTTACATTTTCACAAATCCTCCAAGAAGAAAGAAACAGATTATCACTCCAAACAAGCTACCGATGGCCTGTTTCCTACTCCAAAATGGTCAAACATGTACGCTGCAACTACCGCATAGACAAAGTTCCAGCGCAGACTAATCAAATCGATTTGTAAACACTTGGTGGTTCCAGGGATGGCAGCTTGTTGCAAGAGAATTGTCAAGTGCACCTGCGGTGTCCATCTGTCTGCTCACCACACGGAGCAAACTCAAATGGTCAAATGGGAAATCGATTGCCAATTGTTGTCAGGTAGAAGCAGTGGATTTTGACATAAGTTGCGATATAAAGAAAATTTCTGTCCCACTGACTCAAAATTGTCAATTTTCTCTTGAGAAATCATGGTACTCACGGAATTTACGATTGTGACAATTGTCCAAGCACATAGGTGACTCACGAGATACTATTTTCTTACGGAGGTACATTCGTCAGTAACTGACGGCCCTTAATACTCTTAGTTGCTATATCAACAAACAGCAATAGTGCCATCACTTTAGTTGCTATACCAACACAAGTAGTAGATTCGAGTTCGTAGAGTTGATACCGAAATTGTAGTTATCTTGTAAACTCTGCGGTGACGAGGATCTTAAGTAATTGCCTGAAAAGCTCTGGGCAGCATCCTATAGGCGGAACGCAGTAGATGGGAAGATCCAAATAGAGAGAATCAAGAAACGTTAACAAAAAAAAAAAAAAAAAAATTAAACTGGGTACAATCTGTTGCAACGAACAATGACATTTCCATGAAGTTCACCTCTCATAAACATTGATGCGTGGTCACCAAATAGAAAACGTCGTACGAAGGGGTACTACAAGACGTCTTAAAGCTGGCCAATAGATAATGTAATCGCCTAGGAATTCAAATGGAAAGCCATCAGACAAGACCCATTGTCCAAGAATATTCTCTTCACAGCCTATTTGAGTCAACCCATTCACATACCAATATTATCTAGGACGTTCAAGTGGATCTTTCTACAAATCCATTCCTTTTACCCTTTACATGTGACAAAGTTTGGTCCGCTCTTTAAATTTTCGCCATTTGTCTACTTATTTAGATACGTCGTCTAAGAGTAATCTATCTAAAAGTACACCAAATAGCGTGGTGAGCAGAACCGTATGCTTTTTTCCATTCGCTTAGAGAGATCTACACCGACCCGGTATCGGCCGCTGTCCCTTCTATTTGTATTTGCATCGACTAGTTCAATTCCTTACCCTCACGGTACACCGGTGTATATGGGTGAATCACAACATTGTCGAAATCCCACACATCATTCGCCAGGTAGATATCTTTTTTCAAAAAGTCGATGACCTGCGACCGTGTTTCGGCAACAATAGTGTAGCTCGACCCTAAAAACTCCGTTTTGGACTCATCCTTAAAAATGGGCCCGCAACTGGTCACTGGTCCGTTTGCTGTGGACTCTGGGATTTTAGAAAGGTGCTGTGCCCGGAAAGCAAGTCTCTGGTTGAGAGGCTTGTCGTAAATAATCACGAGCCACTCCAATTTTTTAGGGATTTTGCTCATGTTGAAGAAAAGAGTTAGTATGACTCAACGCCAGCGACGAAGGTTCTCACCAAATGTTACATGCACGCTACTTTCATGCCTTTCTGACAAGCCAAGTCACCAGACTTGCCTCGCCAGAAAGAAGCTTCACGGACCGAATAAATTCTGGGCCGTAAGGAGAAAATCAAAAATTGAAAGATCCACACTTCCCCCAGGCCAAACCTAGCCACCCCATCAACTGAAGCAGAACCCCAGCGGGAATGGCAGACCTGGCCTGTTGAAGGAAAGTTGGCGATGGCGACTTGCAGCGCTGTGCAATGCAAACAAACCGCCACGGTCACAAAACTACTTGATCTCTTGTGACACCTCAAGGTAAGTATGAAAAAAAAAATTTGGAGGCAGCGCGCCAGGTCCTTATATAGTGGTTTATAGAGTATATGCAGGAACGTGATCAAGGGCAATGATCTAGGACCAGTCCTGCTAGATTGTTTATACTGGAATTTTCTAATTACTTTATTATCTATATTTTTTCCATCCTAGCCGTGTAGACGTTCGAGCAACCCACATTTCTCACCTTGACCTTCTTATCCTTGTAATGTGCGCTGATTATGGCAATACCAGTAGGTCCACCTTGGCTAGAGTTAAATGCGCCACTGGTGACAAAACCAATGAGATTGACAATGGTGGCATCTCCGGTTGATTCGTATATCCGAGCATTATCGGACAAACTACCTTTCCCAGTCAATTCCACTCGCACCTGGATCACGGGGAGCGAAGGAAACTTGGAGACATCTGGCTTATAAGTTCCAGCAAGAATCGAAACATGTATGGGGTCAGATTTGGAGAAAGGAGCAATTGGAACAGGATGCCAAGAGTCCAAGCCGCCATCGAGATCTCTGGAGTCGGCAATCACCTTCGCCAAATCGTCAGGAGAATTGACCTTCCTTGTAGTGTCATTTGCAAACTCACCAAAATCAGACCCTTTGCGAGACTTGTCCACAATGGCCAACCCAAAAATCCATTTTCGGAGGAAGAACCAGTCGCATCCACTTTTGAGCGGTCCCTCAATCTCAAGAGGTGCTCTTTTGCTGGCGGGCAACTTCTCTCGGGCGAGGTCTGCAACCTTTTGTTTCAACAAGTACGTCTTGTAGCCTTCAGGTAAGAACGGGAAATCATAAGGGAAGGTGGGCAAGCCGCGCTCAAAGTTGACCTGATGGAGTTGTCTCGACCCTCCAATCTTGATGCTTTTCACCTGAACGAGCTTGCTCCATAGAGGAACCACCCAGAACCATGGCAAGTTGACGCACCATCCACCGTTCTTCAATTTGTAGATTGCCACGGGGAATTTACTGGACCCGTGGACTTTTGGCGACGTTCCTTCGTGCAAGGCAAACTGCTTGCCCAATTGCTTTAGCGAAAACATATTCTTGTAGGATTCGGTACGTCCCTCAGGCAGAAGAAGCGACTCAAGTGCTTGTGAGTCCACAAAAGACTTATGTTGCATCAACACGGCATTCACATCACCCTTCAAATACTGAGGAGTCACCGGGTGCTTCCAGAACCTTGGGTCCTTGACAAAGAAGGCAAATGCTGTGCCTTGAGGAATGTTATGGGCATCGTTGGTCTGTGAAAAGAGCTTCCACGCTTCTTGTGTGGAAGAAGAGACACTGTCGAGATGCAACACCTTTGAAAGCAGATGCAACGCCGTAGGGCCATACAACTGAATGCTTCCAAGAGCATATCTGCTATCAATGACCTTGACCTCCCCGCTGGCCCACGCAACCACCTTCTGGAACAATTCCTCATACATGGCCGGGTGTACTCTGATCATCACATCATACGCTGGAGAGACTACAAGGGTGCCCGAGCACACTTTTTTACCGTCGCAATAGATCCAGTCATCATACACGCGGGAGCCGTCCAAGATCCACGGCGGAAGCTTTTCGTACTTGGAAAACGCAGCCACTAAGTTCTGAGCTCGATCACGGTTTTCACACCGAACAACCAACTCACAGTAGTACGAGGTTTCGTAGGCGAGACACGACAGCTTGGCCGCTCTGCTGGTGGCGCGGAAACATTTCTGGTTGGGCGTCAACGGTATCTGATATCCCCAGTCTTTCATCATGTGGAATCTTTTCGCATGCCACACATGAGTAGGCAACCACACAAATTCCTTTTGCCTATGGCTATATCTTATGTTCCCTTTTGGTTTCTCGGCCAATTTTCCCTCGCTGCTGTTGTCGTAAGCACCCACACCGTTGTTCAAGGCTCTGGTCTTACCTTTCGACAATTCACGAACCTGTCGATTTAGATCCCGAAGACTTTCCTTTTTGGTGGCTGCGTCCACCTTCGGAAGAGAGCCAAGCTCCTTGATCTTCTTCGAGAGCTTCATCAACTTGATCTGCATCTTGAGCCGGTGCAATTCACGGCCTCTCAAGTGGGGTTTTTTGGGGGGCACTCCATTGACACTATTTTGCATCTCTCGCAACGCTCTGGAACGCAATCGCTTGGGAATTCGCTTCACGTTATGAGACGCCGTTCTTCTTCGGAGAACCCGCGGCAAACTCTGGAAAATCCGCGTGGACGAGGCGTTTTTCGTATTGATCTGCGACTGTTCCATCGACCGGATCTCAAACTCTCGCGATTGCACATACTCGTGGATATCCAAGAGGCCCTCTTTGACGCTTGGGTCATTATTTTGGGTCCGGATTGTCCTACTACTGAAAAGTTTGGCCTTTCTTGGGTTTTGAGGCTTTGGTGGCATCTTGGAGTAGTTGGTGATGGAAGCCATCGAGATGAGTGCGGTGCAGTACTAGAGGCAGATAGTTGATGTAGATGAAGGGATATAGTATAAAGCATTAAATAAAGGGGAAATATATATTAGCATTGGTACTAATATATCCCTGATAATGCAGTTAAACCTATAGATAAAGCCGAATTTATTAAACAGAATGAAGTGTATAGTGGTCAAGGTGAAGGACCTACTAAATGGAAAGGATTCAATTGAATATAACCTCTTACATTTATTATTGATGCTTACTTATTGCTGTATTTCTAACATGTTGCTTTATTTCTAACTTATTGATGACTTATCTTCTTATTTGAAAAGATGCTCTTGCTGAAAAATTTCCTCACTTTGTGATAGATTACACTCATTCCTACCTTGTTCTATTCATGATCAGTAATATGACACACTGTACAACGTGGGCAAATGCGTGTGCTCCTGCTGCCACTTCGTCAAGATCTGCATCATCTCGTCCTCCATAATCACAGGATACTGGTCGGTGTCGTCCTCTCTTAGCTTCTTCTGGTGCTCTTCCTCTCGAAACTCATGGATCATCAGCACGAGTTTGACGATTCCCTTGCCTCCGATCTTGGCGTTCTCGTTGTCATCCTTAATGTCGATGTTGATGATATGAACCACTCGTCTAATATCGCTTTCCTCGATCTCCTCAGGCTTATTGTTCATACGGTTCATCAAGTCTTCTAGCACCGAGTCGAAACATCTCTCCTCACAGGTGATCACTAGATCGAATTTTCCCGACTCAGCGTTATTGTGCCACTTTTCGGGCGCTCTCTTGACATGTCTGTTTCTGTCCAACATAGAGATCAACCCGTTGGCCTCGTACATTTTGCGGAATTCCTGCGACATCAAATCCTGGTAGATGAACTCGTAGGGGGTACCGAAGTCGTAGACATTGGGTCGATCTATGGAGGGGCCCGGAAGCTTCACCGAAGAGCCAGTACCAAAAGAGCTTACGTTATATCCAGCGTCTCGTAATTGTTTGTGAGACTCCATCGAACGGTTGTTGTTGGACGCACAAACAGTGCATATTCTCATGGTGTCGATAACCATGATGCTATATAAATGGAGAAGATCTACTGATGAGCAGGTAATCTTGATGGACTCGTATTGCCTGTGGTTATAAGCAATTGGGTATGCGCACGACCATGATGGACATGGCATGTGGTTGAGTTTATGGTTGATTATATGGTTGATTTTAGGGTCAAATTTATGGTCGATTTTATAAATGATTTTATGGTCCATGGTTAAGTTAAATGTTTGAGTTAAATGTTTGAGTTAAATGGTTGAGTTAAATGGTTGAGTTAAATGGTTGATTTAGTGGTTTAATATATGGTCGATCAAATGGTTAACCTTAGGTCCTATAATGATCGACTATATCTAGAGTACACGTTCGAATGAAGTAAATGGTCGCATAATATATATGGAATTAGAGTATATGGGTACCAGCCCCTATACAGCAAGACTAAGTCGGGTTGGGAATCTCAACAATATCATAATTAGCTTCGGACGCCGACAAGTCCAGGTCGGGAGATGGCGTGAACTCGCTGGCAGAGCTCTCTCCGCAGCTTACAACATCGTCGTCTGAAAAGTCGTCGCCCACATCAACAAAATCATCTATGGCGTCTGTTCCTCGTATCACCTTGACATAATCCTCGCCACGATCCACAAACGATCTCTTCCGCACACTGTTGTCATGAAACTGCACGATCTTGTTGGAGGTTTGCACCTCAGCCTTGAACGCATGGTAGTCTTCAATATTCTGAAACAAAAGGCCAATAAGCATCGACGGATCCAACTGGGAAATAGGAAGCGTCAAGCACCGTGACGTATGGTAGGTATCAAAATTCTCCGACACCGGCTGTAAGTGGTGAGGGTCCAAGTAGAGCAAGTTGTCATTTTGGTAGCCAAAGAAGTAGTAGCTTGACGACGGCTTGCCTCCTGCAATCCCCACTGACTGCTTCAAGGCCAAAAGCTGCAATAAGCTGGTGTGGTAGATCGAGTTGATATTGTGAATTCCGAGCCGAACGGGCAACAACACCAAAAGTGGAGCGGCCGTCTTGGCAAACTCGCCTTCGATATCTTCGTCATTCATGCCGCCGCTCTCACCGATGTAGACATTGAGTTTCGGCCCGGCGGAAGCCCCGAGGGCGTCCGAGAGGCGCTTGATCGACAAAGACGCCGCGCTGGGCCCAAACCACTCGCCCGGCTTCACCTGTAGAGGCAGTCTGGAAGCAGCCTGGATGAAGTTATGCAACGAGAACGGGCTTTTGTAGTTGTCGGCGAAAAGAGCAAGAATGTCGCCGTCGTCAAGGTTCTCCGAAGAGCCTTTCACGGCAAAACCCACCCTGAGCAATGCGTTTGCCAATAGCGACTGAGAAGTTCGGATCATACAGCCCCAACCTATATCAGACAAGAATGTCTGGTTGTTGAACAAGCCGCCAATGGTGCTGTTGGGACTCGCGTTGAAGATCATCGAGCGGGTAAACGCCAACGGGCCCGGCCCGTTTTCGGCTCTTTCAATCGGCTCAAACCCGGCACGATATGTGAACCAGAGTCTGGAGCCAATGGCCGCGGCTATTTCGGGCGACAGCAACTTGGCGTTCAGGAACACCGTGCCCAAAACAACCACATCGGCCACGTTTTCGTCGTCGTCGGCGTCAACACTGCGGAAGCGTTTCCACAAATCACCAAAGGTGTCCAGCAACTGTTGCATCAGCGCCTCAATAGACGGGATGTGTCCTTCTGGGACGGAGTCACTCATGAAGAAACAGCAAGATGAAGGAAGAGGAGCAGAAACGGCGAATGGCACCCGTGACTGCGAAAGTGGTGCGAATGTAGAGAATTGGAAGGGTTGGTGGAAAGAAAGAAGTAGTTTGTTTAAGGTGACAGAGGAGTGCACACATGTGTGGTGTAGCTTATCTTATCGGAGGAGGGACGGAGAAATTGGAAGAAAGAAATTGGGAGAAAATGGGAAGGCGTGGGTGAATGTGAGGTGATGGCTGTATCCGGTTATAGGTGTAGTTTTTTTTATTTTTTTTTGGTGTTTTTTTGAAGAATTTGGTGGAATGGAGGGGGTGTGGTGCCATAGTTAGTGAGGCAGTACTGGGAAATTGGTAGTAGGTGAGATTGGAGTTGACGGTCAGATTTATGAATTGAGGTTATCCAGAGATGAATTGTCAATGAAATCATTCTTTTTTAGTTTTGTTTACGATAAGTGTTGGGACACCAGGCGGCTTCTCTGTGTAAACTCGCAGTATTCATCTACTATTAGACCTTTCACCACCACGCCTCTGTACGCTAATACAGAGAACTGAGCAAAAGGCAAATTCTGAAAATCAACATGGCAAAGAAAAAGCACAGTTACAGAAAAAGCATGCTTTCACTATTCTGACATCTTATTAACTGCTGTATTATTTAAAATTCTAGCTAATATTTGCCATCTCCATATGTTCCACTGTCCATCCTCTATGCGCATCGTGGCCCATGTAGGTCAACATCACTCATAGAGGTTGCTGTCCCTAAATCGCTTCTTTATGTCTAGAAAAAGAGGAGGATCCCGTGGAGGATCTAGAGGAGGATCTCGAGGCGGATCTCAAGGAGGATCTAGAGGCGGAGGCTCATTTGCAAAGTATAACCTCTCCAAATCGCTGAAAAGACGAGCCAAAGCTAGAGCCAACCGAGATGTGCCTGAGCTCATGGACTTGGGACAGGACGACTACGTTGCAGAAATCGGAACCCTGGCTCGTCCATCCATGAAAAGTCTTTCTCGACGCCCCAACAGGCACATGATGGACGAAGCCAGATATACCGACCAGAACATCGAGAATACCATGAAACAGCCACTTCGAAGAAGACCCATAGAATTCGTCAAGGCACAGGAGCTTTACGATCCAAGCAAGGATTTGGTTGAAAAGCTTCGAAGGGGAGAAAAGCGAGACAAGGGCGATGCATTGGTGGCCAACATGGAGGGCCTCAATGTGGAAGAGGAAAGTGTTGAATTTGAGGATGTGGGTGAAGAAGGAGAAGATGCCAGGGAACTTTACGAGGAAACAAGAGACGTCGATGTTGGAGAGGTTGATGGAGAAGATGAAGATGCAGAGGAAGATGGAGGAGAAGTAGAAGAGGATGAAGAAGTTGAAGAGGATGGAGAAGTTGAAGAGGATGAAGTTGAGATAGCAGAATCTGAAGCCGAGGAAGATGTTGGAGTTGTCAAAGATGAGGAAGTTGGTAAAGATGAACTCGGGGATGTTGAAGAGGAAGATCTTGAAGATTTTAAAGATGGTCAAGATGTTGAAAATGTTGAAAATGGTGAAGATGTTGAAAATGGTGAAGATGACGAAACCAGTCAATACGACCAATCCAGCCCTTCTGACCTACCTTCTGATCCTTCCGATCTAGAATCGGACTTCATCATTGACTGTGAAGGAGACAATCATCTTCAATCTCATCAGAAACTCTCAACCATGGAAGTCATCCAACAAGCTCGCCATATTCCTCCTAAACTCTCTATTTCTACCGATACACCTCCTCTCGAACATGTACCATACCTAACCGTTGGCAAGGTCATGCTCAAGGTTGACAACGACGACGGTACACTAACAACATCTCTTCCAGATTCCAAAAAGACCAAAAAAGGATTCAAGGAGTTGTCTCCGGAATTCTTGGAGGAGTCAGATGACTCTGACGAAGAAGCAGCGTTTGAAGACTACATGTCCCAACTTATGGCAACCAACGCCGTTGATGTCGACTTTGATCTCGGGTCGGAGCTTGATTCTGCTTCAGACGACAATGCCAGCGATATCGATATCGATTACTTGAACTCCGACGAGGAAGGACTAGAAGATATTCTCACGTTTGCCAGGAGTCAGCAGAAGAGCTTCGCCAAAATGGATATCGGCCCTACGCAGTCGTTGAAGAAGAAAGGAAAAGGCAAAAAATCCAGACTCGATATCAGCGATGAGATCGAGATGGAGTTGAGGCAGTCTTTGTTGGAGCAGTTCGAGTACCAGCGTCAATCACGCAAGCTGAAGAAGCTCCGCAAGCAGGAAAAGAGCCAGCAAGAGGCACAAGAACAGAACGACTTGAGTGTCAAGTACGACTACATGCTCCACATCAAGGAGATCAAGGAGGAGTTCGAACTGCTTTTGCACGATGCTTCACGCGAGTCCATGAGCTTTCCACCTCTTGACGGCCACGGAAACAAGACCCTCAGCAAGCTTGCCAAGTACTACAACATGAAATGTACTAGATGTGGAGGTAACGGCCTTCGTATGTACATGAAGGTGTCGAAAACTAGAAAGACATTCCACTACTTGCCAGATTACAACCAGATCAATTATATCACAAAGCAGCGGCCCGTCTTCAAGAGAGCAGACGTCAAGACCAGAACGAGAGAGGAAATCGCCGAAACAGATGGCAAAAACGGTAAGAGCTCGCACCACGGTCCCAAAAACAACGCGTATGTTCGAGAGGGAGATATTGTCGGTGGAGAGGCTCCCGAGATTGGAGTTAACAACATCGGACGCCAGTTGCTCGAAAGGTTGGGGTGGGTCAAAGGTGAAGGATTGGGTGCACATGGCAATAAAGGTATCAGTGAGCCGTTGCTCGCTACGGTGAAGAAGTCCAAGACCGGTTTGAAATGATTTATTATTCTTGATACTGCCGTTATATATGATGCACTTGTTGCTTAAGATGCTCTTGTTAGTTATGATGCTGCTGTTATTTATAGAATGCAAAAGTATATAATTTATCTGCGCTTGCCTTTCCCCTTCTTCACTTCCTTCACAGGCGCAGCATGTCCAGTCTTCTTGACGTGCTGAAAGAGCTTATTTCTAGAGGTGAATATCTCCTTGCAAACAACACAAATTTCCGAGCCATTCGGTACTTTGGCCGAGGGGATCTTCTGGTCATTTTGATCCTGGGCCGGCGCCGGCGACGGGGAGCTAGTCTTATCATTGACGGCCCTTCTCTTGGGTTTCTTTTTCTTCTTGTTATCATCCCAGTCGTCTTCATCATCCAAGCTCACTCCGTTTACCAATTTGGCGAGATCCGCATCTAGACTATTGACCTCTTTCTCTTGTGGGGCAACGCTAGCCTGTTGCTTGTTTTTCTTCTTTTGCTTTTTTGACTTCCACGAAGCCTCAAAGATTTCCTCCTCACTTGCAATGTCGTCATCGACTTCGAAATCTATATCGTCGACTATCTCTTCATCGTCCTCTCCGCCATTCTCCTCTTCCTCTTCTTGAGCGTCGACCTCGTCGTGTTCTTCCTCTTCATTTCCACTAGAAGCAGTCTCAAACTCACTCAAGTCAATGTCATCCTTATCGATACCCAATTCTATTCCCTCCCGAAGCATTTCCTCCCGAAGCAGCTCTACATTCAACTTATGCTTGTTGGACGACTCGTGGGTCTCAAACTGGCTTTTCGACTTGAAAAACTTGTTGCACACAAAACACTCATAGAGGTTGTCATTGAGCTGGTCCTCAAACTCGTCAAACTCGCTATCGGTAGTCCCATCCGAGTCATAGTCGAACTCTTTCCGAAGCATCTCCTCCATCATTTCCAACTCTTCCATGTCCATTTTCTGCCAGTCTTGGACCTCGTGATTGCTCATTTCTGCCATCCTCTGGAGCTTCTGCTCTCTGGCCTGGCGTTCTAGACTCTCCTTCTGCTGTCTTCTCCGAGTGTTCTCGTACTCTTCCGCACCCTTCTTGACTCGTGGGTCCCGCTTCTTGATGAACCCCACAAACCTTCTCACCGTCTCATTATACTCTTTTCTGGCTGCGTCTCGAGCCTTCTTATTCTCCTTCTCCATCAATCTTCTTGTTCTTCTGTCCGGTGCGGCAGAGTACCTGTACTCGTCCATCCAGTTGAACGACTTGACACTCAGAAAGCCGCCCCAGACATTGTAAAATGCACGGATGCCGTTCGCATAATCCGTATGAGAGTTTCCAAGCCGAGGAAAGAGAAGAAACGACTCATCAATGGCATTGACATTGGGCGAATCGTCCATATATTTATCGAATTTGGGCAACTGCTGATACTTTCCGTGAGTCACCTCCTCGGCAGCTAACCTCTCAAACAACCTGCTGGCTACACTATAAAAACCGGCTTGAGAATCGTCTACCTGGCCATAAAGTGACGGATTGAAGTACCGTAGAATCTCTTGCACGGATATACTTGGAATGACCATTTCCTGGGGTTCGTCGGAAACAAAGTCGCCGTCATCTCTCAAGATTTCCGACTTGTGGCTGTCATACCATGCTCTTTCCTGAGGATCAGAAAGAACCTCATAAGCAGCTCGGACTAAGGCAAATCTGGCATTTGCGCCTTCAATATCGTGGGGGTTTTTGTCTGGATGCAAAAGAAGAGCTTTCCTTCTGTAAGCCTTCTTGAGAACACCTTCTGTTGCGGTTACTTCCACATCTAGAAGTTCATAGTAGCATGTTTTCATGCTGAAGATGAGATGAAGAAAAAGGTGTCGCAGATGTTCTGTGTAGTAGATGCATGTAGATAAGTAGTTTGATGGATGTACAAAAATGAACAACGAAAGAAAATGGTGGATAGTCGAGAATTTAAAAGGAATGAAGTAATATAGATCTTTCTGAGTCATCAGTTTTATTTTGGAAATGCTACTGATGATATCTTTATGATTTATATAATTTTATTAGGAAATGCTAATGATGAGATCGTTCTCCAGTTGCGAGTGACATGCACTTCTAGATAGTCTCGCATATCAACAACAGTCTCTACATCTCATAACCCAGTAAATATATACTATTTTATTTATCACCAACCCTTGGAATAGTAGTCGTTCGAGTCGTCCACATATGCCCCATTACCGAACTCGTCATCCTGGACAACCCGCTCTGGCATGGCAATCTTTCCAAGCTTGTGGTCGATCATCAACGAATCTTTGAGAGACTCGCTGATCTCTATGGATGGCTCAAAATCCTTGATCCGGCTAGGCGCCACCTTAATTGCCTTGGAAAATGGCTGCTTGGTGTATACTTCTTCGTAACCAACCGCCTCCTGTGAATTCTGCTGCGATAGGTAGCCAGCAAACAGCGAAGGAAGTGGCTCATTCTGCTTGGGCGACTTGAACGCCTCCGACGTCGTGACATGGTTTGGAGGCTTCACTTTGCCCAACTTGGCCAGTCCAAAAAGATTAGAAATATTAAGCGAACTTTTGGATAAGATGGATTTGAACGAGCTGCCTGCGCTTGGATGCAACGATGCGTACTTGCTCAAGCTGCTGGAAAGCATTCCTTCTGCTGCATCATGCGTAGGTGACTTGTTCGTACTTGCGATTGGCCCACTAGTGTTGACGATGACGCTAGGATTGGAGGAGGTGGCAGTGGCCATGAACTTGGATAACTCGACGCTGGACGTTTGTTTCACAAGCAAGCTGTCCGTGTCAGACTTGTTCGTGTTGGAGTTCAGAGACTCACCAGGAGCCTCGTCTTCCTCAATAAAGAGCACTGGCGACCTATACAGCCCCAACCTCCGGGAGATATCCGTGTACGATGCATATCGTTTCGAAAGAATTATTGACGTTCTCAGACCCTTCGCCTGCTCGCGCGTTCTCGAATTCTTGTCCACGGTAATTATTCCAGTAGTCGAAGATCTCTTCAAGATGGGCTTTGGAGGCGCAATTGAGTTGGTCGTAAAACTCTTGGCCGAGGTGGGAGAGCCCACACTGTTGTGGGCCATTTCATTCAAAAACAAGCCAGACAATAGCGACCGCGGTTTCTGCAAGGGCGTGGGCTTTCGAGTCACATCTGATACTGATGTGTCGTCTTGAAGCGTTTTAAGAGGCGATCGTGCTGCATGGACTTTAGCAAAGGAAAGCCGGCGAGTCATGGGAGACTCTAGCGCCTGCTCGCCATCGGAGGAGACCGACATCCACTCGCTGTCGTCATCTTCATTGGTGCTCCTGCTTGCTTTTGAAATTTTGGTGATCTGGGACGCCTCTATGTGTTCATGTTCGTCCAGAGTGTAGTCGTCGTCCGAGATATCTGTGGACGAGACGCTGGAGAGATGGTTCTCAGGTATTTGTGCCCGGTTGGTGCCGAAGAGAGAGTCCTGTCTCTTGATGACGCCGGGCTTCATTTCTTGTGAAGTCTCAGTTGGAGATGGGGTATTTGCGATGAAGAAGATATTCTTCAGGTCGGTCGTGGTGTCGATGGGCGAGACGTTAGTACCGATGGACGTCCCGCTATTGCCAGACGTAATGCCTGAAGGTTGGTTTAGTGGAGAGACATTCTGTGAGGAGTTCTGCAACGAAGTGCCGTAGGTTTGGGATCCATTCTGATTCAGAGAGGCAGAGTCCGACGAGTGGTCCACAAAACGACTCTGTTTCAGCCGATGGTTGCAGTTGCTCTCCTCGCTGCTTCCACCCAACACAACATCGTCGTCGGAGTAGTCGCACTCGTCGTCCTCAGAGATATCCGAGGTGTCGTCGCCGGAATCGAAGGTGCGGGCTGCCACAGAGGTGTTCAGCGTGGCGCTAGCGTCGATGGCAGGGTTGGTAGGGTTCAGAAATAGCGAAGGTCTGGCCACGGGATAAGGCGACTCGTGCAGCTGGTGCTGATGCAGAGGGTGCAGAAGAACCCACGCAGGGGCGCTATCGTGGCGATGGTCGGCGGCTAGCCCAGTATTGTCGGCGGCTAGGTCAGTGGGCCCGTCCACATTCAATGGAGCGTTGTTCAAGTCGAGATAAGAGTGGTCGATCTTCCGCAGGGAACACCGGAGCAATTTCTCGCTCAAAAGCCGCCACAGGCGGTTGTTAAGGCGCAGCAGCGGCGCCTGTTTGCACGCGAGGCACTCATTGTTGGTGACCTTCCACACGTTGTACAACGAGATCAGCGAGTCGCAATCGTAGGAAACCGAGAGGTTTAACGTAGGGCGAGAGATCAACGAAGTCATGAGGGGCACCACATCTAGGGGATAGTAAGGACCAGGGAGATTTTTATTGTGGTAAAGGGGTAGGAAAAGGTGAAGACCCTGAAGGCACTAGTTGAGGTGACTAGGCAGATAAATATGGGAAGAAAAAGGAGCAGAACTGGGCGCAGTTAACCGGGCGCAGAAAACACAAGAACACAAGGAATAAACAACAGGCGGCGATGTGAAACTGGAGGTGGTGCTGGTTGCACCGAAAACGAATTGGTGGTGTTAACGAGATTTAGTGATCACTCACACTGATGAGAAAACGTGACACCAAATCTGACATGACTGATATTAGAGGCAGGTATGGCGGTGATAAGGAGCGACAAAAGAGGTGGAGACGAGGAGAGAAGGAGAAATGGAGAAGGAAAAAGGAGATTGGAAAGGGTTTCTTTTAGTTTTTTTTCTGTGTTTGGTTTTCGGAGTGGGAAATGTCTTCGAGGGAGATAAGGTGGCTGAGGGAGATCGGTGGAATTAGCCAGTATGGCGTGGTGTCGAGGTGCGCGACAGGGACTGAGGGATGAAGATCGAGAAAAAAGGGATAGATGGATATTAAGTGAGATGAGTGAGAGATGGGTGATTTTAGATGGGTGAGTGAGATCGTGCGGTTACTGGTGATTTTGTGGTTACAATTTGGTGCTTGTGAGTTGGTTGTTGGTCAAGTTGTGGTTACTGGTTGCTTTATGGATTTCGCAGTGATCGGCATTATACGAAAAAGCCGGTGCTCGCTATTTCTTTATTGTCCTATAGTCTCGCTACCTCTTTTCTGGAATAAGTACAGAGTCGCCGATTTTCGCCTCAACCTTCTTTTCATCTTTTCTACATTTTCGTCTTTTTCAAACTCTTTTTTCCTCTTTTGTATCCCTGTCGTCTTTTTATCATTTTCGTCTTTCATTCGCCCTAGTGATTTACCCATCCACCATTTGTCAAGAATAACTACTGGATCGCCATTTTTGCCATAGTTTCCTTTTTGTCTTCTTCCTTTCGTTCATCCTTTCATCTTCGCCTTTTCACCTTCATCTTTTCATCTTCATCTTTTCGTTTTTTTACTCTAGTGAACTACCCATCCACTGTCAATCTCCAAATTACTTCTATATCCACCACACTTCCCACATAAATCCTGAAGATTCCATATCCCTCACTTCCCCTTCTCCTATCTCCATTTTTTTCCCAAATCTCTTTACATTTCTCACCTCTCATCCCTCCATTCCACCTCACCTCTCATCCCTCCACCATCACGCTCCGCTCATTGATTCTTCCCCAGTGACAGACGGCATACACCTCGCCAGAGCCCACAACCTGGTAGCAACTAAACCGACATTTGTGCCCATGGAATCAACATCCAACGACCATAGAAAAAGCCAATGTCGCCAATTAATTCACCACATCGCCTCTGCCTTACCTCCTTATCCGCGTGGCAACCTCACCTTCTTTTTTGCTTTCTCTACCTCTGGGGCCCTCTCCAACTAAATTGCTCCCGCATCACAAATTAGCAACCTACATGCATAGAAGTAATATAAATAGGGCCATTTCCAATCTGGACGAGGGTGAATTTTTCTTATTTCTTCCATCATTTTAATTGATTGTTTCCCCCACCAATCATGTCTAAAAAACTCTTCATCGGTTTGGCTGCCGTAGGCGGTGGTCTCTACTACTACGACCAGAACGTGCAACCCATTTTCCCCCGCAATGTCGTGCCCAAGCCCATTGCAAACAGAGCTTCCGACGCCAACAAGGAGGTTCACAAGGACTTGAACAAGTTGGATGCCAAGTCCAGGGATTTCGGCTCGCAATTGAAGAAAACCGTATCGGACCTGGCTGCCGACATCAAGGCCAAGACCGACTCCACGGTGGCCGCCGTCAAGGACACGGAAACTTACAATAAGTGGTCGAAGAAGATCGACGACTACACGAAGGACGTGGAATTGGCGGCCGAAGATGTGGAGCAAAAGCCCGTCTTTTCGAGATTGGCTGCGAAATACATTGATATCGTCAATAAGGTGGGCCAGACCGAGGACGAGAAGTTGAAGGAGCTTGCGAGCTCCACGTCGGCCCACCAGCAGCAACTCAAGAAGGAGTTGCGAGAGTCGCACCAGCTGTGGTCGCTGTGGTGGCCCGGAAAGAAGGCTGAGGCCGAGCAGAGGGCCGACGAGTTGAAGAACAAGGCCGAGAAGGAGAAGGACTCGTGGATCAACTGGGGCTCCGGCAAGAAGTCCGAGGCGGAGAACAAGTATAACCTGGCCAAGTCCGATGCCGAAAAGGAAAAGAACCAGTGGGCAAACTGGGGCTCTGCCAAGAAGGCTGAGGGAGAGAAGAAGGCCGACCAATTGAGGGCCGATGCAGAGAAGGAAAAGGACTCCTGGGTGAACTGGGGCTCTGCCAAGAAGGCTGAGGGAGAGAAGAAGGCCGACCAATTGAGGGCCGATGCAGAGAAGGAAAAGGACTCCTGGGTGAACTGGGGCTCTGCCAAGAAGGCTGAGGGAGAGAAGAAGGCCGACCAATTGAGGGCCGACGCAGAGAAGGAAAAGGACTCCTGGGTGAACTGGGGCTCTGCCAAGAAGGACGAGGCCAGCCAGAGGGCCCAGGATGGATCTCGTGACTTGCGGGCCAACTACGAGAAGCAAAAGAAGGAATGGAGCAACTCGTTTGAGGCCGGCAGACAGTCGGCTGTGGATGCCTACTACAGGGCCAAGAGTGAGGTGGAGAAGTTGGTGAACGATGGAAAGAACCTGACTGGTCCAGCCAAGGCTGACCACGAGAGACACTTGCAGGCCGCCAGAAAGGATCTTCTGAGTGCTGCTGAAAACTTGAAGAAGTATGGCAGCGACTTGCTCGACAAGGTTACTGGCGAGAAGAAGTAGGTAAGAATGTACTAAGTTCAGTAGAGCAATGTGTAGAGGAGGTATGTTGGTGGGTATTGTGATATACGATTTCATTACCATTCGATATTGTTTTGGATATATTGTATGGTTTCGACCTGGTTCGAAAATTTGGTGTGTTCATTAGGTGTACAGTCTTAACCATGCTGGTGAAAATGTTCGGCTTTAGGCTGCGAAATGGAACAAGAAAAAGTAATATGATTACCACTATTTGTATACATCTCTACGTTAAAACCATGCTTTGAAGATGATGCGGGGACACTTCCGACAATAGTACCGAGGGCCCTTGACTGCTCCGCCAGTGAGAGGAGTTGACAGTCCATCCGACAGTCATTTACAACTAGTTGTCTATAGTCTAATTCCCACGTTAATTAAAAAATAGAACGTCTCGACTGTAGCAAATTCCCCGATTGATTTCAAGAATCTCAGGATCTCTAATTGGCAAACGTATTCGAAACTGAAATTGTTTGTATTCCTCTTCGTCCGTTTATAGCACAGTGGGAAGAAATAGTTGCAACCATTTGACAGGTCCAATGAGGCGAGGTCGCTCGTAAAGTCCCACAGATTTTCTTTTCCTTTCAAATAACGTACAGAATTCTCTCAACTTCATCAAATTGTAAGAAGTTATAAAGTCGATGATAAGAGCCCCTTTACAATTTCCAACTTGTGCGTTTTGAAAGTTTCAGAAAGATAGAGCCGAAATGGCGAACGCGATTAACCTTGGTCTCATGACTTACCTTGAGTAAACCTTTGGATGTCCTCGGAATGAAATACCAACTCTCATTTTATTCCAAATCGATTATTCTTTATTGTACCATTTCATCTAGGCCATCTACTACTTTACTACTTTTCTACCTCATTTACTCGTTAAATTACCTTTCTATTCCATCTCAATTCACTATGCCCTGTATCTCTACAACATTCGCATCTTCACCATCTATGCTTACTAGAACGCTGGCCAGAACCGTGCCAAAACTCTACCACGTGAGCAATGAATTGCTAAATCCAAAATTCTTGGTGGACATCCCCACCCATGAACTATTCACAAATCTCCTTTACGTCAACCACCCAAAACCTGGCCTAGTCAACTGGATGCCCATGGGCATGGCCGTTCTCAATAAAGTCAAAGCATTGGTCCACCGCAATATCCAGGCGGCGGGCGCCGAAGAGGTCAGTTTATCTGCATTGTCCAACTCGAGTCTCTGGGAGATCACCGGCCGCTGGAGCGGCAAAGAGCTCTTCAAATTGAAGGATTCCAGTGGCTCCGACTACTGCTTGGCACCAACATGCGAAGAGGAGATCACCAACCTCGTCAAGACCAACCTACGCTCTTACAAGAGCCTCCCGTTGCTCTACTATCAGATCAACACGAAATTCCGCGACGAAAAGAGACCTAGAAGCGGGCTTTTGCGGAGCAGAGACTTCATCATGAAAGACGCCTATTCGTTCGATGTCTCGGAGGAGGACGCCTTGCACACCTACGAAAAATTGGTACAGGCATATTACCGTGTTTTCGAGGAGTTGAAGGTGCCGTTTGTCAAGGCAGAAGCCGATACCGGCGAGATTGGAGGCTCGCTTTCCCATGAATGGCACTACCTTCATTCCACGGGCGAAGATACCTTGTACACCTGCTCAGAGTGTGGTAACACGCTGAATGTGGAGAAAACATTGTCGTATCCTCACGAGGAGCAGCAGCATGATAATGTGGCCGTACGTTACTTCACCACAATCGACAGAAATATGCTCGTCTGTGCTTATTTCCCAGTTTCGAGAGAGTTGATGCCCAGCTTCCTCAAAAGCGACATTCCCGATATCGATCTCAGTGGCTCATTGACGGAGGACGAGATTCTTGATCTCTTCCGCGACGAGGAGACGTTGATTTCCAAGCGGATTGTCCGTGTGATGGATTCCCGACTCAACTCCAGATCAAACTTTCCCGACTTTCCCATTAAGTTCATCAACAGATCGCTCATCACCACGCTTACAGACATTCCCATGGTGGCAGCCGAGGAAGGAGAATTGTGTGCGCTGTGTGAAGAAGGAGATTTGCGAAAGAGCAGAGCCATCGAGGTGGGACACACGTTTTTCCTCGGAGACAAGTATTCCAGGGCTTTGGGATGCAGCGTCGATGTTCCTCGCCCGGACGGCACCATGGAAAAGCGAGACGTTTTGATGGGCTGCTACGGGATAGGCATCAGTCGAATCATTGCCTCGATCGCAGAGATCAACCGAGATGAACATGGACTCCGGTGGCCCAGCGTGATTGCTCCGTGGCAAGTGACGGTAGTGAATGCCAACACGGCTTCTAAGGGTGAGGAAGTTGTGGCCGCTCTCGAGAGGGCCAATATTGACAGTCGAGTGGATGATCGAGAGAAGGTTGGGTTGGGCCGCAAAATCAAGGAGTCCAATGCCATGGGTATACCGCTAGTGGTGATTGTGGGAAAGAACTACCCTTTGGTGGAGGTGGAGGTGAGAGGTCTCAGGTATGGCGACCGCCTGACATGGAGAGAGTTGTATGAGGAGAAGGATTTTGAGTGGGAGGTTGAAGAGGAGAACGGAGTGGACACCAGACATAGAGTCCATGGCGAGCATGTGGGGAAGGTGGTTGAGGCGTTGCTCGCCGACATGTAAATAGAGTAATTGCGGTATGAAGTGTGAATGGACTGGGGCATGAAGTGTGAAAAGGACAGGAGATTGCCGTGCCAGTCCATCGGAAGTCTCAAGAAAAATACAAGAATCAGCTTTTTTTGAGAAACTTTTAGTAGTCTAACTCTATTCAATCGCCAATTCTTAGCCAAAAATTCATTACCGTTCTTTTTACCTCAACTTGTTCATCTTCTTGTGATCACTTCCCTGATCACTTCCCTGATCACTTCCCTGATCACTTCCCTAATCACTTCTCTGATCACTTCCCTAAACAATTCCTCCTGATTTCCCTGTTTCAAGCCCCACTCAGCCTCCCACCTACATCCACTCATTCCACATAATTGTATTCCTATAAATCTTACGAAGTGAACTTGCCAGTGAGCTTAGCCAACACATGCAAGATAATTACAGAGAAAATGAAGCCAACCGCCAAAAACAAAACAACCAAAGGGTCCACTCTCAAGCCCTGAGCCTCATCTGTGAACAATTTCAACATGGTGGCAGAAGATCCTCCAGCACCGGCTTGTCTAGTGGACAATGGCTGCTGAGCGGCATCCTTTGCTTTCTTATCAGCGACATTCTTTCTTTTCGCAGCAGCTCTCAAACCGCCTGGGGCAACAGAAGATGACTGGAGTTAGTATGGACTGACAGGCCAGAAGCGATTGATATACGTACCATTATGGATTGTGGTGATGGGTCTGAAAGTACGTGTTCATAGCTTTTTCGACGAGGTGCGAGGTCACGTGCGCGACAGACAATATGGAGCCAGCGATAAGAGGGACAGGATTCGAACGAAGGTCAAGAAGACTTGAATGAAAGTTCAAAAATATGGAATTACACGGGGAAAGTTCTGGCTGAATTTGTATTCATTTGCTGTTATTTTCTCAAAATGCTTTCTCATGGACGATATTTCGAAACCCATTGCGGGGGCACCAGGGTCATCCACCATCCACACTAGGAAAGCCTAAAAAAGAAAAAAAAGTGAAAACAATGAAGTCCAACTACAACGTTCCATCCCATATCCAAACCTCCACGTCGTAAACTTCCCATCCCCACCGGTCGCTCCCGTTCCCCAATATCTTCATGCCAATTTTCCACGTGACCGCGGGTCGCGTGACCTACAACCACCAACCACTTTTCTGTTCTGATTAAAAATTCTCCCTCTTCAAAACCAAATTCCTGCTACCATCCTTCCCCATCATTCCTAGGGTCGTTGTGTCCCTCTTCCACCTATTCTGCTTGCACGCCGCTGACTTTTCCTCGGAAAAAATAAAGCTTCTCCGTGCCGCTCAGAATCCCCTCTATCCTCCATCTTTTGTATTGGTTATTTACCCAACCGGATCCATTTTCGGTTGCCTTTGACGTTGTTTTCCTCAGAAGCACCGGCCGTCTTTGACTATTTTGAGCTCCCGCCGACCCATTTGTCTCGGCATCTCACGCTCGTCGCTACCGCTTATCTCCTGGACCTCCCTACAATATCCATCAACCAACTCGCCATTTTCGTTTCCCGCCATGGATTTGAGAAACTTGTCGTCCACGCCTAACCAGTTGGACTCCGTCATCCAGCGCAGACCGTCGTTGTCGTCGTTATCGTCCGCTTCCGGCTACGATTCGTCTACTTATGGCAATACGGGCGCTCCGGCTAATGCTCTTCCTCCCACGCAAACCGGCGGCACCACGCCCCAATTGGCCCAGCTGAGGTTGTCTACGGGACTGAGTAGACTCTATTCCGGCATGCTGACCAACTCCAGTAACACCAATCTTGTTTCGTCGACCATTCCTCCTACTGCCGTGGCCTCGGATATTGGGCCGTGGGTCGAGGAACAGAAACAGCAGCAGTCGTTGAACGTCAACTCGTTGGATAACGGGAAAAAAGAAATGGCCTTGTCGTCTGGTGGGGCTGTGAAAGTGCCGCTGTCTCCTAGCAGCTCCATGAATGCCAACATTACCACTTCTACTGTCAACGCTTCTCTCGACGATGATGATGAGCTCATTCCTACCGCCATTGTCATCAAAAACATTCCTTTTGCCATCAAGAAGGAGCAGTTGTTGGACGTGATGACCAAGCTCAACTTGCCTTTGCCTTATGCATTCAACTACCACTTTGACAACGGAGTATTCCGTGGATTGGCATTTGCCAACTTCACGCTGACTGATGAGACCTCTATGGTTGTCAACCACTTGAATGGTCGCGAAATCGGCGGCAGAAAGTTGCGTGTGGAATACAAGAAGATGTTACCTTTGCAAGAAAGAGAACGCATCGAAAGAGAAAAGAGAGAGAAACGCGGCCAGTTGGAAGAACAGCATCGCTCCGCCTCCAACGCCTCGTTGGCCTCTCTCATGTCGGCCGCTTCCACCACTGCTGCCACCAAGAATTTGAGCGTCAATGGTCAGCTGTTCAATACTCAGACCGAACGCTCGTTTGTCCAGTTCCCCTCTGCCAGCGCCAACTTGCCCACTCCGCCAGTGGATTTGAACTTTAACGACCCCGAAGTCCTCGAGTTGTACTCGCAATTGCTCACCTACAGAGACGACAACTCCAAGTTGATCTTTGAATTGGCCTTTTCTGCTACCTTGCCATTAAACCAAAGAAAAGGACTCTCTTTGCTTTGTTCCTTCTTGAACTTGTTGGAGCTCTACGATAATGGATTTATCATCATTCGCAGAAAGCCGGGTCAGCAGACGATCCAGCAAAGACAGCAGCAATCCGCTACATTCAATCCTCATGCGCACCAGCAACAACCCGCCCCAAGTCAGCAACCTCTGCAACCACAGCAACAGCAGACTGCGGTGCAAAACGGCGTCCAGCCGCTGCACTCCTCATCAATGATGAATTTAAACCAGTTGCCTGCATTGCTTGGTAATTACCCGGGCACCATCCAGCAATCTGCACCGCCAGAATTGTTGAGGTCGCATTCCCAATCTGCCTTGCCTTTACCCCGTCTTAGACAGCAAACTTCGACTCCAGTGCAACAACTGTACTCGCAGTACCAGACTTCTTCCTCGCAGCCACAGAAGCAACAGATGCCACAAAATAGTAAGTACCAGAGCTATGGCATGTACGGCTCTGCTTCTACTTCTGCTGGTGGACAGCAGCAGTCGCAGATTGGCACACCAACTTCTAGCGCTGCTGCGTTGTTGAGATCGTCTAACAACAGATCTTATGTGGACGTGAGATCGAACAATTCATTTCCAGTCAATGCTTCTGTTTCGGGATCGCCAACTCCGCAACACAGCAACCTCCAGTCCGGAAACCTTTACCAGCAGCAAGGTCTGGCATACTTTCAAGGCGGACAGCTCAGTCAGCCAGGTACCCCGTTGGGAAACAATGAGTTGAACAATCGCTTTGCGCCATTTGGGCAACATGGCCATCTCAGCGGTAGCTTGACGTCTTTGCAGCCCACGTCCGCACAAGGTGAGGAGTTTCCAATTAATGATCCATTGTCGACGAAGTTCAGCGCATTGAACATGACCAATGGCTACGACCAGCAAAAAGCCGGGGGAATCTGGGGCCCCAAGAAATAATGAGCAGAACGATTGACATTACACCCTGAAGCGGGTGGAAATCAAAGAAACGACAATGCTAACGAAAATGTTTGATGTCTTATGTTTAATGATCAGACGACAAAATCATGATGCAAAGCATAGATTTTTCCCACGAGACAAGCGATAAACGTGGTACACGGCCCAATTGGGATATGTGGGGTCTCCCTTAGGTTATTTATTCTCGACGAGAGCTAATTTTACGATTATTTTGTGCATGAGGATTTGTGCTGAAACTGTGGGCTGTTTACGTCCGCGTGAGTTGTGTCCTGCAAGTGAACGTGGCATGAGTATCAATGCATATGATATACCGAGAACCTATGAGAAGCCTATAATTGAAGAATGACAAGAAAAAGAAAGGAGCAAAAGAAACAAAGCCAACAATAAACCAACAATGCTCTGCTATCCATCCTCTACAGGAACCTGACGAAATCGAACCCCATTTTCTCCCGCCTATCTTATCAATACTCAGTGACACGGGAGCTAGCCCTCACGTGACTCTGACAGCGAAAAAAAGAAAAAAACTACCAGGGTCTGGCGATGCTACCCAACTAGGAAAAATTTTCTCGACTTTACCCAGAAAATTCACCGAACAATCGTCTCCCAGCGGTTTAACGAAGTTCTGAACACCCACAGTCGACCAGCCCTCGTCCTTTAACCCCCTGTTACCCGCCGCTGCCCGCCTGTTTGGTCCAGTTCCCCCTAATATTCGCCCTCACTATTTGTGGCGAACCATCACCAACAAGACATCCACACTATGGGACAGATTCTCTCGCAGCCGGAGACCGAGAAGCACTCGGAAAAAGATTCCGACAAGTACTTAGCCTATGGCTTGTCGTGTATGCAAGGATGGAGAATCAACATGGAGGACGCCCATGCTACCATCTTGGACTTATACAAGGATAACGAAAGCGACCACGAGCACACAGCCTTTTTCGGCGTGTACGATGGACACGGAGGCGAAAAGGCCGCCATTTTCACCGGTTTGCGCTTGCATGAGTTGATCCGCAACACCGAGGCGTTCCAGAAGAAGGACTATGTGAATGCATTGAAGGACGGGTTCTTGTCGTGTGACGAGGCCATTTTGGAGGACGAGGAAACCTACAATGATGAGAGTGGATGTGCTGCCACCTCTGTGATTGTCACTCCGTCCGAAATTTTGTGTGCCAACGCCGGTGACTCGCGTACTGTCATGTCCATCAATGGATACGCCAAGGCGTTGTCGTACGATCACAAGCCCATGAATGAAGGCGAGAAGGCTCGTATCTGTGCTGCTGGAGGCTATGTGGACGTTGGCAGAGTCAACGGAAACTTGGCGTTGTCCAGAGGTATTGGAGACTTTGTGTTCAAGAAGAATGCTGATTTGCCGGCCGAAGAGCAGATTGTCACCTGTTATCCCGATGTTATCCAGCACAAGATCAACTTTGAGCGCGATGAGTTCATCATCTTGGCGTGCGATGGTATCTGGGACTGTTTGTCCTCGCAGCAGTGTGTGGAGTGTGTGAGAAGAGGTATCTACGAGAGAAAGCCATTCACGCAGATCTGTGAGGAGATCATGGAGTTGTGCTGTGCCCCTACGTCCGACGGACTGGGCATTGGTTGCGACAATATGTCCATTCTCATAGTTGCGTTGTTGGACTACACCAAGGAGGAGACTTTGGACCAGTGGTACGACCGTATCATTAAGAAGGTGGACGAGCACGAAAAGGAGGCCAAGGCGCAAAAGGCGCCAGTGGCACTCGAGTACGGCCCTATTTCTCCTCCATACAACGACTTGTATAAGGAGATCTTTGGGGAGTATTATGACATTGGACAGCAGGCTAATAACGACGCGAGGTCGAGTGGGCCAGGTGGGTACTCCATGTTCGGGAACATGGGCTTGCGCAACGGAGTCAGAGCCACTGATGAAGTGCATGAGGAGGAATCGGAACACGACGACGAAGAAGGGTTGAGCGCCGGAGCCATCTCGTTGCAGAAATTATTGTCCAGCAATGTGATCACCAACGAGAACGGGGTGATTTACTTGGATTCGTCGTCGGCACAGTCATTGTTGGCATCTTTTGGTATGCCCACCAGCGGCTCTTCCGAGGAGGAAGACGACGAGGATGACACTGTTCACAAGCATATCGAAGAGATGGACGACGCCGAGTCGTCTTGAGCAAGCCCATGAATGGCACATGTACCATGCACACGCTGCATTGCGCCCACTGTACTTTTAATGATGATGACGTCTCTTTCCGTGAACTAAATGGGCAAACCGTTTAATTCAGGCACTACATCTTTTTTATATTCATAGTTTATTAGCGCGGTGTAGGATAGGAGCGAAGAGGCAGAAAGAGAACGGGGGGACCGGGTGGGCCAAAAGCAGGTAGGCCAGACTTTGGTAGGCTAGACGTTGAAGTTCCCAGACTTAAGTCCATCTCGATGACTCTAATCTCTTTGAATTGTATCCCAAACTTCAAAAGCTGTAACAGATTGTGCCCAATTAGTGATTATGTTGTTAATATTTCTTATTTCCTCTTTCGATCTTGCCGTCTACGGCGTTCCCGTCCGAACCGTCCACTTCTACGGCGTCCCGCCTTTAGTACTCCTGCCGAGAGCCTTTCAGACAATTACTTAGGGGCCTCTCATCGCAGTTGTTTATAGCAAAAACTATAATTTCAGTATTAGCTCTACGAACTCGTAACTATTACAAAAGCCGGATTCCAACCAAACTCTAAAATCCAGATTTAAGCGAAACTTCAAAAGCTGGATTTATTCCAAACTCCAAAAGCTTATGCCAATTGCCAATGAATTATACTAAATAGCCAAATCACAGTCTTCCTTGAATTGTCGCACTAAAGCGACTCTGTCATCACATAGAAACAAGAAAGCGGTCGTCTGAAAATAGTCGTCTCAAAAGCTGCCTGAAATAGTGAAAATAGTGAAAATAGTGAAAACCGTCGTCTGAAATAGCATTCTGAAAATAGTCGTCTAAGAGAGCAGTTTGCTCCCAGGGCTTTACATGCCTATCAGGAATCTTTCTCGTCTATAACTAAAATACATTTCCGTTCTACAACTTGGATAGCGCCCAAGCTAAAAATACCAGTCATCCTCACATTAGCTCACTCTCTTCATTTTCATTTTCTCTTCGTTTTCACCATTTTCTTATTTTCCCTTTCTCTTCATTCTCACGTTCTCTTTCTCACTTCTCATCTCGACCTACGCCGTACACCACAACGCCATTCCTCGCATTACTTATGGCACTTCTCACCATGATCCTCCTGCATCCACCACGCGTATTCATCAACTTCAACAACTCGTCTACCGTTCTTTCCCGCCACAAATCGCCCAGAGGCCCCCACTCTTTCTCAGCATCTACCACTGTGCTGTTCCCCCACCCTCCGAGCATATGGCCATTCCTCACTACCAACTACTGCCTCCACAAAAACCCCACCATGAAGTCTCTACAACGAAAGCTTCTTGACCAGATCAAAATCACAAACAACAAAATATATGAGGATATGCCCACCAGCCGCCGCCGACGGCTGGGCTCGACTCCTGCAGCTGCTTTTCCCCTGGCCAATTCGTCTGCGCTGACCAATTTGGTGCTGCTGATCTCCTCACTATCTCCGCAGCCGGTACAGCGTACCGTACGATTGAGGACGACCCGCTCGCTGCCTAGAAATACGGTTCCGGCGGCTAATTCGCCCCTGGCGGTCCTCGCTGCGCCACTGCCCGCGGAATTGCCCCCGGCGGAATTGCATCCTCTAAAGAGAAAGTTGGGCCGGCCCAGACTCTACTCGGCTGCCGTGATCGACAGCAGACCGCCCCGCCACTATGTGGTGCGCATCAAATACAACGTGCGCAACCGCATGGCCAAGCGCTTGCTAGGCGCATCGCTGCCGCTGCGCGAGGGTGAACTCCCTCGTAAACTGCTTCGCCTGAACCACATCCCAGGCAGAAAACGGGGAAGACCGCCGCTCAGGCGTCTCTCTATCGTAGAAGAATTGCCTCAGCCAATTGAACTCCCGTCGCCGCCACCCGCCGATGAAGACGAGATCGAGTTGCCCTACAAGGGTGTCCTCCCTTTTCCCGATTGCATCATCAACGAGACAGACCCCACGTTTCTGGACCGCTATATGTTTGAGCAGTTCAACGCCAAAGGAGAGCGCAAGCGCGAGAAGTCTCAGCGCGACGTGCTTGCTGAGGGCGACGACAACGACGTCGCTTCGCCCACTCCCATCCCGCAAATGGCCGAGTACTACTACCTGCGCTCGCAGATCACCAAGATCCAGCTCCGAGACTACGTTATCGACACGTGGTACTCGGCCCCATATCCGGAAGAGTTCTCGCGCTCCAAGATCTTGTATATCTGTGAGCACTGCTTGAAATATATGAGCTCTCCGGTATCGTACGAAAGACACCAGCTCAAGAATTGCAATGCATCCAACAATCATCCGCCTGGCGTGGAGATTTACCGCGATTCGAAGGCCCGAGTGGCCATTTGGGAAGTCGATGGCCGTAAGACTATCGACTACTGTCAAAACTTGTGTCTTTTGGCCAAGCTCTTTCTCAACTCAAAAACGTTGTACTACGACGTGGAGCCATTTGTGTTCTACGTGCTTACCGAAATTGACGATAACGACCCTTCGAAGTACCATTTCGTGGGCTATTTCTCTAAAGAAAAACTAAACAACTCTGACTACAACGTCAGCTGCATCCTTACGCTTCCCATATACCAGCGCAAAGGTTACGGAAGCTTGTTAATTGACTTCAGTTATCTTCTTTCCCGCCACGAGTTTAAATTTGGGACTCCTGAGAAACCTTTGAGTGATTTGGGCTTGGTTAGTTATCGAAACTACTGGAAAGTTGCCATTGCCTACACTCTCAAGAAGATCCACCACAAATTCTTGAAAAACAACACCTCCAAACAAGTCGTCGTCACTTTGGAAATTTTATCGAAACTCACGGGTATGAAACCCTCCGATGTGGTTGTTGGTCTAGAGCAACTAGAAGGATTGATCAAATCCAAAGAAACAGGCAAGTATGCCATTGCCATCAACCTACCGATCATCAACGAAGTCATTGAGAAATGGGAACTGAAGAACTACACCACCTTGATTCCCCAGAATGTTCTTTGGAAGCCCTTGATATATGGTCCCTCTGGAGGAATTAACTCGGCACCCTTAATGGCCGCTCAATCTCTTAATGGTCAATTGCCCGCTAATAATGGGCAGGCAATCAGCAATAGCATCTCGATGATTTCTGATTTTCTCAAGGACGACATCAATAATCCATTCACTTTTGAAGAAGAAGCAAATAAAGAGGTGGAGCACCGTTCCAATGCTGCTAATAAGGGCGTTTATGAGTTCTGGAAGACTACAGACCCTTCTGAATTGGACCTCGACAAACACGTCGTGTGTCATCCTGACTTTATTAATGGTATTCCTATGAGACAGAATATTTCCGAGGAAAGCATTAGGATTGCCAGTGATAACGAGGCAGAGAGTGATGAAGATGAATCAGGAGAACTTGACGACTACTTTGAAGCAGACGAAGAAGGTGTCGAGGACGTGGATGAAGAGGAGGAGGAATCTGATGAAGATGGAGACGAAGATGGAGATGGAGATGAAGATGGAGATGAAGATGGAGATGAAGATGAAGATGAAGATGAAGAAGGAGATAATGAACACGAACAAGAAGTGGTCGACGAGATCGAAGAAAACGACGAACACGAAGAACATGAACATGAAACGAATAAAGACATGGTAACCCGTAACGATGATCCTTCGGAAGAAAGTGAAGAGGACTACGACGAAGACATCCTTGATGGCGCGATTGGGCCCAACATCATCGAAATCACTGGTGACGATTATTTCGTCAGCGAAACAAGTGGTCGTCGGTTGAGAACGCCAACCATCGGCCGTATTACCCGGTCCAACGACCCTACGAGTGTTGGAAACACCCGCGGCGGAGACAAGTTGCGTCGGTCTTTAAGAAGACGGTGATCTGTGGCGAGGCATTGTACCAGTACCAAACATGCATCACTACCAAACAGTGGTATCTATATCTAGTGTATTATATCTGTACTATATTTTAAAGAGCTTGCACGAGTTCTCGTAAACGGTGTCTACGAAATTGCGAATCTCTTCGTCAGTGTTCAAGCCATACAAGTTCGCCATGATTTCAGCCACAAGACCAACGAAGACTGGTTCGTTTCTCGACTTGATCAACGGGTGAGCAAATTCGCCTATTACCGTTGTGGAGACCTCTTTCAAGTTTTCGAGCTTCTGCTGCGCCTGAATTCTGTGCTTCTCGTAGTTTTCCTTCTTGATGGACGGATATGGAAGCAACTCGTCCAACTTTATGGACTGGTTTTTCTTCAGCGGCTGTTTCTTTTTCCCCGTCGATTCTTTCTCGTCCTCCCCGTCAACCTGGGGAACAGCAATCTCCGGATAGTACAAGTTGGGATATGGAGTGAGGGACGAGTATCCCGCATGACTCTTGCGAATTTCACACCACGGCGCATCGGTCTCTATAAGCAACCTGTCCATGGGTATAAGCTTGGCTACATCCAAATTTTCCTGGGTTTTGAGAGAGCACCCATTCACTCCAATGTAGAAGCCTAGATCCAAGATTTTAGCGAGTTCGTCTTTGGTTCCGGTGAACGAGTGCACCACGCCGTTGCCTTTTTTGATGGCACCCGACCTGATGAAGGGAGAGATGATCGCCACGAAATCATCGCAGGCGCTTCTCATGTGTAAAAACAACGGGAGGTCCAAGTGCTTGAGCGAGGCGATCACCTCCAACTGAGCTGTGAACATCTGTCGCTGCTGCTCCTCACTGGAGTAATGCAACCGATCATAGTCTAGGCCGATCTCTCCAAATGCTTTGACATAGCCCAATTCAACTCCCTCTTGTGTCAAAGACTTCAACTTGGAGAGTTTTTCCTCCACATTCGCCAATGGCTCATGGTTCTCCAACCCTCCGTAGAACTCCTGGGCCACCGTGCATGGATGTACGCCCACCGTCAGGCCAAAATGAGTCTTAAACTTCTTTATAAGCTCAAAATGCTCCTCACTTTCGCCAATGGACGAAGCCGTGATGAGCATCTTGGACACATTGAAACTGTGGGCTCTGGCGATGACCTCATCGACATCTGGCGGGTGTTTGGCGATTTTCGACCCATTGTAGCAGCCCTGGAACATCAGATCCGAGAAGTTGACTCCGATATCGAAGTAGCGAGGCTTCCACGTCATGGCAGTCTTTGCTAGCTTTCGATGGAAGTTCATTAACTGTGCGCACTACACATTAACTATGGGTTTGAGAATGCGTATCTACATCAGCCAGAAAGTTACCATTCCTTCTACGATTTTAGTAGTTTTCTAGTCACTGTCTTTTTATAAATGTCCGTGGACAACATTCTACGATTGCAGGAGGCCGACGTGGCCCGTGACCGGGAAATCGACCGCATCGTGGCCTTGAATGCCAAAGATTACTTTGCGATTCTAGAAATCAACCCGTTATTGGAGTTTGACGGCCTAGTTAAAAAATTGTATAGAAAAAAGTCGTTACTTATCCACCCAGATAAGGTGAAACACCCACAGGCGCCCACAGCATTCGATGCCCTAAAGAGGGCCCAATTGGTGCTAGCTACTGAGGAAGATGGGGACGAAGAGGCCAAAAAACGTCTTCACGAGAAAAACGCTTTGGTCGAGGTGTACAAGGAGGTATCAGTTGGGCTCAAGGCCTCCATACATGAAGACTTCAACCATCCAGTAAATGTGGAAATCAGAGATAAAGTTCTGTTGGTGCTAGATAACCACGCCAAGCAAGAGGAGGTGGAGCGCATGTATAATCAGCGGCAGGAGGCCACCAGAAACGAGGAATTGAAGAATGCCGCCAAAGACCGCCAATTGAGAAGACAATGGGAATCTAGATGGGAAGACGACCGGGATTCCCGGGTTCAACTGTGGAGAAACTACGTGGGTAAGGTTGAAAAGAAGAAAAAGAAACCGAAGAAGAAGGTGCTCGTCTAAATAGTCGAATAAACTTGAGGTGTCTGATTAGTCGAATAAACTTGTGGTGTCTGATTAGTAGAATAAACTCGAGGTGCTTATCTAATTAACTCGAGGTGCTCGTTCATTACAGTCAAATAATCTTGAGGTGTGAGTTGCGAATATCTAAGATGACTTAAAAATAACTTTCATTTTGTAAAGTGAGTCAACGGTTAAATACATGGCGTCTTTAACTGGCATGTCATACAGTCATACTATGCAACGGCTCGCTTACTTAGCTTCAGCAGCCAACTTTTCAGCCTTGGCGACAACGTCTTCGATACCACCAACCATGTAGAAAGCGTTTTCTGGCAAGTGGTCGTACTTACCCTCCAAAACATCCTTGAAGGACTTGACAGTCTCCTCCAATCTAACCAATCTACCCTCGATACCGGTGAAAACCTCGGCGACGGCAAATGGCTGGGACAAGAATCTCTGGATCTTTCTGGCTCTCTCGACAGTCAACTTGTCAGTCTCAGACAATTCATCCATACCCAAAATGGCAATGATATCTTGCAAAGACTTGTAAGACTGCAAGGTCTCCTGGACACCGGTGGCGACGTTGTAGTGCTCCTGACCAACGACGGAAGCATCCAACAATCTAGACTTGGAGTCCAATGGATCGACAGCTGGGTAGATACCCAACTCAGAGATACCTCTGGACAACACAGTGGTGGCGTCCAAGTGGGCGAAAGTGGTGGCTGGAGCAGGATCAGTCAAATCATCAGCTGGCACGTAGACAGCTTGGACAGAGGTGACGGAACCCTTCTTGGTGGTGGTAATTCTCTCTTGCAAAGCACCCATATCGGTGGCCAAGGTTGGCTGGTAACCGACAGCGGATGGAATACGACCCAACAAAGCAGACACTTCAGAACCGGCCTGGGTGAATCTGAAAATGTTGTCAACGAACAACAAGACATCCTGACCCTCCTCATCTCTGAAGTACTCGGCAATAGTCAAACCGGTCAAAGCAACTCTGGCTCTAGCTCCTGGTGGCTCGTTCATCTGACCGAACACCAAGGCGACCTTGGAGTCACCCTCGAAGTTGATGACACCAGTCTCCTGCATTTCACGGTACAAGTCGTTACCCTCTCTGGTTCTCTCACCGACACCGGTGAAGACAGAGAAACCACCGTGGGCCTTGGCAATGTTGTTAATCAACTCCTGGATGAAAACGGTCTTACCGACACCGGCACCACCGAACAAACCAATCTTACCACCTCTGGCGTAAGGAGCCAACAAGTCGACAACCTTGATACCGGTCTCCAAAACCTCGGCGGAAGTGGATTGCTCAACGAACGAAGGTGGCTCAACGTGGATTGGGTTTCTCTTCTTGGTGTTGATTGGGCCTCTCTCGTCAATTGGCTCACCAACAACGTTGATAATACGACCCAAAGTCTCACGGCCGACAGGCACAGAGATAGGAGCACCGGTGTCAGTGACAGCGGCACCTCTAACCAAACCCTCGGTACCGTCCATGGCAATGGTTCTGACGGTGTTCTCACCCAAGTGCTGGGAAACCTCCAAGACCAAGTCCTGTTCACCGTTCTTCAAGGTCAAAGCGTTGAAGATAGCTGGCAAGTTACCCTCCTCGAACTGGACGTCGACAACGGCACCAATGACGGCTCTGCATAAGTTAGTATATGAGTTTAGAGGGCGCGACATTTCTTCGAAAAAGTCGCTGTCAAAGGTTGTGCGCACTCTCGACTCTCATTGGTCGAGAGGTGGAAACGAAAATGAAATGAAAGCTGGGCAAAGACTGGGAGAAAGACAGTGTGAATTCCGCCGCGAGATTGTGTACTCAAGCAGGGTAATCAATTCGTGGAGTAATAGGCACAGTTGGCAATTCCGGTAGAATAGTGGCAGGTTCTTCTGAGATGAAAAATATTCACCTGGCCACCAACGAACTGCGAAGCTGCAGAGCTGGTCGCCGTCCAATAACTCGTTTAAATTAGCCGACCAAAATTCTCTGTTGGACCAAGGCAGGAAGCTCTGGTGCCCATGCTTCGGCCATTTTTCACAAACTAACAAAATCCATTAGATCCCGTAGCAACAGCCACAGAATCCAGAAGCCTATAGGCAAGTCGCGAGTCGCGAGTCAGGTGCTCAAAGCATTCTCCAGTTGCTAGCGGCGCACAGTTGAATCGCAGCCCATTGGCCAATCAACGTCGCGCATTGGCCAGCGAACCAGATCCGCCAGTCAACCAGATCCAGGCAACGCCACCAGCAAGCCAAACAGCCAATTGCGCCACAGCAATCAATTCTCTTTCATTCCACAAACACAAATCGGGCTCAGACGAACCGCCCGAGCCCCTTTACAAAAATACATACCTCACCTTACCATTGGCGGCAGCAGCGGTAGCCAAACTTCTGTTGAACATGAAGTTACGCTTGGCAGCGGTGAAAGCGCCGCGAGAAGCAGTGTTAAACAATCTAGGAAGAACCATCGTTTGTTTGCAGAAACTAGGTTTCACGTTGACAAAAAAAAGAGTGAGCACCTGCGTGAATTAAATGGTTTTCGCTCAGTAGCTCGTCCGGTCTCCATACCGGCCGACGGGATTCGCACTGCGGTGCCAGCCAATAGGAGGCGGGAATCGCAGTCCGGTGCGACCACCAATATCATTGGGCGGGACGGGGTTACCCGGTGCAATGCTGGGCCATAGAGCAGGAGGAGTCGGGGCCTGGGAAAGGAAATTAGGGATTTTATGGGGAAAAGAGTGAGAAAATTAGAGATACGATTTGGAGAGGTTTTTATTTTTTTTTCCCTCGTCTTTCGTCGTCAATTGGTGATTTTCTTGGATGTGGTTTTAGAGCTTGTGTGAGCATTGGTTATTAGCTGGCCATGCCGGAAGGATCTGAATTGACTCAAGACGTGTAGCAGGATAGGCAAGGGAATTGGAATTTTTAGCGATGTGACGAGGCATTGGATGGAGCGGGCTTGTTTTTTTTTTTTATTGGTATTGTTTCATTGTTTTGTTTTACTTATTGCTTTCTTTATGTGGCAGATTATGGTCGAGTAACTATTACGAATAAGCGATTGTGACAGAGTGTTATGACCTCTCGAGTCTATTTCGGGCCTGCCGCCTAATATTACCTTTCGCTATTCTATTTCTGTTTCAGTATATGGTCGAATATGGTCTTGGCCAATTCGGTTTGACCGGCCACTCTTCGATCTAATCTTATTTACTGTGCCTACTGCCATCCTCCCGTGAAAATCATAATTAATACATCGTAGATACTTCGGCTCGATTTTTCGTTTTTCATCCAACCCTCTTCTGCAAACCCCTGCCTTCCTCTATCCCTGTGTTTTTCTCTCCCTTTTGACCCTTCTTTCACCTCTCTCCTCTTCCTTCTTCGCAGCCAAATCAATGCAGGCTCGGTTGCGAAATCTCCACATACTTCGCCTTGGCCTCCTCCAACACCTTCTGCATGTCTCCAAAAGTTTTTTCAAAAATGATACGTGACCCCCGAGGCGCCTTTTCGCCTCGCTCTCCGCACATCTGTGTTGTGCACCTCAAACACAACTTGACGCTGTCGAACTGGTTGAGGTGCCGTAATAACGAGTTCCATTGCACTTTCTTCACAGGCGCCTGTTTGGTCTCCTTCACCTCGACATCCGCTACTTCAGGCAGACTGCTGCTCTTTTGTAGCCGGCTGGAATGCCTCCTCTTTTTCGATTGCTTACTCTTTGTTTCCTCCCCGCCTCTGGCCCGCTTTCTCGCTTGGACAATAAGTTCGTCGAACTCGTCGCTCTCGGGCCTTCTCTCTTGTAATTTCTCGAGTAGCCCTGCCGAATTGGACTGAGCCACTTCCTCCGCGGGCCCTTCGCTCTTGATTTCTGTCCTGGGCGACGCACCGGGTGTGAGCAACCTGTTCACTGGGAGGATCTTATCTTTCCGCTTGGGCCGACCCGAATACCACCTTCCGAACCGGTGGTGTTGGTTGTTGATCTCGCAATACTGGTACGAGACATATGTGCGACATACATCACATAAGTTCTCCTCTTCGTCGTGGCCAGCTGCTTTCATTTTCTTCATCGACGACATCCTTGTTTCTCTACCCGGTGTGATTGGAAGCCTGGTCGGAGCCGATTCCTTGACAAAAGTCTTTTCGATCCGCTCATTGTCCAAGCTTTGGACGATGCTTATCTGGTCATCCAAAAACTGCTCGTATGTGCGGATACACTGGCCCACCAACACATCCCCGTTTTTGAGTTGATCGTCCGCCTTCACGAACGCTGTCATGATATTCTCCACAAGTCTGAAATGATCAAACACATTCTCCTTTTTGATCTCCTTGTAGTCACGCACAGAGCGTTCGCCAAAACTGAGCCAGGAGTTCATGGTGAAGTTGACGGCCTCATTAAAATTGAATCCACTATTGAAACCAGCGTGATATACTCGAGGATAAGTCACGATGAATTCGTTGGGGCCTTGGTCAGCATACACCACCGGGATGCCCTTTTCAATCAATTTCGTTGGGGAGATGAGAGTCACAAGCTGATGGAGCAAATCGGGCTGTCTTTGAAAAAGATCCGGCGCAGAGGCCTTCATGATCGATTCGAAGGCATCGGCATGGGAGCTGGGGATTCCGTACCACTTTTTAATATTCCCAAAATGGCAGTAGTTGGCCGAAAGGGTATAGTGGTCTTCCACATGCCAGCAGAAAGTGGAAAGAAGAGAGCCAACGTATATCCAGGGCACCGTCATGCCTGATATACTAGAATCGATGAAGTTGAGGAGCGAACCCTTGGCAAAGGGAAGCCGCGTGAGGTTCCAAGGATGGTTGATGTATGGCGAGGCATCGGAACCAGGCTCATAGGGAGATTGGGGCACCTCGACGGTAGGAAACCCGGTGATCTCACCTGGTCTCAAGTTGTGGATATCGGCGCCATATTTCACCTTCAACTGGGAGTTCTCTGCCTCCACCAACGCCCAGAAGATATTCTCAATCTGGTCGAGAGTTATCGGCTTTCCGTCCACGCTGTAAGTCGCTAGAAAGTTCCGTTCGAACTCCTTGCAATGCTCCACGAAGTCCCAGATATTGTACTTGATTTCGGGCGTTTCTTCGAATCCGTAGGCCCCCGTGCCTATCAAACAGCGGTCACAGTACCACGTGCCCTCGGGCACTTCCTCGAGTGGAGGTTGTAGACATCTCATGTGGTATGGATTATTACAGTTGTCACACAATAACGTCAGGGTTGGTGAGTTGTTTTTCCGGCAAAGTAAGCATGCACCCAGGTCGTCCTCCGGGTCGCTTTCAGGGAAGTCAAAGTTTTCGCCGTTGGTGGAAAGAAACTCTGCATAGGCTCTGAGATTAGCGTTGTATTCGTCGATAAGCACTCTGGATGCCAGACTCACGCCAAATAAAAGATTGAGTTTGTGAATGTCGTCGTTGGAAATGTGATCCAAGTTGGTTTCGCCGTGGAACTGCTTGGTGACTGCAAGATACAAGTCGTAATAGTAGATCTTGGCGTTGTCGCAGGGAAACCATGATTTGAGGGCGCGGTGGCCAGACATTTTGTAAAAACGGTTAAGATTATTGATGAAGAACTTGCGGCTGCGGCTGGTGATGCCCAAATCGCTGAGTTTCTGCGTTCTCGTATGGAAATTAAACGATGGAGCCATCGAAAACGGAGGCTTCCACCCGTTTGGCGGCACGATCTTCACCAACCCGTACCTACTGCCCAAATCCAAAATGTCCTTTCTGGACAAGTACTCTATGGGGCTGTCAAACTCCTGTGGAGTCGGATGCAACACCGGACACGGCTTCAACAGCAATTTGTCCATGGCTACTTCGCAGCTATATCCGAGACGACAAAGGTCACTCGCACAAATTTGTGGAGCAGCTGAGTGGATGAACTCAGCAGTTACTAGAATAAATTTTGCACTACCGAGAGCTTCGGTGGTGGTTTAAGACGCAAATGGTGAGACAGACGATTACCCTTGGTTGCCTGATTGAGAGAAGTAAGTACTTTTTCTGCCGCACCGCACTACGGCCGAGCTACAGGGCGAGAACTACAAGAGGACAGTGGGACGCCCTGGCATAAAAGAAATGGGAAATGTGCCGTCTAGCTGAAAAATTTCATGGTTTTTGAAGAATTCGGTGTTGGCAATTCTTTTCAATCACCTCCGAGAATATTGGCCCATGTCAGCTGAAAGTTTCCCTAGTGAGGCATCGAGCAACCCAATGCATAATTGGTGATTACGAGGCCGATCAAGAGATCCGGCCAGGGATCTAGGAAAACTGGAAAAAAAAAAATAGGAAAAATGAGGGAATCGAAAATGAAACTGAGGATATAAATGGTTCCGCCGTTGCATTCTCGATCCAAATTTCACCTCCGTCATTCCCCGATTCTTGCCCTTTTGGTTATCTGCCGAGTACAGCTTCTTAGCATTGACGGCATGGGAACCCGACGTTCGCCCGTATCTGCAGGTCCAAAGTCGAAATCGATATCTGGAGTTCGGTTATATTTTTATATCTTTTTCTCTACAAATCTGGTCTTTTCAATTTCTTAGTAAAAATATGGCCATCCAGGAAGGTTTCACCTTGGTTGTTTTGGGCGCCGGCGTAATGGGCGGTGCATTCACCTCGGCTATTCTCAGTGCCAAAGTATCGCCATTTCCTGGCAAAATCTACTTGTGCACCAAGTCTGAAGGCTCTGCTTCGCTGTTGAGGGCCAAATACACGGAGGATTACATCCATGTGGTCACCGACAAGGCTGAGAAGTCAAAGGCCGTTTCCGAGGCCGATGTCATCATCTTGGGGTGCAAGCCTTTCTACTATAAGGACATCCACGCTGAGGTGAAGGATTCGTTAGGTCACCAGCCATTGTTGCTCTCGATGTTGGCTGGAATCACCATAGAACAATTGACCATCTTCAGCCCCTACGTCGCCAGAGTTATGACCAACACCCCTGCCCAGTTTGGCTGCGGAATGGCTACTGTTGCATTGTCATCAGAAGCTGAATCGAAATACAAGGACATTGTGTTGGCGCTCGCCGACACCCTCGGCACCGCCATGGAGATCCCGGAGAAAAACATGGACGCCGCCACGGCGCTCGTAGGGTCGGGCCCTGCCTTCTGCTTGCTCATGATGGAAGCATTATACGACGGAGGAGTCAGGATGGGTCTTCAGCATGACGTAGCCAAGACGGCTGCTGCCAAAGTCATGGAGGGTACCGCTAAGATGATGTTGGAGACCGGCGAACACCCGGCTGTTTTGAAGAGCAAGGTGTGTACTCCAGGAGGCACCACTATTGGAGGATTGTTGAAGTTGGAGGATGCTGGGGTGAGAGGAGCCATTGCTAGGGCTGTGGAGGAGGCTGCGGTGATTTCCGCCTCGTTTGCTAAGAAGTGAGGATGTCATCGTGTCACGAAGCTAGATAAGAGAATCAAATCCGACTATATCACGAGTCACTACTCTTTCGAGAGTAACCATTCTACATTCAGAAATAGGATTCCATACTCCCTCACACGAAGCGATACTTTAGTGCAAGCCATGATGGCCCTTTCTGTAGTCACGAAGCTTTCCGAAAGTCCGGTATGCCCGCTATGGCTGGCCCTTTTACTTTTACCTGAGGAAAATTTTAATTGTACCATTCCTAATCTATTCTGTATTATATAATACATTTCTTCCTTTTTGAGCCACATCTCACGAGGCTATCACAAGCACATTGACCTTCAGCTTTCGAACCACATGTATATGCCTCAAGTATACGATCCAGAGTAGGGTATTTTACTGAAGTTTCGGCTTACAAGATTTTTGGAAAGTAAAGAGGACCGTGAAGAAATGTATCGGATAAGGTCCGGTTTCGAAGGAATTTCCCCCGAAGATAAATTTTTATCTTCATACTTGCTCATCTCAGCCCACGATACAATTTCCTGCCTCGACAAAGGAATAAGATATCTCACCTCATGAATCTCAACGTATATCAACTCTTGATTCTTGTAATAGCCTTGCCGACAATCGCGGTTTTTTGTTCTTCAATGTCCTTTTCACTCAGCTCTAGAACCACCAAAATCTAAATGAATGGTATGTTAGATCTTGGCTACTATTTAATTGATTAGCTTTCTAGGACTTAACGACGTTTTCTTGGTTCGAGTACACTCCGTAAACTATTACAATTCTCAACGTATCTCAATTGGCGAGGCCCAACGCATGTCAACTCATGAATCTCAACGCATGTCAACTCATGAATCTCAACGCATATCAACACGAGACTCTATTCTCTCATTGTTTCCTCCGTTTTTCTCGAATTGTCGAATGCCATCTCCTATTCCATCTACTCTTCTACCCCAAAATCCCCTCTTCCTCATGCCATTTCCTATGTACCTACTGCTTAAACAACTTCATGAACAGCCCCATGTCCTCCGGCGAAATCTTGATACCCACCTCGTCGAACTTTTCCTTCAACTTCGACGCCAATTCACGAACGTCCTTCTGCGAAAAAAGTCTCATCATCTCCATGAACGAAGGTGGCTGGTTGGGATTAAAGCCCTTGGCCACAAGCAACTTCTGGAACTGCTCCAAGATGTCTCTGATTTCGGGATTCTGATTGAGTTTAGTGACGATGTCGTGCACTTTCAATGCGTCCTTGTCGGAGATGTCTGCGTCGTTGGAGTTGGAAGCCAATCGACGGAAAGTGGGGGCCATCTGGCCATTTGGAGCCATGACCTTTCTTGGGGCCATGGTGCCGATTCTAGACACAGCCAACGCCGTCCTGGCACCTCTAGCAGCCAAAGCCAATCTCAACATGGTCGAATTACGAGAGTTACAGAAGTCACAGATTCCTCGATCCAGAGATTCCAGCAATCTGTGGAGAACACTGGAGGTGCTGGCGTGCATAGACCGAGGCAGCGATTTGTCGGTCCGTGCACGACACCCTCACCACCTCGAAAAACGCCAGCAACATTTACCTCGAACTCATCCATTTAAAACCACAAAATGTCTCACGAAGGCCAGGAAGAATTGTTGGACTACTCCGATTCCGAGGAGATCGCCGTGCAAACCTCCACTGCTCCCGCCGAGGACACCTCTGACGGCAAGGACAAGAAGGGCTCTTACGTTGGTATTCACGCCACGGGATTCAGGGATTTTCTTTTGAAGCCCGAGTTGTTGAGAGCCATTGGAGACTGTGGTTTCGAGCATCCATCTGAAGGTTCGTATTCTTTAGCTCTTGCGGGCTGAAGGGGATACGCGTTGTTTAGGAGCCAAACTGGCTGGTTTGAGGAACCAATGTGGCTGAAAAGCTGGACTCAGTTACAGACCAAATTGATCAAGAGATTCGATGAACGCACTTTGCATTCGATGAGCCTCTTGTTATCTGAACGTGTTTTTTCAACGGTCAACCTCGACTTTTCTTTCCAATTTCCTCGATTTATCATGAACCTTTGATCAGTTCCCAACTATGAACTTCAAGTTAGGGACTAAGTTCCATTCATTTGGCCATTGCCGCTTTCCAGCCGCCTCAATCGCCCGTATCCCTCCCGCGTCGCCTAGACACCCACTAACATCTTCTAGTTCAGCAAGTCTGTATCCCTCAGTCTATTTTGGGTACCGATGTCTTGTGCCAGGCCAAGTCCGGTTTGGGTAAGACCGCCGTGTTCGTCTTGTCCACCTTGCAGCAGTTGGACCCTGTCCCCGGTGAGATCTCCACCTTGGTCATCTGCCACACCAGAGAATTGGCTTACCAGATCCGCAATGAGTACGCCCGTTTCTCCAAGTACATGCCAGATGTCAAGACCGATGTCTTCTACGGTGGAACTCCAATCTCTAGAGATTTGGAGAAGTTGAAGAACAAGGACACCTGCCCTCACATTGTGGTGGCTACCCCAGGTAGATTGCACGCCCTTGTCGAGGAGAAGGGTATCCGTTTGAACAACGTCAAGTCCTTCGTCATTGACGAGTGTGACAAGGTGTTGGAGTCGTTGGACATGAGAAGAGACGTCCAGGATATTTTCAGGAACACCCCTCACCAGAAGCAGGTGATGATGTTTTCTGCCACTTTGTCGCAGGAAATCCGTCCAATCTGTAAGAAGTTCATGCAGAGTCCTTTGGAGATCTACGTGGACGACGAGGCCAAGTTGACTTTGCATGGTTTGCAGCAGTACTACTTGAAGTTGGACGAAAAGGACAAGAACAAAAAGTTGTCGGACTTGTTGGACTCTTTGGAGTTCAACCAGGTGATTATCTTCGTCAAGTCCACCTCCAGAGCCAACGAGTTGAACAAGTTGTTGGTCGCCTGCAACTTTCCTTCCATCGCTGTCCACTCTGGATTGAAGCAGGAGGAGAGAATCGCCAGATACAAGTCGTTCAAGGAGTTCAACAAGCGTATCTGTGTTTCCACCGATGTGTTTGGTAGAGGAATTGATATCGAGAGAATCAACTTGGCCATCAACTATGACTTGCCAAGCGAGGCTGACCAGTACTTGCACAGAGTCGGAAGAGCAGGTAGATTCGGAACCAAGGGTTTGGCCATTTCTTTTGTGTCCACCAAGGAGGATGAGGAAGTCTTGGAGAAGATCCAGTCGAGATTCGATGTCAAGGTCACCGAGTTCCCTGAGGAGGGCGTTGATCCTTCCACCTACATGAACACTTAAGCTGTTTACTTCAAAAATGTTTTACTATGTGTATAGACCACAATAAAAATGCAAGATTTAAGTTACGGGAGGTACCGCAAGCAGATGCGATCAATGATCTTGTATACCTCGTGCATGCGGTTCTTAGGAACCGGAAACCATTCAACATGGACGTTGTAGTCGCTTTGCATGAAATCCTTTTTTCGGAACAAATCGAAAAAACTCGATCCCTTATGTTTGGCCTTGGCTTTCTCCACGCATCCAGTGCAATACACGTCGCCTCGGCCAAACTTCCGCTTGAGCTCGTCGTGGATCTCCTTCTCTGCTCTCAACACATCTCTTGGGACAAAAAAGCCCTTGATGTTGTCCTGGAACGTTGTGTACTGGCGGAACTGCGCAGATGTCTTTTGTGCCGACAACGTCAAACCTCTGAAACGCTCGAGAAATGATCCAGATTGAGCGCCCGGGATGTTGTACTCTGGATGGAGACACACAAGCTTATGTTGGCATTTGGACTCCCACTGTTGGATGCGCTTGGCGACGGTTTGCGTGGTCATGCCCACTTTCACGAGGATGAGCAGCAGCGACTTTGATTTGAAGGTGACCCATCGGTCCTTATCTTTTGATTCGCTCAGCAAGTTGCGTGTTTTAAGCCAGCCGTCTTTGGAGTTATCCAATAGCGACGCGAGCGTATAGACGTAAATGTAGCCTGGTTTTGTGTAGTCGACCGTGCGAGGAGATTTCGGAGGGCTTTTGGAAGGAGTTTTCAAGGGAGTTGTCGGACTGGGATATTTCGGGGCAGATTTGCTGCCATATATCGAGGTCGGACTCAACAACTTCTTAGGTGATAGATTGTTGGAGGGCGTGGGCTGTGGAGAAAACGGCCCGAATTTGTATGAGCTAGTATGGGTAGTTAGCGGATTCCCGGCGTGAGTCGCCAGTTTGGCTGGTGGCTTCGCATTGTTCACGGCCTTCAGTGGTGAATTCAATTTCAGTGGTGGTTTCGCATCCTTTGGAGAACCGCGAAATGGTACATATTTAGCAGTAGGGCGAGCATTGGTCTTGGACAAATCTTGGAGGTCCTGGCTGACGTGCTGGTGACAATATTTGCCCGAGTTGACTTTTCTCGAGCATCGTGTGCCTGCCCTGGTTGTGCCTAGACATTGGACACTCATCAACGAAGAAAGTGGTAAATAGACGTACTGCAGGTATTTGACGCGGTGAGCGGATCCGATAGAATTTAGGTGGAAGTATGTGTTGAGTATGTACACTCTTGATCAATTAGCCGTGCAGACTGATGAACAGTGCCTGTTTGTTTGAGTGTGGCTGGCTCTTGAAAATTGATATGGTAGGTGACATATCTCTTATCAACGTTTGGGTAGATATAATCCAACGTTGCCGTTTAATTGGGTAGATAGGATCCAAGGTTATCATCCAGTTGCAAGTTGAGTCATTATCTGTGCCTAATCTGGAATTCTGGACATATACGTATTCCTAGGGTTTTATGTCAGTGTTCTTGCAACTAATAACTATTATTTCTTCTGAGTTGACTAGTAACAGATTTACGAATTGTTTGTACGAAAGGCTTTCCCTAACAGAAAGACAGTATGCGCTCCAATCTCTCTCACCAAGCTGTCGATCCGATAAGGATCTAAAAATCTTTACAGAAAGGGACCACGGGAAAATAAAGGAACGGTAACAAAATGGACATAAGCGAAAAAGAAAAAATAAGTGGAAATGGAGAAAACCGTCAAGAAACGACAAGGTAGGTGTTGATGTGGAAATAATTCAAACACAGGCCGATCTTGCATGTAAAATCCAGATTCCTATCCTTCTATTCTATTATCATAAGTGTGGACACCCTACAGAGCCACACTATGAAACTCACTATTGAACCACTTCCTGCCCTCTACAGTTTGCCCGACAAACTTTGTGGCATCAGGTGGTTCGATGATCAATCACCCGACAATTTTCAATACAGTATGCAACCACCGGCAACTCTCTGCCAGAAAGTATAACCTTCGCTCACGTGCACTTGCACACTAAAAGATGCAGAATTAAATTATAAAAGACGCCGAACCCCGCCTCGGCCAAAATTTCTCCTACTACTTCGTTATGCCTTCTCATTTCGACACCCTTCAATTGCACGCCGGCCAGGAGGTCGAGGCCCACGGCGCCAGAGCTCCTCCAATTTTCGCAACCACTTCTTTCGTCTTCAACGACTCCAAGCATGGCGCCCAATTGTTCGGATTGGAAACCGAAGGCTACATCTACTCGCGTATCATGAACCCTACCAATGACGTTTTCGAAAAGAGAATTGCCGCTTTGGAAGGCGGTATCGGTGCACTTGCTGTTTCATCGGGCCAGGCTGCCCAATTCTTGGCCGTGGCCGGTTTGGCCCATGTTGGCGACAACATTGTCTCCACATCTTACTTGTACGGAGGCACCTACAACCAGTTCAAGGTTGCCTTCAAGAGATTGGGCATTGAGAGCAGATTTGTCAACGGAGACTCGCCAGATGACTTTGCCAAGCTCATTGACTCCAAGACCAAGGCCATCTACATTGAGTCCATGGGTAACCCAAAGTATAACGTTCCGGACTTTGAGAAGATCGTCAAGATTGCCCACGACAACGGCATCCCGGTTATTGCTGACAACACCTTCGGCGCCGGAGGTTTCTTGGTCAACCCTATCAAGCACGGTGCGGATATTGTCGTGCACTCTGCCACCAAGTGGATTGGCGGCCACGGTACCACCATTGCCGGTGCCATTGTGGACTCTGGTAAGTTCCCATGGGCCGACTACCCTGAGAAGTTCCCTCAGTTCTCCCAGCCTTCTGAGGGCTACCACGGATTGGTGTTGAACGAGGCATTGGGCAACCAGGCGTTCATTGGCCACGTCAGAATCGAGTTGTTGAGAGACTTGGGTCCATCCTTGAACCCATTCGGTGCTTTCCTCTTGCTCCAGGGCTTGGAGACATTGTCTTTGCGTGTGGAGAGACAGTCGTACAACGCTTTGACTCTTGCCCAGTACTTGGAGAAATCTCCGTACGTCAAATGGGTGTCTTACGTGGGGTTGCCATCTCACGAGAGCCATGAGTTGGCCAAGAAGTACTTCAACTCCCTGAACTTTGGCGGTGTTTTGTCGTTCGGTGTCAAGGACTTGGAAACCAAGGTCGAGGACCCATTCCAGGAGGCTGCTGCCAAGGTTGTTGACAACTTGAAGATTGCTTCCAACTTGGCTAACGTCGGAGACTCCAAAACCTTGGTCATTGCTCCTTACTTCACCACTCACCAGCAGTTGAACGAGGAGGAGAAGATTGCCTCTGGTGTCACCAAGGACTTGATTAGACTTTCCATTGGTACCGAGTACATTGAGGACATCATTGCTGACTTTGAGGAGTCGTTCAAGAAGGTGTACGGTGCTTAAACTGATAGACGACATATTTGGAGGCGATTTAATGAAGGAGGTTTGATATACGAGACTTAATACCCGAGATTCAATATGGGACAAGTTGTAATATCGTAGAGTTAATACCGAAAATGTAGTTATTACTTTAAGAGGTTTTTTAGTAATTGTCTGAACGGCCCTCTGCAGATGTATCGTAGGACGACGAATTTGGTCAAAAGGCCGCAAAAGCTGGCCGCGTTAGCGGGCCGGAACCAGAATGCTAAAGATGAAGCCGTAATCGGGCCGCTTAGGATGAAGCCGGAATCGCTTAGGATGATACCGGAATCGGGAAAAGATCCAGACGAGAAATAAGGAAACATCATTAACTAAAACACTGATTTGGGTACAATATGTTACACAAGGTGATATGTAACGAATGCTCCCAACACCAACTCAAGTAGGAATACAAAGTACGCTGGTCCGTGGACAAGCCGCACGCCATATGGGTGGAAATGAGAATTGAGAATGGCTGCGAAAACTGTCTCGGTAATAATTATGGCAAAGGTGCACAACTGGCAGATGATCACCAACGACACAGCAAGAACCACAACCGTCAACTTACTGTGCCCAAACTTGTGGAACATAGTCAATTTCACGATTACCGACAATTTATACCCAGAAAAGGCTACGAAGCTGGCGCCGTGTATAACCTTGAGTATCCACATAACGTGGCCGAAGGTGTGCAACCTCTTCAACTGATGAACGAGTTTCAATTTCTCCATATCGAAGTTGGTCTTTTCGTTAGCAATTTTGTGGTGTACGTACACCTCGTCAAGTTCGTTTATCGTCTTGCTGTAGGTGTTGGCCAAGTGGACTCCAAGCTGAGTGGGATTTTCAGAGTTGCCCAACTCACCTAATTGGGTACCAAAGTCAGTGACAAAACTGGTAATGAAATCAAGTCCGGCACCGCGATAGCACACCACCGAGCTGACATGGTGGTTGCTGCGACACCAGCTCGCAAAATCAAAGGTGTATTCGTTGGTGGAAATAGACCCAACTGTTCGTTCATCTAGGGTCGAACGGCCGTGGATATCGTTCGAAAGAGACGAAAAAATACTCAAGGTATCTTCCATGGCCGTAAGCCACAGAGAGCCTCTGGCGTCATCCATTGTGAAGATGACGTGGGACATCCAGAGGGACGTGCCGTAGAAGGTGGGGCACAAACACACCAGAGTTTGGAGGCACATGATAGCCCAGGCTATGAACAAGCCCAAAATTGCGTTGTTTCTCCGGAAATGGAACGTACGCTGTTCTCCTTTGGGGCCATCTTCAAGTATTCCTACGGGTGGGCCTAATTTGGTGGTTGCCTTGTCCATGTCTGTATTATGCTCCGCGCATTTTCTCCGTTCTATTTAATCTTATTGATGACATTTGTGTTGTCCAAATAGTCCATTTCCTGCTCGTCAAGTATAGACACGCCGTCACTCATCGATTCTCTGAACGGATTCAAAGAATTTGGCTGTTTGCGTGTGTGGTAGTCTGCGGCCACTAGGTTTCTCGTTCTGAGAACTGGATCGCTGAGCTTCCGCACTTGAGAGCTGAGCGAACCTGCTCTAGTCATATCACCATTTTTGGGAAGCTCCTGAGGGTAAAGGTGGTTTGCGAAGGTTCTGTCACTGTAAAGTAAGTTTCTCGTTTCTTCTCTCTCGGGGAGAATCTCAAGGATCTGTTTCCTGCGACTCACTTGTCTCGTCGACAACTTTTTGGCCATTTTCTCGCCTAACTTGAGGAGCTCCGACTCGCTGTGTTCTCTACTTGACAGTTCGATCGGACGTGATTGCCTTCCGTTTCCGTTATTTTTATCGTTTTCACCTTGCAGTAACACATTGTGTTCTAGGTGGTCATGGTCTGTGTAGTCGTGGTCTGTGTAGCCATGGTCTGTGTAGTCGTGGTCTGTGTAGTCGTGGTCTGTATAGTCGTGGTCTGTGTAGTCGTGGTCTGTGTAGTCATGTTCTGGGACATCGTCAAAGAGTCTAGAATGGGTTTTTCTCATTCTCTTCTTCTTTGTCTGACGAGTTACCTGGTAAGGCCGCACCACAAATTGGTCTCTATCTGATAGCGAGGAGATATCGTGGTGAGAGGTGTACATCTCGTCGTCAGAGTAGTCGTCATCCTCTGGAGGGTTTGAGCACCACAACGGAAAAATCCATGAAATCATGGAAAGACACGAAAACGCAAGCGCCAACCATGCCACGGTAAAGAAGGTTTTCCCTGACTTCATGTTGATTCCGAAGCTGGCGATTCCGTGGCTTACTTCCTTCCTGGTGGCGTTGATCTCCTGAAAAACGACCGCAAAGGCCGCAATCATGCTGATGCCCGCAGCCATAGAGGTGACGGCCACTATATTAAGAAATAGCGTAGGAATGCGTGTCAAAGCCTTTGCTGAGCCCCGATTGGCATACACCACGAGAGTCGAGATGAACACAAACGACTGGAGGAACACCTGCACTAAAACAACCATTTCCAGAACGTAAAACTTCTTTGTTCGATTGGCCACCGTCCTCTGATAGGCACCATCGTCTTTGTAGTCTGAATCGTAGGCGTACGCCAAAATAATGGTGAGGCCATTCTCACTTAGAAGCGACCTATAGTCAAACATGCTGGTGGATCCATAATCAAAGCAAGTGGTTGTCAAGTTATCTTCATGTTTCATCGAATCTGCAATCCTGTAGTCGACGGTGCACCAGCTGGACACTCCTAGAAGAATCCCCTGTGGGGCATCCATCACCTGGTTCTGGGTGTATTCTGACAAGATGCTGATTTCCGATTCGGTGAGACTTGCGGCCAACGGGAGGTATCCGACATTGAGCTCCAGTTTCATCGTTGAGTCCGATATCGAAGACCCAAGCGAGTTATAGAGGCCATACGCCACATCGATGTGGGAGCAGTTAATTCTGGCAACGTAGGCAGACTTCGGGTCCTTATTGAACAGGAGAAGCACCACCACGAAGATCACGGTTAAAAGGGATGTTCCGAGGCGCATGTATTGAAGAACGCGTTGTGATGTGGTGAGGTTTCGAAAGGGCAAGCATGCATAGTGTTTGAATTGTTGGGATATCGGAAGCTTCATTAAAGAGTGAAGTGAGATAGGTATGTAGTTCCTTCGCAGGCAGATAAGGCTGAGAGATCAGGGAAAAAGAAGGACAAAGGGTAATAAAAAAAAAAAAAAGTTAAAGAATGCAAATTAGGATAGGTTAAATGATCGGAAAAGAAATGGGATAATTTTTTCCTCAATAGTCCACAGTGCTAGAATTATTCTAGTCCATGGTGAGAATTATTCTAGTCTTGTCTTGATACGTACGATAGAATGGCAGTGCCTCATCAAGAATCGTAATAGGTGATCCTCAGGAAATCAACATCGTGGAATTCCAAGAACAAATTAATCGGGCAATCGTCTACATCGTGTCAATTCTAAAGCATTACTAAATCAAACAAGAAATGGAGCCAGACTTATCAAAAGTCCTCATCAAACTGCAACCGCCCGTGGCGAGCGCTGTACTCTTCAAATGAGGGTTGACCCATCGCAGGGTCTTCCTCTTCAAACTTCCTCTTGTTTCCCTGATCAAACAGTGGGAGTGTGGTGATGTTCATCTGAGGAGCTGCCCACAGCTCCAGGTTCGACTGGAATGTGGAGCCGGCACTGGTCAACGAAGGAGGCTGGCTCAAATTGTCAGGCAAAGGCACACGCTGGAATGCGCTAGGCTGAATGTGGGTATTTTGCGTGTTCTGGCTATTGTATTGGGAGTTGTAGGAGTTGGGAGATTCCACTTGATATCCCTCAGAAACTGCCTTTCGGATGCGCATGCCGATGGTGGCCAAAGCGGCCGAATCTGGCGTTTGATAGCTTGGGACCTGCTGAGGTTCCAACGCACGTGTGAGGTGTCTCTTGTGTCTAGGGTTTTCCATTGTGACAAGAATGGGTAGTCAGGGCTGATCTGTAGGATAGCGAAAGTGGTAGGTGAGGTCACGTGTGACTATCAGGCCATGTCAACAATGGGACAATTGGATGAATCTAAAAGAGCAAATGTGATTCAAAGTATGCTCTTAAAGGCGTTGAGGTTGATTATGCGGAGTTACGAGGAGATTTATGGGAAACTGGATTTTTGGCTGGGGGGTTGGTGAACAGGACTTTTGCAAGGGTCCTGTATTTTTCGGAGAAAATGAAAACTTCGGCAGGGTGAGCAGACAATAATCAAAAGCAAAACCATATGTAACAAATTGTAATCATTAGTTTATTTTTTTTTTTAATTTTCTCTTCACTCAGTTATCGAACCATCTAGGAATTTGTGTTAATCAGCCTTGGACTATTATTTAACGGTTCCACTCCGCTATTTTTAAGTAACTAAGTACGTTTCTAACCGCATGACATTCGAGCCACGACTTGAACCGTACATCGAATCGAAGTCGCCATAGAATAAAATCAAGCAATTTGGGCCGCTGGCAGCTCTCACCACTCCAATCGTCGCTACTGCTAGTGAAATACTGCTAGTAAAATTCGATATTTTTTTTCAAATGGCTCTCATCAGTCGCCTGCACCATGTACCGATAGATACAAATACCTCGAACAGCGTAAAAAATCTGAATGGGCTAAACAAGTCAAGAAAATTGTGAACAGAATGTTGATTAATTGAATATAACGTTTTCAGGAGAATTCTGTGCCCCAAGTATTCTGTGTCCCATAGTATTCTGTGCTCCATCGTATTCTGTTCACCCACAGTTATTTGAGACTCTTAGTGAGCCCACGCCAAGTCGTACTGTATCCACCCCACCCAAATCCTCTGAGTCCAACGACAGACTTTACTCTTACTATTTAACAAAAAAAGGTCAGTTGGCAAAATTCTCAGTCTATCCCGTGTGAACTATATATCCTTTGAACTCCAACAAAAAAAGATCCACTCAACCCCAATCCAACTCTTGCCAGTCACTACCGATGAAATGCCATTTCGTCCCATAGAGGAAATCGCATCGGCGTCGGTTGCAGTGCCGGAAGTCATCGACACCCCAGCGCACTCCTCCATTCAAGTCCCCCCGCGAACGGCAGCCGCGTCCGAGGTTGACACCTATAGGCAAGATACAGCGATGACGGAAAATATAAATACTTGGCCTCTCCGCTGACTGGTCGCAATATTTATCCACCATGTCTATCTCTTCCAAGACTGCTACCACCTACGAAAGCGAATATTCCGCCCACAATTACCACCCATTGCCAGTGGTGATCCACAAGGCTTCTGGGGCCCACGTTTGGGACCCTGAGGGAAACGAGTACTTGGACTTCCTCTCCGCCTACTCCGCCGTCAACCAGGGCCACTGCCACCCAAAGATTGTTGGTGCCTTGGTTGAGCAGGCCTCCAAATTGACTTTGTGCTCCAGAGCATTCTCTTCCGACGTGTTTGGCGAGTACGCCAAGTTTGTCACCGAGTTCTTCAACTACGAGATGGTTTTGCCTATGAATACCGGTGCCGAGGCAGTCGAGACCGCATTGAAATTGGCCAGAAGATGGGGTTACGTCAAGAAGGGCATCAAGGAAGACGAGGCCATCATCTTGTCTGCCGTGGACAACTTTCACGGAAGAACATTGGGTGTCATTTCCATGTCCACTGATCCAGATGCCACCACCAACTTTGGCCCATACTTGAACGGCGTGGGTCCTCAGATTCCGGGTGAGCCAAAGGGTACCTTGTTGAGATACGGTGTCATTGAAGACGTTGAGAAGGCGTTTGCCAACGCTGGCGACAAGATTGCTGCCATCTTGTTGGAGCCAATCCAAGGTGAGGCCGGTATTGTTGTTCCTCCACAAGGCTACTTCACCAGGGTCCAGGAGTTGTGTAAGAAGCACAACGTGTTGTTGATGTGCGATGAGATCCAGACTGGTATTGCCAGAACCGGCAAGATGTTGTGCTACGAGCACTACGACAACGTCAAGCCTGACGTTGTTCTCTTGGGCAAGGCCATTTCCGGTGGTGTCTACCCCGTCTCGGCCGTGTTGTCCTCGAAGGACATCATGTTGACCTTGTCTCCAGGCTCTCACGGCTCCACCTATGGTGGTAACCCATTGGCCTGCGCTGTTGCTATGGCAGCCTTGAAGGTTGTCAAGGACGAGAACTTGGTCGAGAGAGCACAGACTTTGGGTTCCTTATTGCGCACCAAGTTGGAGGAGTTGAAGAGCGAGTCCGGCGGCATCATCTCCGAGGTTAGAGGAAAGGGTCTATTGTCTGCTGTTGTCATTGACGAGTCCAAAGCCAACGGCAGAACTGCCTGGGACCTCTGCTTACTCATGAAGAACCACGGTGTCTTGGCCAAGCCTACTCACGACAACATCATCAGATTGGCTCCTCCTTTGGTGATCTCTGAGGACGACTTGTTGAAGGGTGTGTCTGCCATCAAGAAGTCTTTGGTGGACTTGCCCAACACTCCTAAGGCTGCTCACTAAGCGCTCGATGCGTACACAAATTGGGAATACGGACTTTAAAAAATCAATGGCTAATAATCGATGTTAATCGTCTATTTCTAAGCGTAGTTACTTTGCGCTCGATAAATGCACTTTCAATCTTCCTCGTCGCTCGCGCCTCTTTCTCCAGCAATCTCTCCCAATGCAGCCAACCTTCTTCTCTTTTCAACTTCGGTTTCGTCCGGCAAACTCTTGGACTCGTCAGAATCAGTGGGATCAAACAGATGGTCCAGCTCTTGAGATGCAATAGAAGGGCTCCTGTGAACAGGAGGACTCTTCCTTGGCGGTCTGTTGGAGATGCTAGGTGACAATAACTGGCCAACATCTTCACCCACAGGTTCCAAACCAGGCTTCGTCAGGGCTTGCGCAGGGGCATTGGACGGTTGACTGTCCTTCGTATTAATTCCGACCATCGACAACGCCTTGTTGACAAGCGTACTAGACCTCGACCGTGTCTTATTCTTGATTGGATGCTTGTTGACTCTGTATCTTCTGACGATCTCCCCATCCTCGTTCTCAATCGCAATAAGGTTGTCAACCCGGTGGGCGAAGTACTTCTTCCTATTGCTCTTTCTCACAATGGCCCTCTTACCAGGTCCACTCAAGGTTCTACTCAATCTTTCGCCGAGAGACTCCGTTTGGTCCTCGTTGTCCAGCGAGGCATCTGAGAGAACAGAGAACTGCGACATGTTTCTCCTCAATGAATCCATCGAGTGGATGCTCACGTCCAGACGAGAATCAGTAGACTTTCTCTTTGGTAGCTGATCAAGCGACACCGTATCGATGATCTCGCCTTGGTTGTCCTCGATGATGACGCGCAGGCCCTCCTGGTACACCGTGGCTTCAATACTGGTGCGGTCATTCATGTCGCTCAATTTCTTAGACACCTTGCGTTTAATGTTTTCCAAATTGTCCTCTGGAACATTAAATTGAAGGTCAATATTCTTGGATTCATCAGATCCGTTCACCGTAGCGCTTTCTGGAGACGAGCCAGTCTCCGGTCTGGGCAGAGCAACCCTACCGAGCTGTAGAACCGCGGTTTCAGGGCGTTGTCTCTCTGCTGGTCCAGCCCCAAGATCAAGTTCTTGAGGTGGCAGGGGTTTCTGGTGTCTAGACTTCTTCTTGAATCCCTTTCTCCTTGCTCCACCCGCAGGACGCACTTTCACTCCACTGGTTTCAACGGTGTTCGTTCTGGGCATGTTTGGCACACTGTCGTCATCTTCATTAGTTTTGGTATCAATTCTGTGCAACGAGTAAGAAGTCGAGGTCTTTTCGAGCTTCTGCAAACGGGACATCCACGAAGGTCCCTGGTCTTGTGTGTTGGTGACGGTGAACGACATGGTGATAGCCATTCTGTTCAATCTCTTGCCCAAGGTGAGCACAGCGACAGAGGAGCCGTGAACAATAATGGAGGTGACGACAATGAAGCAGATGATAGGCCAGATAGCGTAGATGAGCTGGTAGTGAGACATGTTGGGGTCGAGGGCTTCAAGCGGGGTGTGTTCGGTAGTGTAGTGGTCCTCGAGATCCTTACGGGCCAAAATGGCTGCGAAAATGGCCCCCACACCGATAGGACCAAAATGGCCACAGAAAAATGCCTCTCTCCATGATTTGATGTCCGGAGTAAACGGCTTGAGGGCAATCACGGCAGGGATTCTTCTCAAGAAAATCACCACCACTGCCAACACCACCAATCTCCATACATTGAGGCCGAGGGCCGAGTTGTTGAAGTCAGCCCAAGGCACAATGGAGCCGAAGTAGACGAAAAACGCTAAGTTCAACACCAAGTCGATGACGGTGGACACATGCGATTCCTCGGTCTTTCTGGCAAAGGCACCGTTCCAGCCAAAAGCCGTGCCTGCAGCAAACGACACCAAGAGGTCGTCCACGCCCAACATAGAGCCAATGCCAGCGCAATTGAAGGCCAAGAATACAAAGATCGCCAAAAACGACTCTCGGTCGATCAACTTTTTCCCCTCTGCAAAGGTTACGGCTTTGCGCAAAGTATAGCCAAGAAACACTCCCAACAACGTGCCAAAGAAACACTCCCACAAGACGGTGAGCAAAACCCAGTCCTTGATGGTTTCTCCCGGATGGCCCTTGTATGTGATCAACCCCAATGACAAGTAGATGAAGGGAAATGCCATGCCGTCGTTACATCCTGACTCGGCCGTCAACAAGTTTCTCAAGTGGCCTGGGACACGTTCAGCAAACTTGCCCTTACCCACGACTGCGGCAGCCAACACAGGGTCTGTTGCCGTGACACAAGCAGACACAAGCAATGCAGAAGGAAAGTCAAAATGCGGAATGAGAATCCACACAAAAAGCCCCACCACAAGCCAACCACAAGTCATCACGGGTAGCAAAAGGATGGCCACCGAGAGCCAATGCTTTTTCATGTACTTTCGAGGCAATTCGACCGCCACGGCAACAATCTGAATACACAAAACTATGCGACATATCTCCAAAGTGATCTCATCGGTGTTTCCCCAGGTGACGGGGTCGAACCACCCGAGACAATGCGGACCCAAAATGAGTCCGGCGATGGTGGCCACCGTAGCCTCGCCAATATAAAGTTTTTCTTTAACAAAGAGCGAGGCTAGCGAAAAGAGGGTACAGAAGATGCCAAGACAAGCGTAAGCAATATGAGGCTTGTTAATCTGAAGTTAGTAGGAGGAAAAGAAAAGGGAAAAGGGGCAAGGCGAGACGGCGAAGTCCGCCCGATAGCCAAACATACCTCAAGCTGCTCCCACATTGTGGCAGAAAAATGGTAGACAATAGAAGTAGTTGGTGGTGATGATTACGCCAAGGTGTGCAGGAAGGCAAGATAGCAGTCTAAATAATTTCTTGAACGCCCACGGTATTTTCTTGGCGGAGATCCGGATGCCTGTGGGAGACTCAAATTATTAGCAAATTGCTCTTCTAAGTGCATAGAAGCCTGATTTTTTTTTTCTATCTGATTATTTTTCGTATAAATTCCCCCTTCTATTGTCTTGGCTCTACTGCCCGATGCTCCTGTCCTTATCTCGCCCGGGGTCCCGAATATTGGATTTTTAGGGTTCACAGCATACTGGGCATTTAGTGGGCTTACAGAAAACGTGATGACTGGCGACGTTCAGCGAATACCGCATTTTGTGGTTGGAACATTTGCCTGGAATCATTTGAGATAGGCCGATAGACCTCGACAATCTAGGTGCTGATGGTTGGTACTGCATACAAAGCAACACTTGTCTTCCTTAAGCTCCCAAGGCCAGGATCAGAAGACCTTATACGATAGGGTTGGACGGAAGGGAGAGCGAGCGGGATCAATTCCATGAAGCCGTAAAGTCGAACACGGGGCAAACGACTGGGAAGCAGCCGTGTGCTTTTTAGTCACGTGCATACATCCTCCACACTAGTAGATACCACTTGCACTGATAGATATCACCATTCCGCCATGCACTCCCAGAAGAACCTCCAAAATGACGGAATGTGGGTCATAGGGTACGGCTCTCTCATATTTAAACCACCTCCTCTCTACCTGTTTCGCGTAACTGGCACTCTCAAAGGGTTCATTCGAAGGTTCTGGCAGTCGTCTTCTGACCACAGAGGAACTCCCGAAAAGCCAGGGCGAGTGGCCACTCTTGTGTCGCTAAAAGATCTTCAGACACACTCCAGATTCCACAATGACTTGCATGTGTATGAGTTGAACAGCACCCATCGTGAGACGTCGTTGGCTTCAGCCTCTGCCATCAATCTTGAAAAGAATAAGTCAATTGAAGATGTCAGCGTCTCCATCGCCAATCTCACCGACGACGACTTGCAGGTGTGGGGTGTCGCATACTACATTGCCCCAGAACATGTCAACGAGATGAAAGAGTATCTAGATGTGCGAGAACAGGATGGATATTCCTCCCACAAAATCCAATTCCATGTGCATTCGGTGCCGGAGATTACGCCAGAAATAGAGCAAGTTCTTAGCAAGATTCCTCACAATCTGGACGACGATTTGGTGATCGAATCCATGATCTATATTGGAACCATTGACAACGAATCGTTTGTGGGTCCGGAGGACATTGAGAAGACTTCTGACGTGATCAGAACTGGAAGCGGACCCAGTGGTGCCAACTTTGAGTATTTGCACGAGATCACCACTGCTGTACACAATTTGGATCCTCTTGGCAGATCTCGAGACTATTATTTAGAGGATCTTACTCGACTTGCGCAACCATCCTAGACTGGATACACTGATGTCCAAACAATAGACACCATAGGCTGACTTCAAGAACTTACATCCCTATCTCCCAATAATCCATGCTGTTGTATATAGTTGAAAACCCAAGTTTAGGATAAGAATCCTAATGCAAGCTGAAAACCTATTGTACCTGCGAGTAGAGTTCGGAAGTGCTTGTCAAAATCTCCGCAAGACGGTCTACTTCTGACTGCACACCTCTGAATTCTCCCATGGCAGCGTAGTCTCTCACAAGCGGAAATGTGTTCCACTCATGCTTCCCGTCATCAAATGAAGGTGCATCGTAAGGACTACCGAAAAGTAAGTTATAATAACCAATTCGCAGTGGCCGACTGTCCAGGCTCAAAAGGAATGCGTATGCAAAGTTCATCATATTCTCATTGGCTGCTTTTCTAGTTCCCGCCAACATCGCTGGCTCAACTGATGACGTGCTCTGGATAAATTCCTTCCAATGAGTTCGGAATTCGTGAAGCTCGAGAAAGTTTTGGCGGAACGTTTCAATGGCTCTCTCAAGGTTGCTATAGTCCACGCGAGCATCAGACGAGAAAAACTTGAGCTTCTCGTTGACATAACTCTCCAAGTCCTTTAGGTAGCGGCCCAAATCTCCCGCCAATCCGACGAGGTCAAACGGCAACACGGGATCTTCTGCCAAGCGTAGCCCAACACGAGCCAAAAGTTCCACAATCTGCATATGTTCCAGCATGGAATTGTCAAGTTCTTTCTCGAAGCTGCTGAAGCTATCGAAAGTAGATCCGCGAGGGACAGTCTTGCCCCTAAACCCAACATCCAAACATGGGTAGTTCAACCGATTGATGAATGGAATATAATTCTTGTATTCCACCAAATTGTTGGAGAAAATGTCATTCTCACCATGCTGAAATTTGTAAAGATCGTATAAGCTAGTCATTCCGCCCTTCTTCTTCTTTTGTTCATCTGTGAGATCAATGTTTCGGAGCTCATCCCTAATGACTTCCAGAAACAAAGGATTGGTAAGGATAGTCAATACATCTCCGGTAGCAATATCACCGACATCGATGTATGCATATCCTTCTTCCATAAGTTGCTTTCTCTTCTCCTCCAACCATTCTCCCGACCCTGCCAAATTGTATTCGGTAGCATCGAAAGAAACAAAGTAGATAGACCTCGAGGGGTACCAATCGAAACGTCTTTGTAGAGACGTGAACACTTTGACTAGCTCCAACAATGTTGCAGTTCCACTAGCCGAAGTGGCTGCTCCGTAGCTCAAAGAGTCTCTAGCAGCACCGAAAATGATGCCCTTGTTTGCCTGGTCTCTGCCACCGATCGAGCCCACAACATTCCAAATCAGATGAGTATTTCTTTCCTTATTCAGAATGCTCATTTTCAAGGAAACTGAGCTGTCGCCAGAGAACTTTCCGTCACCATAAGCTGCACCGGAATTTCCAAGCTTCTTGATCAAGACTTCTCCGTCCTTCCATGAGATTGGAATGGACGGAATCTTGGCGGTAATATCGGACTTTTGCCAGTTCTCGCTACCAAAATAGCTGGAATGAGATGACCATCCCGGAGTCAAAACGTCCCCATAACTGACTCTGAAGTTACCGACGTTTTGTCTCTGAATCAAATCATCATGCTTTTCACCCGCCCAGTCGATGGATGGAGAAACAAATATCACAGCTTTGGCGCCGAGCCGAGTGGCGGCATGCACCTTGTTCGATTCCGGAGTCACACCACCATACCTTATCAAAAGGATGGCTTCCTTCACCGATACATGGGCGTCTTCCAATTTTTGGAGATCTTCTGGGTCACCGTAGTTCGCGTAGACGTATTTGGCCTCGATTTCTCCATTGGTATTTGGAGAGGTGGGGTTGAAGGCCAAATTCTGCATGTCCTTGCTATTTCCCTCCGATAGCGTGGCCGAGAAAGATCCATCGGCCAACTTGACGTACGTGCTATCCACACTTGGATAGTTAAGGAAGCTGTCGAGCTGGTGGAAGTCGATCAGCTGCATGCCATTGTTGTGGAAGTATGTCTCGACGTATCTCGCCAAAGCCAAGTCTCCAGTCGTGCCGGCCATGTGAGGCATCGATGAGAGATACTCTATGTTCTCCTTGAGGGTGGCGGCCTCGATATACTGTTTGACGGAGTTCCCTAGCATTTCCACGTCGAAGAATTTGCCCGAGGAAAATGCTCCGCCACTGGCGCCGTTGACGCCATCGCTGTTTTCGCTTCTCGTCACGAGGTACATCAACAAAATGACAAAAAACACATAGATCAACCGTTTCACCACCAATGGGTTGCCCAACTTCAAGATGGACAGCTCGTATTTCATATTGAAGTAGTTATACCCTTCGTATATAGGGTCCCAGTACCGCGAGAGCGGCGCGCCCATTTTGTCCTTAAAGATGTAGACGAACTTTCGGGTGGCAAACAACGCTCTCTTGGCCAAACTCTCGCGCTTGAGTGGCTCGTACGATTCATCTTCCTCGATTTCAAATTGTTCGAGAGGCGGGCCCGAAGTGAACACGTCGCCCTCCGGAGATCCGGAATCGTCATAGGCTGGCGGAAACGCCGGCATCTGGCCGTGGGAGTTCTGACCGCCCGAATGTAGCTGCTGGTACAGACTCATGGTGTTGAAGTAGCGAGTCGTAGTGGTTACTATGGAGTTGGCTGTGTGAAGGTAGATAGATAGTTCACGTGACTTGCAGAACAACCGGGTTATTCTTGGCGAAAAAGAGAAGAGTGTGGTGGGAAGAAGGGAGGCGAGGAAGAGAGGCAAGAGGCGGAGTGTGTTTGCGCGATGATGGAATTTCTGGGTCGACTTTGATGTAATGTGGCATTAGATGGTTTTCGATGGTATGTGCGCAGATGGAGATATAGAGTGGAGGTAGTTAGTGGTTTGAATTTTGATGGGTATGATTATTTTGTTAGCGAAGAATTGTGTAAAAATGCGGGAGTAGTTTATGAATGATGTAGGAATAGTCTTGAATATGTGACGAGATTCTGTCTTAGGGTGGTGGTTGCGGACGAATCCGTGGTGCAATAGTTTCCTATGGACGCCTGTACACTGTGAACTCTTAGCGAAAGTACTATCTGCTTAGCGAACTCTCCACAATAGCATATGAAAAGTAACTATGGAAGCAGGATTTTGAGACTCATCTCGAGGTGTATCAATTAATATCTCGAGGCTTATCATTAAATTTCTTGAGACTTATCATTAAAAATCTTGAGGCTAATTGCATTTGTAGCGAGTTCTGAGTCAATATGTCGGGGCCTTCGCGAACTACGGGGGACAATCACACAATCACGAGCTATGGGAATCTCCCCTTCATGACGGAAAGACCCAATTTCAAATCTGCAAGTGTGTTCCAAAAAAACGAGACGTTCGTGAACCTCTCAATTACAAAGGTTCCAAGCTTTTAACCGAAGATTTTCACTTAAAAGACACACTTCGAAAATCACTTCTATACTGCGAATCACTGCTAGGACTCCACGAACTATTTCCCATCCACGGCTCAACATGAACATCATACCATATACTTTCCTTCATCGAGTAAGTGCCAGATCACATTAACAATCACGTTAACAATCACCTTAACCCGTTACCTCAACGCCTTTTCTCAAATTTCTCTAATCACAACTCGACTACTTAAATCTCACCAGGCCAATCTCCTGCAGTACCAGCACGTTTTCTTGTTCAATCTAGCCCGCCGGGTAAAGAACGCCAACGCTAACCACTTTTCCTCCCGTCACATAGCTGATATCCCCAATATGCTAATTCCGCTCAACTTACGATGAGCACCCCCAATCAAGACGGCCCGACGCCCAAGTCAAAGCATCCCAAGAACTCAAAGAAGAACAATGACTACCAGTCACTTAACAACGACGTCTCGCAACGGTTCGAGACCCACCTCAAGAACTCCAGAAAGCTCAACGGAAGCTCCCGGAAAAATCAGATCTCCATCAGCCATTTGATTGAGTTCCTGCTGTACAGAGATCTGCCTGAGTATCACCAGCAACATCACCGCCACAGACGAAACTCGGGCAATGCCGCCCGCAACAGAAGACCTCGGTTATACTTGCACGGAATGCGGTTTATCAACGTCAACTACAAGTTTGTTGTCGACTGCCGGAAGCCATACAAGACGCAACAGTTGGACCCGAATGTTCCAGTCGATACTGAAGATATTCTTGAGATCATAGTGCCTCGCGGAAACGCATGCCCCATTTGTCTTTCAGAAGACTTGGTTGCACCTCGAATGATCACTTCGTGTGGCCACATCTTGTGCTTGACCTGTTTGTTATCACTATTGGAGAGCGAGGTGCCTGTCCACAAAAAACAGGAAAGCAAGGTGATTGTCGAGAAGTATAGAGACTGTCCATTGTGTGGATCGATTATTCGAAAGCACGACGTGAAACCTGTGCGGATTGACAATGTAGACGAACGGTTTGAGGTCCCCAAGATCCACGACGAGGTTGTCCTAACTCTTATGACGCGAAAGTCAGACAAAATCGTGCCTTTGCCCAGCCACTTGGAACATTTTGGTGATGCAATTGACGTGTTTCCTTGGGCTTCACAGCAGGAGCCTAATCTACTGGAGTATCTGAGGTTCTTCAAAGGAGACTTGAGCTATGTTGTAGCCATGCACGAAAAGGAAAAGAAGGACATTCTCGCACAGTATGAATTGGACAAGGAACTCTATCAGGATGACGGCAAGTTTGTAAAGCTTGCTTTGAGCAATATCAATGAGGACGTCTCCAAATGGTCACTGAAGTTCAGCGAGGATATCCCGCATTCTCGATTCGACGACCGTGGTTCTTTGTCTACCACTTCCAATACGCTATTCTACTACCAGAGTGGATTCAAGTCATCTACCACGTATGTTCTCTCGCCGTTGGATATGAAGGTCCTTAAGTCCAGTTACAATCAGGACTATTCACAGTTGCCAAGTTCTGTCATTGCCAGGGTCGAAAATATCAGGTTCGAAGAGCTCACGGCAGAGACAGTATCCAGCAAGTACAAGTTTTTGTCGCATTTGCCCCAGGGCGCCTCCATTGGGTTTATGGAATGCAACTGGAAGAATAATGAGTACATCACACAAGAAACATGGGACACATTCAAAGCGGATCTCGAAAAAAGGTCCAGGCAGTCACTGAAAAAGTTGAAAATGGAAGAGAAGAACCGCCGCAGAGCGATTACCCAAGAAGAGAAACGGGCCCGGGATTTCATCGAAAGAGAAAACAATGGAAATAATGACGACTACCCCAGATCGAGCTACGATCATGACTGGATGCCTCCTGCATCGTTTGGAAGCTTGACCATCTCAGACCACCGAGAGTTGCCTGTGTTGAGCAGTGGAAACGCCCAATCGTCTACGAATACGAGCGACCACAGCTCAGATGAGCCTCCTGCCATGCAGAAGACTGTGTGGGGAACACAAATTCCTAAATCTGAAATGAAGAACGTTGATGGAGACGACGAGCACGACTGGGATGCCGAGATGATGATTAGAAGAGCTCGCGAGGAGATGGAGAGGAGCGAAGCAGAAAAAGGACCCGGAAAGAAGAAGAAGAAGAAAAAGATCGTCTTGCTTTCCTCGGGATCAGCGTGGGCATGACATCAGAAATGTCTATTACCGAATATCACTTTCAAGTAGTACTTAATATTACGATATATTATGAGGGTATGATGTAGTTGTCGTCTGCAAAGACCAAGAGGACATCAACAACGCACGAAAATCACTACAAAAAAAAGAAAAATTTAACAAAAGAAAAAAACGTATATAAACCTCATTCGAAGACGATATCCATTCTCAACCAAAAGGGCATTGAAACTGATTTGAGTACGACCCAGTTGTCCAGTTATCCCACCGACCTCCACATATTCTGTCGCGCACAACTGAACACCTACTCAACTACCATGTCTACATTCAAAAAGGTCAACCTCAAGTATGTAAACCATGCACAAATTCCATAACCACCTTCTAACAATAGTTCTGTCAATGACTTGAGAAATGCCACCGATGAACACCTCCCGCTCACATTCGCCGAATTAGGCTATGACCAGTCGTTCACCTTGATAGACACCAAACTCGCCTTGGGCTACCTGACGGTGGCCATTGCAGGTATCTTGTTCTACATGGACAAAAAGCTCTCATTTAAGGACACCTATTACTATGTGATTGCCTGTGTGGTGTTGTACGGTATCATCTCCGCCATCTTGTACTACTACACTTCTGGTCCACAGAAGAACAACAAGTATATTGGGTTTAATGACTCCAAACAGAGGATACTGGTGGACACGTGGACATCCAAGTACGATCCCATCTACCACGTGAAGATTGTTTTGAACGACGACGTGGATAGTGCCATTCTTGTGACTATACCCTTCACGAAGTTTTATGATGCGTTCGGCTTCTACAACCAGGGAGAATTCACAGCATTGATCAAAGAGGCGTTGGAGAAGAAGAGTGAGTAGGTGGGTGAATAGGAAATAAAGCAAAAAGGGCTTGTGTATGTGGAGTCGTAGAGAAAGACGAGTTGTAGAGAAAGACGAGTTGTAGAGAAAGACGAGTTGTAGAGAAAGACGAGTTGTAGAGAAAGACGAGTTGTAGAGAAAGACGAGTTGTAGAGAAAGACGAGTTGTAGAGAAAGACTGGTCGTAAAGATCAAAAAGCATGGAACACTTTAGGTGTCACTACATTAACGATGACTCAATTGTCTGCTATTTTTTCATCCATCTGTGAAAACCACCGGCACCAACATTGCACTACCGATGGTAGAACTTTGACGGCCGGTAGGAAGTTCGTGTAGAAAGGCTCGCTTAGTGTTCCGGACTCTCCCCTCGATACCTTGGCCACTATGCACTTTGCCAAAGAAATGTGGTTGACCAATGGAGCGAAAAGCGTTCTGGAGGGCAGCACGTCCTTGAACATGTCGGTGGTGAGCTGACCCGGTGTAACCAAGAGCATGCTGATGTTCTTATATTGACGAAGTTCGGTGGCCAAACTCTCGTGGATTTGCGTGGTGGCAGCCTTGGAAGCAGAATACAACAGCAAGTTTTTGGGGCCAAGCGCCCCGAGAATAGACGATACCGTCACCACGGAGAGTTGGCTCTTCTTGTGGAACTTCAAGTGGTTCCTGACAACTCGCTTCAACGCCGTGATGTGCGCAAAAGTGTTGACATTGAACAGTTCTAAAACAAACTCGTCGGGCATGTTTAGCAAGGGCCCACTGTAGCGGACGCCGGCGTTGCTGACCACGACAGAAAGATATTTATTTTCATTTCGAAGTTGGCGAATCGTAGCGTCGATTCGGCTCCTTAACGTGGCTTGCGACGCTACATCGCAGCAACAAAACTCCACTCGAGAATCAAACTTGAATCGAGGCTGTTGGATGTCCAAGATGATCACGTTTCCCACTTGGTGGTCGTAGACAAGACTCTTGACAATTTCGAGTCCTAAACCACCCAGTCCTCCGGTGACCAAGGCCACGTCATCTTTTCCTAGTGGTTTCCAATTGGCCGGAATCTTGTGTATCTCATTGAGAATGGCTACGATTTCTGCTGCTGTGAATGTCACATATACAAGAACGAGAAACCAGTGAAATCGAGAGTAGAGACTGGAAGTTAGTAGACAGCGGTAATGGAGGGCCAGAAGCGAGGGAACGTACCATAGTAGAAAGATGAAGAAATATCCCCACCAACGATGCTGCACCCCAATTTGCACGAGAGTGTCTATGCTTGGAGAATAGTGCATTAGTTGATGTGGAGCGCACTGTTAATATAGATGCAGATTGGAGATGGAGTTGAGGACTCATGATGAGGAAAAAGCGAAGGACTGGAATTCTCAAGTCGGAAATAAAAGTCATTCTACCTTGTGAATTTTCGTTATTTCGTTTCTTCCCTCTCTATGTTTTTGCCCACCTTGTCTTGTTGTACACCTCTTTTCTTGTTGTACACCTCTTGTCTTGTTGTCCACCTCTGTCAGTCTTTTCTAATTACCTACTTCTCAGATTCACTTATTCCTGCCCTTTTTCTATTAAACCTCTATGCCTAGCACTCCTATGCATTATGGTCCCGGTCGTAGTCGTATCCCCTAGCTACTCCACTACGTCCCTCTTCCACCAATGCACCTTCACTGTCTTCATCTTGCCAATCGCTTCCCAACCCAGTCCATTCTCTCGTTTGCAAATGAGCAGCCGACGTCGAGTAAGTTCCTCTCACAGCGACTGCCGAAGAAAGCTTTTTCACCAATGCTCCAGGCTCCTCCTTTTCGTCCTCTTCCAGGGTGATCTGAAGGTGCTGAATTCTGTGCAACGGCCGTGCGTTACTCACGTATTGGCCCGTCACCGGGTTGAACTGTGGCTCTCCGTCTTCGTCGAGGTGCTTCTCTTCATTTTCGTGCTTCTCTTCAGTCCCGAGCTTTTCATCGTTTGTGTCGTCCTCCACCTCGAGATCTTCAAGAATGCGGTTGAAGTCAGTCACCCACTTGCCTGTCCACGAAACCTCATCGCTGAGCGCCAAAAGCAACTCGTACGGCGTGACTATCGGCTTGAAATACTCGCTTGTTTGGTCCAAAATGATTCCCTGATGATCACACCCGAGAATACACCACATGTCGATGGCATCGAAGTTGGCCAACTTGGCGACATTGGGCTTGCCCACAACAAAAACATAGTGTTTTTTCCCCTCGTCTCTGATCTTCTTGCTGATTCCATTGACCATGCTCTTGGTGTTGGCCAAAGATAGCGTATTGACGAGAATGCCAATGGTGCCTGCGGCTCGGGCCATGTGCATGTACCTGTAACGACGCATCAAGTTGGGGAATGGGCCCTGGGTCACTCTGTTTGATATCGGATCAAAAACGCTCACCGACTGGAACTTGGTTGTCAATTGGAGAAGACGTGGCGGCTCGGGCTGCGAGATGTGGAACAATTCATATGAAGCGAGCACCTCATCAAACAGAGTGTTTATGCCCGAATCGGAGCCACCCTCAGAAACGTCATCTGAAATGATACCGTCGAACACTCTGTTCATCGACCTGAGGGCATTTTGACTGGCATCCGTGGGCTTGTATCCGAGTACTTTGGTGTTGGGGTCCTTCACATCCAAGTCTGCCACAATAACCGAATATTCGGGTAGTCTCAGCGCAAGAGACGCCAACAAATGCGTATGTGGAGCATCTGCCATAAGCACGATCTTGGAGTTTGCAAATTCCTCCAATGGGTACCTTTCTGTGAAGGCCAGAACGAGTGATTCCATGTCAATGGCCGGTTTGCCAAAGATGTAGGCGGACTTGATGGAAGCGGCCGGATTCAAGCATGCTTCGCCAAAATGAACCACAAGGTCTCCGTTAACATGCTCAGCGGCCACCTCATCAATGCAACACGATGAGTACGATGTGTCTGCGAGAATCCAGATTCTCTGCTTGTCGGATGGACTTGAATTCGAGTCAGCACCACAACAATTCTGCGAGCAACTGGGCTCTTTCGTACACAGCTGGCTGTCTGGTCCATTTTCATCCACTGTTTTATCTTCCACGCTCAACCCTAGACGTTTCTGGACCTCCTGAGCAATAGCAGCAGAATCACATACCAAAGAATCTGGGAACTGAAAGGTAATTCTCTTGTACTTGAGATGCTCCACACCTTCCAGATCAGTATATTTCTCACTCAAAAACTCCACAAGCTCGTCGAGACTGTAGTACGCATAGAGTTTCTGGAGATAGTTGTCGCCGGCCAAATGGTGGAGATGACTTCTGTTGGCCTCGGTCTTTTCGACTTTAGCGTATGTAAACGTTTGTTCGTCCTGGTGGGTGGACAACGCAGGCGCCAATATGTCACTAACAGGCATTATTCCTAAATTAAGCTTTGTTATGTGATTTAATTTAGTTATATGAAAGTAATCAAGTGTATGATAAGTTTCTAAACGGACTGCACTTCCTTTTCTTGAGATGGTCTTCGCGAACTTCTCTCCAGTTATTCTGCCCACTGCGCAGACACCGGCCGGTACACCACCACCGATCCACTCACAATATTACCCAAAACGTATTCACCCTTTCTCACAACACGCACACCTTGAACGTTCTGCTCGAGCACTAAGATCCGCTCGCCGATTTTATCAACCACCACCGAGGTGTGGTCGGGATCTCCTGCGGTCTGAGTGGACCCACGGGCACGATCTTCGAATTTCGCACTGGTGAACTGTAGAATATCTCCCTTCCTAACTTGATCGTGTGGTCCATTATCAGTGACCATCCCTGTAGGTTCTCCGTGGACTTTGAGGATAGGGTATCCATGGTGGTAGTAAGTAGACACAAATGCGTGCTTTCCGCATCCTTTTTCAAGAGCATACTTGGCCAAATCCCAACACTCTCCCGTACCCACCTGCTTGCCCTCATTGTGCGAACACCAAGCTGCCACGTAATTGCCAAATTGAGTGCTGAACGCAACTAGCTCTGCGGTGGTAAGTGGCTTGTTGATGATTGGAGAAGGTACAAACTTGGTGATTTCACTGGTGGCCGTTGAAACATCGTTATTCGTCCAGGTGATCCTGTAGGTGACCTTGGCCAAGTCTTTGAGCGTCACCAGCAAGTCTCTAGAATGGTCTGAGAAATTTCCCATCGGCGTCGTTTTAGTGGCGTACAGGTACGACGTTGAGTAGTTCAAGCCCACCAAATCCTTGGGAAGTTGAAGAGGGGAGGTGGTGTTAGCAAACCACCCGGAAGAAAGTTCCAAATCCAAATCTGGCGGTGACGTAGCTGATGCTGGAGGAAGCGCGGGTGCCCGGTTGTAGTTTCTGGGTGGTGGAGGTGGTGGTGGAGGAGTTGAAGCATTCTCCTGTCTTTGAACCGAGGTCGGTCTTGATGGGAGAGGTGCCGGTGACCGTCTTGGCGAAGGAACGCTGGGTACAGCAGGCGACTCCACGACCTGGGGTTTCCGCTTGACAAGCGGCTTGGGCTTCACAGGAAGCTCCTTTTTCTCCTCACTCAATTTTGAATGCAATTTAGCAGGCTTTGGAGGCGGCGCCTTTGTCAGTTTTGAGAGTGACTCCACGGATGGACCTGTTGGAAGTGCTAGTGGCACCCCAGCTTCTGGGGAACCGCGTATTGGAGTTGAAGGTGGTTTGATCTCCGAAAAAGTTTCAGGCTTCTTTCCCACTGCTGGCTTGGAGGGTTTTGGTGGAGGAGTGTTCATTCCCGTTGATTGTGGAGATTTTGATGCATTGACGGAACGTAACTGGGCGATCTGTGCAGCAAAGTTTGGCACACCACCCGAGGATGCAATGCCTGAGGGCTGTACTTCTTCTTCCTTATCCTGATGCTTCTGTTCCAAATCGTAGGGAGGCGGAGGTGATGAAGGTAATTCGTGAGGAGCATTACCGCTCAAATTTGATCCGATCCCACTGAACAGTGGCTTTGGAGGTTTCACAGGCTTCGAAGGTTTGGGTGGAGGCACTTTCTTCGAATCCGATGCTGTAGGAAGTGGTGATACCGAAATAGCTGGTTTGGGTTGTGACTCACGACAAGGAAGCTTCTCTTGGTCATTTCCTCTGTAAATCCGAGGAGGTGGCGGCCCGAACTTATTGACATCGATATCAACAAACTTCACAGGCTTAATCTGAGTCTGACCATTGGAGTCAGGATGTGCACCGGTAGCATCAGGAGTGGTAGAAACAGCAACTTGAGAAGCGACTCTATTGGTCGAATCTCTTGACGGCAACGAAGGAACCGGGCGAGTGTTGGACGGTGGTGGGGAAGCTATACTTGGAGAAATAGCAGGACTACCCGAAGCCATCGCCGGCTTTGCCCCAACTCTAACAGGGGGATTCACTCGGTCCTTCCTAACAGGCGGAAGAGCAAACTGACTAGCATCTGGCGCAGGCTTAGGAATGTACCTCTCCTGGCCATTCTCACCAATCTCGTAGTGACCTGCCTTGGTGCTCTTTGCGTACAGCTTCGGGGCATCGGCTTCTGGACCAACGACAGCTGAAGGTGGTTGTACTGCAGCTGATGGAGCCGTGGGAACTGGAGCCGCCATATTTCCATATTGAGCATGAGAGCCTTGTGGCTGGATGGGGAGTTGTGGATTTGCAGGCTGGGCTGGAACCTGTGGTTGCACTTGAGGCTGGATTGTTCCTGGAGCTTGATAGTACACCGGCTGAGTTTGGGGAGTCTGAATTGTGGCAGTTCTCGATGGGATCGAAGGGGGATCTTGGTCATGGCCGGGGGCTTGAAATTGTCCAGATTGAGCTTGCTGTGGTTGAGCTTGATAAGGTTGAACTTGCTGCGGTTGAACAACAGGCTGTGGTAGTGGTTGAGCTTGCTGTGGTTGAGCTTGCTGTGGTTGAGTCTGCAGTTGAGCAGGTACACCCTGAGAGGAGTTCAGCTGGCCAGTAAAATTATTGAGCGAATTCAGAAGCTGGTTCTTAAATTGGTCCTGAAGATTATTCTGCAACTGTGTCTGGAACTGCAGAGTCTGCGCCTGCCGTTGATGACCTGGTTGAGTCTGGGCCTGGGCCTGCTGTCCTTGCTGAGTTTGTGTCTGTCCTTGCTGACCCAGGCTCAGCTGCCCCTGCTGACCGTTGTAATTCTGAGCGAACTGATTGGCACTCTGGTTGACCGTCTGGGTGACTGCACCCGACAAGGCCAGCGAAAATGCATTTGTTAGTGCCAGAGGAATCACGTTCTGCTGCTTGGCATTCTGGTTTTGCTGGTTTTGCTGGTTTTGCTGGTTCTGTTGCTGACCAGGAGTGTCCGGAAGTGCTCGAGAAGGCAATTGTGATTGTTGTGGTGGTGGTAGTTGACCATATTGCTGCACCACTGGTTGTACCACTGGCTGCTGAACTGGCTGCACCACTCCTTGCTGAGCCGGCGGAAATTGACCTGGCTGTTGGCCCAGCTGTGGAGCATACTGTTGGCTATAATCTTGCAATTGAGGCTGCTGCTGGTAGGCGGGAGGAGGCACATCTCCTTGGAATTGCTGAACTTGTCCCGGTGGAGCCTGTCCCGGTGCCAATCCCGCAATCTGACCGAGTGGTGCTTGACCCAGTGGAGTTGCTGAAACGCTCAGGTACATCGACCTTCCGCCTTTTGTGGGAACATCATAAGTCGCAACATTTCGTTTTGGAGGCAATGGAAGAGTGCTCAAATCTGCCGCTGGTCCCATTGGTGTTGTGGAAACTGGAAGATCCGACGGAGTCTCTTGGGGTGAGAGACCTTTTCGCTTTGCATCATGGTTCTTATAAGTTTTGTAGCCTGCTTTTCCTAAGGCCTTGGTGCCGTGGCCAATTCCCTTGGCGGTGGCAACTCCAGCTTTTTTGAACGAGTCTTTGTTGTTGTCCCAGAACGACATTAGTGGAGCTGATGAGAGTACAGGAAAGTTGGCTGAGTAGTAGTGAGTGTTCAGTTATCGCGAAAAGCGACAAGACCTTGGTCAACCTGATCGGATGGATATTTTGAGTGGAGACTTGGTGGATACTTTTGTTATGCAATTCTGTAGTGTATTCGTCTCATTGATTTTTTGCTCTCTTTTTGCCTTTTATTATTTTTCTTCTAATGGTGGTCTACTTGCTCTGGTACTTAGTGAGCACTGTATTTTAGCAGAGAGCTCCAATCTTACATACTCTGCTTTTCTACCGAGTCAATTTGCTCAGTAATGGTCATTCGTAGACTAATTTTAATTCTGTACTCTGATTTTCTTGTGTGTATGCTGAGCAGTGGTCTAGTTCACAACCAAAACCAAAAGATAACTCAACAAACTACCTGCTGCCAACCCCACACTCAAGAAAACAGTAGTGAAGCCACCAGCAGCCTCTCTCTCGTCATCATTATCACAATGGTCGCCAACAACCATGAAGCACGACGTGCATAACTGTCCGTTGGACAAGCCAAACAAAAACTGGAGCATCACGTACCAGAAGTCGGAGGGAATGAGCGCCGATTGCCCCTTGGGGTGAACATTGCAAGTCAAAAATAACGGAATAAAAAGCAACCGGCCCACGGAGTACCAGATGAGCACCTTGGGGCTCTGAATAAGAAACTTGGAGTCAGATGCTCCGCAAAGAATACGACCAAGAAGATCACCCAAATTCCACACCAAGTAGATGAAGGGGATGTAGATGCTTTTTTTGAAGAGGAAAAACTTCAGGTCGGTGTTGACGGACTCGACAATAGACGCAAATACCGGGAACAGCAACGTCACGCAGAAAGTCAAGAAGATTGTCAGAACAATCAAGCGAAGCTTCTTCCACAATACACTAAATGGAACGTATTTTTCTTGTATCAACTGTTCGGGCTCCTCGTCGTCTTCTGGATGCTCGCCAGCGTTCTCCTCCTCCATAATCTCGTCCAAGGCCTTGTATATGGCATCTACTCTGTAGTGATTGGTCAAGGCTAGCAAACCCATGGACACTATAGACACCAAACTGGCGGTGATGTAGTAGATGAAAACGCCAAAGTTTTTCTGAACGTAGTAGTCGTCTTCGCCCTCCTTTGCATCGGCCGACTTGATGCCTTTGTCTCCAACCAACAAGATCGATATGATCAATGCTATCGACGGGAGAGTGCCCGCGATAGCCTGCCCCACCATAACAGCATTGGTGTACAACTGGCCAAGCACATTGACCGTAGCCATTGTTCCGTTTTGGGCAAGACAAGTGGCCATAGAACTTATAAGCACCATAAGCATAAGACCACCGAAAAACATCAAGTCGTCCATGCGAATAAAGACATTCAAAATACAAGTAAACGCCATAAACACAAACACGCCAATGGTGATGCCAAGGCCGGCGTTGATGCGGAAGTTATAGTTGACTCCGTTCTGGATCTGTGACAAGTAGTAATTGAAGCAGGTCGACACGATGGTCGACACCGACATCATGGTGGACGAGTACATCTTGACCAACGACTGCAGGTGGACGAATCGGTCGCCATAGTACGCCGAGGCAGAAAGAAAGCAGTTCCATGGCCAAAGAAGAGCAATGCCTATGGTAGTAAAGGTAACATACTTTAACTGAGAAAGAGAGATGCTGACAGGCCCTGCGCGGAACACCACCGGGTCGTGGACGTTGTGATGCGATCCTCGGCGGGTCATATCGTCGAGCTCAATTTGTTCCAGCAACTTGAGGGAAAAGAGGCGGGAATGCCGGCTTTATAAATCTCTGGATGGATTTCGTGGACGCTGATGCGCGCTCGTTATCAGCCTTCTGTGTACCGGATGGTTGTCGATAAGCACCGTACAAGATAAAGGAATGGCCGCAAAAGTTGTAATTGAAGGTTTTTGAAAAATATTTCAAAATTAAATGCAATGGATGCCGTGTATTTGTAGCTATGTCAACGAGGACGCTGAGTTGGCTCTTGCTGGCGGTGATGTGACCGTGACGCCAGAAAGCTCTTCTGTCTTTTCATCAGCGAGACCATATTTGCTCAAAGCCTGGCTTTGTAGGTCGATAAGCAGCCGGATGTCGTCTTCTATGCGAAAAAATAACTTGAGAAGGAGGTAGTTAGGCTCTTTGATGGGAAGTCGAAGCGGAGATCGATCACTGAGCCAGTAGTTTGGGCCGTTGGAGGGGTTGTCGTTCTCGAGGTGAAGTTTCTCAAGCGCTTCCGTCCACTCGTCCACGGTATAGATTTTCGTTGCATCTTCTAGCCCGTCTAACATTACCGTTTGAAGTGCGTCGAGGCGGCCGAGAATGGCGCTGGTCATTTTTTGACGGTCGCGAATGAGAGTGGTGATTCTGTGATGGTCAAGCATGAGTTTTTGGACCTCCTTAGGGTGGCCTGGAGATGCGGACGATGCTGTCGAGATATTGGAGCCGAAGGGCGCTTCCGCTTTTTCCCCATCTTGATCAACCTCGACTATACCTCGAGCTTCTTTAATGTGTCCTGTATCACCAGATCCGGCTTCTTCGACTGCCACCTCGGTATTGTCCAAGTCCTGATGCACTTCTCGTTCCACTTCAACATTCTCTTCCAAGTCCTCCTGGTTGACCTCGTTTTCCACCTCTCGATCCCCAGCGAGCAGCGAGCAGCACGTAAATGCCACTATCCAGTTTCTCCAATTGAGAGCAGCACTAGCAATGGCATCCACACGGTCGGCAAACTCGTAGATGGTATCGCCCACGTTGGAGATCAAAATCGTCATTAAAGGAATAGCGGCAATCGCCCATTGAACGAAGAACGCTCTCCCAAAAGCAGACAGTGGGTGGAAGTCTCCGTATCCAATAGTTACAAGACACAAGAAGCAGAAGTAGACCGAATTGAAGAACCCCCACTCCTCCGTGAAGTGAAAGATGGTGGCACCAACTAACCAGAATAACAAGAAAATGGTGATGGAAAGTAGTAGTGAGAAGTTTGTCTGGTTTATTTTCACTTTCGTTCGCAAAAGTCTCATCTGGCGGAACGACTCTTCTGTGGTCAAATGGACATTCCTTTCTTCTAAACTTTTCAAGAGAGGCACTCTTCTTCTTTCGACATAATGCCAAAATATGCTCGGACCAGCCGATGAGAGAACAACCAGGCGAATCGTCGCAATAATCAAACCCATGATGATGACTCCAATAAATGAGAAAAGAAGTGCGAACACCTTTGCTCCAGCGGTGACAGGCACAATGTCTCCTAGTCCAATGGTCAACATGGACACGGTGCAGTAGTACAAAGATGCACCATACGATAACGGCGGGATGAGATTCGCCATGGCAATTGTGCCCACAGCCTGCCACACCGAGAACGCTATAGTGAACGCCATGAGCAGTCGCTGTTTCTTGTCGAGGTTGAAGGTGGGAGGATACTTATCGAGCTTGTATCCTAAGAAGTTGATAATGAGGATGAGGGAGCAGCAGTAGTACATGAAGGTGGTGAAAACGGCCAACCAGAACCCTTCGGAGCGACGGTAGATGGCATCGTGGCCAGTGAAGTTGCTGTTAGAGATGAGTACCGCAACAAGAAGGAAGCTCGCCGCCAAGATCCAGCAGAAGATCGACACGCTCTGGGTGACCAAGTATTTCATTTTCCCCGAGAAATTGATGAGAAGAGATATGTTTCCCACGATGCCAAGCACGAACGATGTGACGTTGAGAGCAAACACATGGCGGACGTCCCGTACGGCATTTCCGGTGGCCCGCTCGACCCGCCAATGCTCCAAGAGCCCAACCAATGAGATCAAGTTACCCAAGGGAGCCAAGCATGCTGCTACCAACGGAAAGAATGACGATATAAGTAGCCAGAGGATGAAATGAGGCTCGCCAGGCTGAACAGTTAAATTCGTCACGCTGATAATGGGCACGTGCAAGGTATGTTTCAACGCCAACGTAGTTTTGGGAAGTACGGTGAATTCTTTCTTGTGAGACTGGAGTTCCTTTAGCCGGACATAGTATGCGTCGGAAAGCACTGGTTGTAGTTTGTCCTGATACTTGAGCAAGGCATCGCTTCTCAAGTCGCCACCAAGGTTGTTTTGCAGAATACCTAGGGCCCTTTTGGCCGAGGTTATTCGTCTTCGTAGCAAATCTGGAGCCATCAGTATGATTATTAGAAATGTTCGATGCATTGACAGTTCGGCATAGAGGGAAAGCATGGAGAAAGGCAGGGAGAACGGACATGAAGAAAGATACGGGGAAATGGGCTCAAAGAAATAAAAAAAAAAATACAATGATGGATAAGCAATGTTTCAGATTTGGCGGTTTCCGTTGTCTTATTTTGGTGTATTATTTTAGACCTGGCGAGATGTGCTGAGCCCGTGGTATATCGCTTCTAATGCAGGGACTTGGAAAGATTGAGGTAATGCACCTAGCATGGATGTGAAGAATGGCATGGCCAAGGCGATACTTCTCTGTATTCTCTAATTGACTTATAATCAAAGAAAATTGAAGAATATGAGTTGTTCTCTACGACTTCACATTTCTCAATCCGTTTCCGTGGATTGTTCGGAGAATGACATTCTGTACCCTCAATCAACTATCCATCCCAGGAAGTCTCAACGCAGTTCACACTGGCCGGGCAATTCGCTTCCATGCTTCTCCTTCTCCTGTTCTCGTAATTGTAGTTGAAACATTGCTACTTTGCCTGAGTCATAAGACCAATTTATCCTTCGTCAGTAAATCTCACCAAAGTACCATATCTTATCAACAGGCTGTCACAATCCAACCACTCCTTGTCCGCCCGAATCAACGTAAATTTTCTATTTCTCTATGGCGATCGCTTACCTCGTCGATTACATTAATTGCGCGAATTTAGTCTCGATCCATCGTCTTTCTTGATCTGCCCTTTCCAAATTCTATTCAGCAGACTTCAACCAATCAAGGTTCCGGTCCTGTGTTTTCGTGTGTTCAGGTCAGCTCCAGCAATACCTCTCATGTCAATATTCGTCACCTCTCATGTCAAGCTTCTTCCCCTACACTTTCTCTCGTCCAATGCATTCTATTTACAAGTTCTTAATGCGTGCTAAAGTGTGAAAGGAACCTCGTTGCGGGGATCAAGCACATACTTCCTCAAGATGTTTTTGATGGTGTGTGGTTGCAAGTCCTCTGCATTCTTGTTTAGACTAGCCAAAACCTCCTGGCGCTGTGCAGCAAACTCAGAACTCATAAACTTGTCAAGAATCTGCTTGATATGGGCAATTCTGTTCTCCACCACACTCAAGTCCCTTGATACCTCGTTGACCTCAAGCTTTAGAACGGGCTCGGGCGAGGGCCACGATGTGATGCCGTACTTCTGCTTGATTTCATTGATCTGATCAAGAAGTGCCTGCTTGTCGGCCTCTGGGCTCTGGATGGCCTTGGAAATCCGGTCCAAGCTCTTCAAGTCCTCCACCTTCTCGATCGTGTTTTCACTTTCCTTTCTCTTCTGCAAAAATTCCGTGATCTTTGCCTGTTCTTGCTGGGCAACCTTCTCCTTGGCGAATGTCTCGTAAAGCGCAAATTGCTGACCCTTATTGACCTTGATCTCGGCAATAGCAAAGTACTTGCGGGCAGAGATCTTGGGGATCGTCTCGATTCTCACAATATCGCCCTCTTTGCATAAATTTCCTTCGTCGTGCACCAAGTAGTCTTTTCTCTGGATGACTTCCTTGTGGACTCTCTTGTCGTAGGCTTTTGTCTGAACACGAACCTTGACGGTCTTGTTCATTTTGCCTTGGGAAACGACCAAACCCACGAAGTTTTGTCTAGCCATTTTGTATGGTTGGGTTGTATGGTGGAGATTTGTTCTGAAAAAAATTCACTGTGTGTGCGCTAATCATAAAATGTGTAGGATGATGGAGGGGATAGAATAGTAGCAAAGAGGAAAGCTATTACGAAAAAGAAAAAAATTGAAAGAAAGTATTATCAGAATACAATGGCCAACAATTTTCTTATTTAGTTTTCAAGTTATGCTTGTTGTTGGGATTTTTTGTGTAACACAGCTCTCACCTGTTTTCGCAGCCAACCAAATCAAGCCAACACAACTTTACTCCCCTACTCGTTTCTGCAACAATAGTATCCTTGTTATGGCTTGAAATAGAAAACAGTCAAATGTGAAGATCAGTTTTTCGTCCACGCCATAGAGAATAATTCTGAAGTGGCCAAGGACAATACTCTCACCAGAATCGCCTCATCTTGATTTCCACCTTAGTCGGCATAATTTTTGCTTCAAGCTACGACGGTATGTGACCATGTTCTAACTTTCATTCTTGACTACAGAAATGGTCGTTGGCAACTTCTTTCCCAAGAAATTAGTGTTCACCTCCAGCTTTCTTCCTCTCACCTCTACTTCGCTATGCTCTGTAATGTGCTATTTTCTATCGCCTAAGCTCCTCAAGACACTGGGAAAACCGCTCCACCAAAACCTTGTTCTCCTCGGCCGTGCCAATGGAAACTCTCAATGCACCAGTACAATTGGGCTCTTTGCCTCTGAAACGAACAACGACTCCGTTTTCAACAGCTAACTTGTTGTAGAGGCCGTTGGCAACTTCGTTCGATGGAACACCCTGTTTGTCTAAAATCTCGATAAGAATGAAGTTGGCGTCTAACCCTCCAATATTGCGTCCGACACCTGGAAGTCTCTGCAATTCGCTCAATACAATCGCACGCTGGCTAATGATCTCGTTGACGTACTTTTTCATAACCTGGAGACCCAGGCCCGGCGCAGTCGATCTGAGGGCAACAGCTGAAGTCAAAGACGAGATATTGTAAGGATACTTCATGGCGTTCAAGTATCTAGACAATTCCCTGCTAGAATAGGTGATACCCAACCGGATACCAGCGAGACCAAAGGACTTGGACAACGTCTGCATCACCACAAGGTTTGGGTATTCGTTGACCAACGTCGACATGGACAACGACGTGCGAGGGTCGGAGCTCTGGGCAAAATCGATGTAAGCTTCGTCCACAATCACCAATCCGTTCCATTTATCAATAGCAGCCTTCAACAACTCCACAATGTAGTCGACGTTCAACACCTTGCCTGTGGGGTTACCGGGAGACGTCAAGTAAATCAACTTGATAGTTGGGTCGCTGGTGACAGCATCCAAGATAGCAGCCACATCCACCTCAAAGTCTGGAGTGGTCAATGGAACCTTCACAATGGGGACATCGTTGACGGTGGCACAGATAGAGTACATGCCGTAGGTGGGCGGACAAATCAACAACTTGTCCTTTCCCGGCGAGCACACGCATCTCATCAACATGTCGATACTTTCGTCAGAACCAACTCCAAGACACATGTTCTGCGGCGTGAGCTTGTTCTGTTCATAGTCATCCAAGTACTTATTAGGCTTCTCATTACGAAATTCGGCAATCTGCTCCTTCAAGTCGATCTGGTGTGGATCGGGGTACCTGTTCAATTCCAATGCCTGTTCCCAGGTCGATATGGACTCCAATGCTGGGCCGTGAGTGTTTTCATTGGCGTCCAACAAAATCCCCTCTTTGAAGTCGTCACGCGCACATCTGTAGGGCTCGAGCGTTCTGATGTTTTCTCTGACCAATTGCAGCAAGTCGAAAGCCATTTTTTGTGGTGGTAAGAGGTGTGAGATGCTGAGGTATAAATGCGAAAAATTGAAATGAGTCAAGATAAGAGTCTGCACAAACCCATTAGTTAGAGTCGAGATAATACCACGAGATAAGAACCATGACATGACAAAATATTTAAAACTCTTTGCAGGCTGGCTGATTTTTTTATTCTTCGTAGTTACTTTTTATTTTTTCCTTTTCACTCAGAAGAAACTGCTGGCTCCCCAGACTCACTAGGCTTCAAGAAGGCACTCGAAACGTATGAGTCTTGTGTGTTCCGCTAGCAAAGCTCGACTTGAGCTTTTTCTGGAGTTTTTTTATCTTCATCGAAAAGTGCCACTTATCCCATCTTGATTTCACTGGGTCCGAATGGTCACTTGCCTTTATAGTCGGATCCGTGCCACTCCATTCGTTTGGTGGGATCGAGTATTCGCCTTGGGTATCTGCTATGTCTTCCACGTCTTTGACTGAGGGGTAATTCTGCGGTAATGGATGAGTTTTGGGCAGAAATACCATGTTTTCGAGGTTTGTTTCGGAATTGTGTCCGCAGGTGAAAAGCGTGGACGACATTCTTTTGGCTGGATTCAGGGTGGCAGATCGATCTGGCTTCTGTATTGAGAGAGCAGGTGGTCCAGCTAAATGCACGGGAAAAGAAAGCTTGTACTTCTGGTATACTTCGCTTTTCTGCTTTTTTTGCTTGTTTTGCTTAAAGAATACCGTTGCAGACCTCATCCAGTTCTTGGCATGGAACGAACGGATGGAAAAGCTTCTGGAAGTCCTGTCTTTGGGCAACTCAGTATTCGATAGGTCAATAATCCCCGAATCCCGTGGTCGGAAGTTCTTCTCTGCCTGTCCACGGTCTATCCGAGCAGCATAGGTGGAGCTAGAGCCGGAATTAATGGCGATTTCCTCACCAGATGAAGACAGGGCAAGCCCTTTTTCATCATCGTTTAAATTTGGTGTAGGAACACTATTTTCGCTTCCAGGGCTTTTCCAATCTTCTTTTCCCTCCCTTTTGGATTGCTTTCCCGCCAAAGACTCACACCTTTCTGGGGTCAGAGGGTCGCTTTCAGAAACCTCGTCGAGATCATCGTATTTCTGGTCAAACGAATCGAAAAAACGGATCAACTGAAGAATAGACAGAGTGACAAGAGTTTCAGATGAATTTTTGGAATCGCTTCTCCTCAGACCACTGACACTTTCCGGTGTTGCAACCTCCATGAGTAGTATTTGGGTGCAAAATCATTTACGCACACAAAACGTGATGATAAGCTCCGAAAGTTGATAGACTCTCAAGCGAAACCGCAAAATAGAGGCAAAATATTCAATCGACACAAAAACCTGTTTGAGCGCTTTTCTTCGGCTAGTTTCCTCTTTTTTGGGCTAGACCTCTCTTTTTCCCCATCTTTGCCGTTTCTTCTAACTTACCACCTAACCACCCAGAGCGGTACACCCGTGCCTCTCGGTGTAGCTCGTCAAAATTTACGTGGTAGGTGTTAACGAATTCACCACCATGGACTTTGAAATTCAGTACGACCCCAAAATCAAGGGTTTGGACCTCACAAAGAAACCCGACGTGGTCGACGCCGGCTTCCAGCTGGACCTCAACCAGCTCAACACATTGTGCACGGAGTTGATTGGGTTGTCGGCACCAGTCCCACCTAAGCCCAGCCCAGAAACATTCAACAAGGATTTGTCCAAAATGATCAAAAAGTTATACGAGGGAGGCGTTCAGTCGTTCAAGCAGGGCAAGTTCCGCGAGTCGGCGAAGCAGTTCAGCATTGCCATTGAGGTGGTGAACCGAAGAAACAAGTTCGAGGCATTCCAGGGCACTTTGCAGGAGCTCAACCTCTTGTTGATGAGCAGAGCAGACGCATACTTGAAATGCAAGGAGTACTTGAAGGCGTTCAATGACGCCGACATGTTGATTGGCATGATGATGTGTACGCCTGACAACTTTTTGAGAAGAGGTGTGGCCAACTACTTTTTGGGCAACTACGAGGACGCCCGAGCAGACTACCAGCGGGGGTTGGCGTTTGACGAAAATAACGAAAGATTAATAACCGAGTTGAACATCTGCTTGGATAAGATTCTCGAGGAGAATGGCGACTATCTCTGATTGTACAGTAATATATGGAGCATGTGAATGCGGTAGGGTTGGCCACTTTTCTTTCCTTTGTCATAGTTTGTTTCTTTCTTACATTTCGTTCTTACAATCCTTTTTTAGGTTTCGTTGTTACGTTCTTTCTATTATTTCTCCAACTCTTCCTCCCATTTTCTTCCCAATTCCTCTCACCTTATCAGTATGCCAGATTCTTTCATATTCGCATATATAGATCAACTACCAGACATCAACAACCTATCCGCCTGTCAAAAATGCAGGCTACTCTTCCTGAAGTTGTCTACGTCGACTCGGACGACGACCAGTTCCCGACGCCTCCCCAGACAGATGCAGTGGACGGCGGCCACAACCATATGTTTTTAGGAAACCAACACGAAAACGTTCTAGATGGCAATGACGATTTTGAATGGCCAGCCACCGTTGGTTACCTCTCCAACCAGCAGCAAGAAGTCCAACCTACCGAAGCTTCACGACTCCAGTCCCTTCGAGATCTAAAAAACGACCAGACCGCCAGAATTCCTGAGTCACCTCTAGACGGGAACAATGTGGTTGTTGTCGACTTGAGTGACGACGACGAGAGCAACTCAGACGTGGCATCCATTCTCCAGTCGGCAATTAATGCAAACCCGAGTTCTGGGCCCACTTCTGTAACCCAAACGATGCATCCCGCCTATCCCAGGGTCCAGCCCATGATCCTACCGAAGGGCGCAAATATCCTTCCAGAAGATCAGCTGCAAGCGTTCCAGAATCACCAACTACAGCCTGTGGATGACTCATACGATGATTTCCAGAACTCACACAATGATTTGTCCACTTTCCAGAACTCTCATGATTTGTCCACTTTCCACAACTCCCAAGATTTCGACACGCTACCGAACCAAGTCTACATCCAAGGCCAAGGTCACGATAGCCCACTGCCCATGGAAGTGGATTCGGACTCAGAGGATGAGATTGCTGTACTCTCCAAAGAGGAAGCAGAAAGGTCCGGAACATTCAAGCAATCGTCGTTCGAATTGAACTCTCGCTACAATCAGCCAGCACCGGTGTTTCATGCTGGTGGAGCCACCCAGGCCGAATTGGTCCAGCGTCAAGAAGATCAGAAGGTGAGAAGTTACTTTGAGCGCTACTCTGTCCCCCAGATCCAGCAACACGAGCAGAACTTGAACAATCAGCTAGTTCAATTGGATCTGCAGCGAGACGGCTTCTTGAAACGCATTTCTTCGCTCAGAGAAAAGGTTCTGAATCTCTTGTATGACCAGGTTTCTTTGCGTTCCGAGCTCATGAAGTCCATCAGCAGTACCTTGAACGAGGCAGACGAGACCATCAGGAGATCCAAAAGGGTCAGGAGGTTCCAGGGGATATTAAAGAGTGTGAAAGACTTCAAGATGTATCCACAGATGGCCACGCCAAACAACGAACCCCACTTCAATTACCAACAGTTTCAGCCCCCCTACGGCATGCCCACGCAAATGCCTGGGTCTTTCCCACAGTCTTACGGCACTAATGTCAACCCCTATGTGACGGCCGAGACTGAGGACACTGTCCACTTAAAACAGCTTTTCAACGACATCTACAAGGAGGAAGAGGTCGAGGGCATGGCACCAACTCCAGAGTCGTTGACCGTGCAGCTTTTGGATCATCAGAGAAAGGGCCTTCACTGGCTTTTGAGACGAGAAGAACAGGTGGCCGGAGCCCTTCTAGCCGACGATATGGGTCTAGGCAAGACTGTTCAAACCATCGCTCTCATCATGACCAACAGGCCCACTGATGATGTCTGCAAGACTACTCTCATTGTGGGACCGGTTTCCTTATTGAGGCAGTGGGCAGCTGAAATCAAAGCAAAGGTCAACGCAGAAAACAGATTAAAGGTTGCATTCTTTCACGGGCCCGATAGGAAAAAGCTATCGACATTCCGGACGTTGTCTAGGTTCGATGTCGTGTTGACCTCGTACACAACTTTGGCATCTGAGTACAAGCAGCATTATGCAGCGGTGATAGAATCTGCTCAGGTGACGGTGGGACAGAACTTGATCCCCGATCAAGATTCGGGGGGACAGACTTACCTGTCGCCATTCTTCTCTCCTGACGCAAGGTTTTTTAGAATTGTGTTGGATGAGGCACAATACATTAAGAATAAGGTTTCCCAGTCATCAAAAGCGACCGCATTATTAAAGGGAAAGCATAGACTTTGTTTGACGGGTACGCCGATGCAGAACAGCATAGATGAGTTATACCCAATTATCCGGTTTTTGAAAGTGAAACCTTATGATGATGAGAAGAAGTTCAAGCGCGACATTGCTGTGCCCATTAAATCAAAAGGTGACTCCAGCGTCGACTACGATGGTGAGCGGGTGGTATCAATGAAGAAACTTCGAGCAGTTCTTCTGGCCATCATGTTGAGACGAACAAAAGATTCCAAATTGGATGGAAAGCCTCTCATTCAACTTCCTAAGAAATCTGTCAATCCGGTTTATGTGACAATGGGTGAGGAAGAAAAAGAGTATTATAAGGATTTGGAAGGAAGTATCCAGAAGCGGGCACTGAGGTTGTTGAATCTGGATTCGGTAAAACACAGTGATATTTTGACTTTACTTCTTAGATTGCGACAGGCATGCATTCATGAGTACCTTGTGTTGGTTGGAGAGATGAATTCGCAGGAAAATTCTGGAGGTTCTGATAACATTGTTGACTGGAAACAACGATACAGAGTCGTCTCAAGAATGACTGAAGAACTGAAGAAACGAGTGGAGTGGGGTGTGGGTAAGGGGATAAAGATGGACGCACCAAAAATGGAAGAAGTTACCGATGATACCAACGAGGTGCAGTTCACATGTCCCATTTGTTTCGATGTCGTCGGAGAAAACTCAATAGTCATATTTGGAACTTGTGGGCATATGATTTGTGACGGATGCGTCGATAACTTTTTTGACCAGTACAGGGTCGAAGCTTCGGAGTATGGAAATCGCGAGGCAAGCTGCAATATTTGTTCAGCGAAGGTGGCAAGTAGCAGTCTTGTGGACTACTACTTTTACCTGTTGATGGTAAACGATGGTTTCAATTTTAATCGACTTGAAAACATATTTGGAAATGAGAGAAAATCAAAGACCCTGAACAGCGAGAAGGTCGCCAAAATCATTAGAGATAATCACGGGTTTAAAGAGTCGGCCAAAATGAGAAAGACTGTGGATCTTATTAACCTGGTCACAAGCGAAACTACAGACGAGAAGATTATTGTTTTCTCACATTTCACCACTACTTTTGACTTGATGACACATGCATTGAAAGAGCATAACATCCCCTTTTTGAGGTACGACGGTACTATGAATATTGACACAAAGAATGCGGTCATCAGTGAGTTCTACCAGGGTCTGAAAAGAGTGCTTCTCATCTCACTTAAGGCAGGAAATGTTGGTCTCACATTGACCTGTGCATCGCATGTCATCCTCATGGACCCATTTTGGAACCCGTACGTCGAAGATCAGGCCATGGATAGAGCACACCGGTTTGGACAGATGAAAGAGGTCAAAGTGTACAAACTATTAATTCACGATAGCGTGGAGGACAGAATTATGGATTTACAAGGAAGGAAGAAAGAGCTCATCAGCGCAGCGCTCGATGAAAGCGCTCTCAAGAAGAGCAGTTACCTTGGAAGACATGAGTTGGGCTACTTATTTGGTTTGAACAGCCTAGATCGTGCTATCTAATACCCTAATAGTAATAATTGATATCTAGGTTCTAAACTTCTTCACCTTGGTCAAGTTCCGAGTCCACTCCTCCTCTGTAATGACTACAGGGTCTTTCATGCATAATTCCCAGGTGATGACACTCTCGAAGTTGACTCCGTACTTATCCAAAGACTTGCAAAGGTAGATGATCTGCAAAATGACACCATCACGTCGACTTGCATCATCCAAGTCGTCCTCAGTCAGTCCTTTGGATGAGACTGGAAAATGCAACCTCAATTCAGCAACAATCAAATTGACCAAATTTCTGATGTATGTGTTGATGAGGAGTTTGTCCTCGTCGTTGGTGGCATTTAGCGACGACGTCAAGAAGATCGCCTGGTAGATGGAAAGTGAATTGAAGAGATACTCACGGAACACTTCGATGTATCTCTTCAAATAAGTCATTTTCTTTAGTTTGAGAAGTGGCTTAAGGGTGGCAGCCTCGTTGGAAATGAACTTGAATCTTGAGTTCAAGTATATAATCTTCAAGGACTTCTCCCTCAGTCTGGCGAGAGCCTTGGGGTCGGTAGTGGCTGAAATAGGTCCTGCCGTAGCACTCTGGACAAGGTCGGGTCTATTCAAAATCTGGAAGATCTTGAGGATGTTGGACTGCTTTAAGTTTGTGTTGAGAAGCTTGAGCAACCCTCGCACCATGAGCTGGAGTTCTTTTTCGATCTGATGCTGAATCTTGTGGAAAGTGCCAAGCTTGGGGAACTTGATGATGAGCATCTTGACCAAAGTAAATATCTCAAGTGCCTCCTGGTAGTTTCCTTGCATGATACAGAGCCGGCACAAGGTGGGAAGCTCCAAGATGTCCAATACCGAGTCAATGTTGGAGAGCACGGAGTTGTTGAGGGAAATGGACGCGGTGTGTTTTTCTGCCGACTTGGCGTCAATTCGTATGTGGTTGTCCTTCAAGCTGTGGATCATTCCTGAGATCTCCTTTTCGAGCCTAACCTCAATCTTGCTTGTAGCGTTCTTCAAGTTCTGAGAGACATCTACAATCAAGTCTCTGTTGGAGTTTGTAAGCGCGGCCAATTGCAAGTCGATCTGACGCAGCTTCAGATCTAGCTCGGCGATTTCCTCCGTCAAGGTCTTTTTTGGGGCGCCCACGGCGTCCAGCTCCGAGGTGGTGGTGAAGGTATCGGTGGAGAGAAGCTGGTCATTGATCAAGAGATCTCGGAGGTACGAGTCTGCCACCTGGCGTAAATTGTCGTTGGTGGAGATCTGGTGGGCTAAAGCCGGGTCCAAGCTCTCGGAGAGTGTTTCTAAGAGAATTGACATGGTGGTCAATTCGGTTATGCTGGTCAATTCGTGCGACGATACTTAATACTAGTGCACATACTTAATACTAGTGCGCATACTTAATACTAGTGAGTATGCGCGACAGAATATGAAGAGACTCATAAGGAAGAAAGAAAGTGACCAGCAGAAAAGGGAAATGTGAAGAACAGGAACTATAAAAGTAGCTCAGTAAAATCGCCTCTACAACCTCCTATCACCCAACTGACCTCCGTCACGCAAGTTCCCTAATTCCTAATATCTTATCAACTAGCTCTCCGCCCAAAAGTACACGACCGGAGACTTCCGCTAATTTATCTCAACTTCGCATACTCTCCACCACCGTACATCATGGAAGGATTGTTCTTCAACATTGACTACGGCTACGTGGAAGGCGTGGTGCGTGGCTACAGAAACGGCTTGTTGACGAGCAACCAGTATGTCAACTTGACCCAGTGTGACACTCTCCAAGACTTGAAGCTCCAGTTGTCTGCCACCGACTACGGAAACTTCTTGTCGTCGCAGTCGGGCCCGTTGTCGACGTCGATTGTCCAGGACAAGTTGTCCAAGAAGTTGTTCTCGCAATTCCAGTACTTGAAGAGCCAGAGCTCGGGCAAGTTGACCAAGTTCATGGACTTCATCACCTACGGCTATATGATCGACAATGTTTCGTTGATGATCACCGGAACGTTGCACGACAGAGACTGCTCGGAGATCTTGCCCAAGTGCCATCCGTTGGGGTGGTTCGACACGTTGCCAACCTTGTCGATTGCCACCGACATTGACGCTTTGTACAACACCGTGTTGATCGATACGCCTTTGGCGCCGTTTTTCAAGGACTGCTTGACGGTGGAGGACTTGGATGACTTGAACATCGAGATCATCAGAAACAGATTGTACAAGAACTACTTGGAGGCGTTTGTCGAATTTGTCGAGAAGGAGTTCGACGGCCCAGACAAGGAGATCATGACCAGATTGTTGAACTTCGAGGCAGACAAGAGAGTCATCAACATTGCATTGAACTCCTTGAACAACCCGGACTTGAGTGCCGAGGACAAGATCTCGTTGTTCCCCCAGTACGGAAAGTTGTACCCTGTGTACCACCTTGAGTTGTCTCAGGCCGAGGAGGTCGAGCAGATCAAGAGCATTGTCGAGTCGATTGGCGAGTACCAGGACTTGTTCAGCGAGTCGCAGGAAAGCGGCGCCTCCAGAAACATTGAAGACTGGTTCTACTTGTTGGAGATGCAATACAACAAGAATGCATTCACCCAGCAGTTCACTTTGTCGACGGTGTGGGCGTGGTTGCGGTCCAAGGAGCAGGAGGTGAGAAACATCACCTGGATTGCTGAGTGCATTGCACAGAACCAGAAGAACAGAATCGACAACTATATTTCTGTGTATTAGGTTCGGTATACTTCTCTACAGTTCGCTGAGCTGTCTGTTGAATAGATAATTTGTTCAGAGGTTGGTAGATGTGTTTTCTGTGTTTTCTTTATTCATCTCTATTCTTCTCTAGTTTGTCATTTTGTATATCGATTTTCCCAATCCCAGTTTCCCACCTTTCTTTCCGTCCCTCAATCTACAGGATAACATCTACATGATACCATCTGCATGTCCCAACTATTCATACCGTCGTCTCCTGACTCCCAGCAGACTCAAAGCCATGCTCCAAGCCTAGCGTTTGTCGCTTCCACATCCCATGTGGTCCACCTAGCAGAGTGTCTCTCGGCCATCGTGTCCGTCAGTAGCCAAGCACTCATGATCTTGGGCGAAACCGGCATCACTCTCTACGCCGAGTACAACCACATTCTCAACGTGCAGTTGACGATCGATGCATCTTTATTTTCTTCTTATTCGCTTTCTGATGGCCTGACGACCCAGGCATCGCAGTCCAAGGAGTTAAGACTTGGTGTAGATGCTCAGCTAGTGGCAGATGCACTTGGTGCCGCTGCGTCCACCACATTACCCCGAGCAAGAACCGGACAGAAGGGAGGCGCTGTGTCTGACCTGGTCATGTGCTACATTAAATACTACGGAGAAGGAACCCCGCTAGTCATTGAGTTCGAAGACCGTCTAATGAGTGAAGCTATCGAGTTCGACACATTCTACTACGACCACGACTATCCGTACGACGCTCAGGCGATGCAAGACGAAATCGATAGCGTGCTTCTCATCAACCACGAGCGGATCCTCCTTCAGATCATCCTCAAAAGTGACGTGCTAGCCAATCTTCTACAGGATCTTCACCAGCTCAACACTCAAGAATTGCACTTGTATGCGTCCAACATCCGGCCCAGAGGAAAAGTAGTGGCTACCAACCAGCTCAATTTTCTCTCCAAGGGCGCGATAGGGTACCTGAAGCTTTCGTATCCCAATGCGAAGACCATGCTCGAGAAATTGGAGATCTTCCAACTAACGAATGGGTCGATGACAGAGATCAACGACTCCATCCTCACCAGCTTCAACTTCCTGCCTATTCTGCGGATAACCAAGGCGGTAGCGTTGTCTACGCGATGCAAAATCATGAAAGACTTGTCTGGGGTGTTTTGTATACAATTGCTATGTCGAAACGTCCTGGCACTGAACTATCCTGGTACTCTCATTACCTTCAACATGCTCGAGATGGCAACTGCCACAGACGACTTCGGCCAGCTGCGACAAACTGATATTAATACATTATTTGACGACGAAGTATACCGGCAGGTCAAGGAAAACGAGCCTGAGCCTGAAAATGACCAACTTGCTATGCAACCACCAGAAGTGGCTGCTACAGACATGGAATTGTCTCGAAGTGGGCCGCTATCGTATGCGTCATTTAAAATGACCAACAATGCGCCCCTCCATTCAGAAAGTGAAAACGAGCCATCTGCAAAGAGGAGAAAAAACGATCATGACAACGAGGGAGATCACGACTTCACCACCGTGGGAGGCGCAGTGGAGATTCCGCTTTTTCTATAGGTAGGTCACCTTGAAAGCCATCTTCAACGTTTCCTGGATTTTCTCCCTCAAGTTGATGCGTCTGTTCCGAAGAACACGAGCAGCAATGAATGCGACCACAACGGTGACCAAAATCACTGGGGAATTCTTTTTAAGCACTTGTGACGATACGTTGATCAAATACTCCAAGCGGGACTTGAGCTGGTCAAATGTGAACTTGGACGACGCCGTGCTGCCCGTTCCGTTTACGTCTTGCCTTCTCTTGCTCTCGCCTTCTCTCTCCTGTCTGATTTGTTTGAGAGACTTGTACTTCAAGTCAGACTCGTCCTTCGCTTTCCGCTTAGCGAGGTTCTCTTGCTCCAAGCGCTTGGCCTCCTTCGACTGGATCTCCTTGGCCTTTTTCTCGCGTACCTTCTTTTCCTGCTTCTTCAATTCTTCAAGCTCTTCCAACTTGACTTTAGCCTTCTCAGAGTCAACGAGCGGGTTCTCCTGGGCGATTCTGAACGCGGTGGCAAAGTCCTCGGCATCGGGCAACACGTTGAACACATACATGTCGACCCAGCGCTTCAAGTACTTGTCGTGGAGGTTGCTGTGGAAATCGAGCTGCGAGTACACTTTCGCAAAATTCTTGGCCAACGGCGGATGTTCTTTACCCACGACATTCTGGCAGGTGTAATTGACCAAAAACACCTGGAATAGAAGCTCCAGTGGGATGCTGCCAACGTTCCCATACGTCTTGTATAAGTTGTCCAAATAGATACCTCGTTCGAGGTTGTCGATCAACACCTTCTTCTCTGGGCGAGGCAAAGCATATGCGTTAGACGAGTCTCGGGGGTTGACCAAGAGGCCCACTTCTGTCAAATACAAGGTGATTATTTTGATGAAGTATTCCTCGCTCAAGGTTCCCAGTTCAAAGTTCTTATAGCACCAATCATGGAGCTTGTGGATAATGGCGAAGGACTTGCCAAAGTCCTTGTTGACAAAGAATTTGAGGGCCAACTTGTAGTCGTTGATGATGACTTTTTCTGGAGATGACGATTCCATTAGTGACATCGACATTGAGTCGGTGATGGTGGCGGTCATGGTGAAGGTTATCGAGGGAGAAAGTACTACCGAGGGTGACATGAATGGCGCGCATTTCTCCACAAAAGTGGTGTGCACTCCATGTGCAACATCTATTAAGAATTAATAGTAATAATAAACATGGTGGCTCTAGAATTGAGAAATATATTAATCATGAACCAACTAGTGCTAATTAAGTATTATCAATCAAGTTCAGGGTTGTAGTCGTCCTCGTACACTGGAGGGTCCATGCTCTTATACTCATAATACTTTGCTCTGAGGTAGAAAAACACTGCTCCCAGTAACAAGCAGCCAGTGCCCACTACAGGAAAGCACCAGTATGGAAGGGCGCCCGGCCCAGCCGACTTGGGAGGAGGGAAAAATGGGAATAATGCAAGAAAAATGTTGGCAAGTAGGAACAGCACCAAGCACACCCATGGAGCCGAAAACGTCTTGTGGGTGGCTCGGAAGTGAGCCGAATGCGTCTCAATAAGCAGATCAAACTCAGTGAAACTCTGGTCCGAATACTCTGGGTTGAAGCTCTGGATGGACCGCGACGATGGCGACTGCAGCCCAAGAGAATGCGTGGCCAGTGATTGCAGGTAGCCATTATGAAGTGGCGGAATGTCATCTTCGAAAACCTCGAGATCCTCAACAAAGTTGTAGAGGCCCCATCTTTCGTAGCTTTTGTTGAGCTTGAGGTAGATAAGCCCCAAGCAGATGAGGAGGTTAATCCAGGTTCCTGGGTAGATGTACAAGTTGACGACAAACTCGTAGATTTCCGAGCTGGGAGGGGCCACGAGAATGAACACACTGATGAACCAGTGCAAGATCAACGAGTGATTGATGTTCTCGAAGTACTTGGAGAACGGCAAGTAGTTGTTGAGAGCCAATTCCTGATTGACGTGCGAGTGAGCAAAAGACACCACCATGACGTTTCCCAATGTCAGAAGCGAAATGAGCACCGGAAGTATACGTGAGGTGAAGGACTCGCCAAACACCTTATTGAAGAATATTCCTGCCACCAACACGCCGCTATTTAAGAGCTCATCCTTGGGAATCACCACAAGGTAGCTCACCACCACCAAAAAGTAGAGGATGGTCACAAGAGCCACCGCCAACGGAGCAGCGATGGTGAGCACATGGTACGGGTCGGAGATCTCCAGGAGCACGTAGTTGGCATTTTCCCACCCTTTGAACGAGTACACAATCTCCAAAAGCGCCACGGAAATGGAATAGAAGCTGTTGGAGGGTTGGGTAGACGGGAGCGGAACGTGGGTCAGCGGAGGGAGCTCAATGACGTTGACGGCCACCAAGCAGCCAATTGCCACGATGAGAAACAAAATGAAGATCTTGAACACCCCCAAAAAGTTGAAGAGCGACGTCCCCTGGTTTGGGAAGTTGACATGGAGCCAAACACAAAAGGTGATGCACACCACTCCGATCAACTTGGAGGCCCATGCGTCGTCAGATGCCAGCTCGCCCGAAATGGCAAACCATATATACTTTCCAAATGCAAACGAGTTGCCTGAGCTGAACCCCAAAAACACCATCTGGAACGCATATATGCATCCCCAGAGACCTTTTGGACGTTTGAACACTCGAAGCAAGTAGTTCTTCTCACCGCCATTTTTGAACGGAAGATTCAAGGCGTATTCCAAGTAGATCACTAACCCTGAAAAGATGATCAATGCACCGAGAAGCCATAGCGACAAGAAAAGCGGCACGTTGCCATTGCAGTATTTGAAGATAATAGACGGAGTGCTGAAGAGGCCTGTTCCGATCATCTTATTAGTGATAAGCGAAATGCAAGAGAGAGTGCCCAATTTGGAGTATTTGCGCCTCTCATCGGGTGAAAGCTTCGAGTACGACGTCGACCCGATCGACACCGTGGGGATCATCGTAGGCATGGCGCCGAGGTGAAAGGTTTTGGCTGAAATATATGCCTGGATGCCGTTCTTATCAGTCACGTGGAATCTCGATTGTGGCTACGGCATGGAGCCTACATGAATGGCTATATGGAATGCATAGGCATTATTGATGAGCACAGTATCAAGAACCCGGAATTGGAAATGCATGGAGAAAAAGATAGCGTAAGTGGGGTCAGAAGTTGTGAAGAGTTAGTTGCGATGTGATAAATGTGATTAATGTAAGTGAGTAGACATGAGTTATCGTGCGATAGTAGAAGTTCGATTAAGTATGCGTTACGATTAGCGCGAATTGGCTCGAACGGGCGACATGGCAGAGAAAAGATGCTGACAACAAATTTTGCAACTTTTTGGGAAAGAAAAATTTAGCCCGTCGGCCCTCCGTTGGTTTTTTTACATTAGTGTCGTTGTCCCGCCCATGAAATAAACCTCTATGTATCCATCAGAGTCGATGCTACTCCTGTCTAATAATCCTGCCTACTCTGCCTCTATAATCTGGACAACCTCAGAGTAGGCTAGTAACGTCAAAAAATGACTTGTCTAAATTGTTACCCTTGGAGATGTGATTCACCGAAACAGCAATCTTACACTGCGACAACGCCTGCTTCTCGTCGTTGTTCCATTGGCCCGTCACTTCGTCTGTAGTGGCCTGCTGCTGCACCTCATCTAATAGGTACAGCATGCGCATCACTTCTAATTGGGACATTCTGTCAGACTTCAGCAACTCATCTGACACTTTGTAGTACTGGAAATCGCCAGTGACGATCTCCTCGTCAGAAACCTCAAATGTGGGAATTTCAATCACCTTGCCAAGTGCGCCAGTGTTACCGTGGGGGAAAACAACCTGGTCGATTGTGGGCCCAGACTTGGATGACGTAGAACAAGCCGATGTCTCCTGATTCATCGATGGGAAATTGATATTCAACGAAATGTGGCTATCGAGCATGGGACCAACCTTGTCGACGATATCGATGATGTTTTTGCTAACAAACCGGAGACTGTTCGTAATATGGTTAGTCTTATAAGAATTGGACAACTCCTTCTCCTCCACATTGAAGTAGTCCTCATTCTGATAGTAGATGTGATGCACGTCTTCCATCGACACCGACATAGCCGGGTAGTGATGCACCTGTGCGAGATGCACCATGGCCTCCACCTGGTTTTCGAGCGTCGACAAATCTTCTTCCAAGATTGCCTCTTCGACGGCGTAAGTCGTTGTGCTCAAATGAAGACCCTCGTTGGGGCCCACTAGAACCAAATCTGGGGTGAAATCCGGGAGATACTTGGGAAGGATCTCGGAAAAAGCCACCGCGAGCGACTGTAACGGACTGCCATTCACATACCAGAAATCCTTGTTCAAAGGGTCCTGCCCCAAGGACTGAAGGCTGATGAGCGGTTGAGACTCGAACTTCTTGTCGAACTCCTCGGAATCTTTCTTTGCAATAATGTTCTTGGCTCCCTTGGCCAAAGTCCTAATCTTGCGCACGTATCTATAATACTTCTGATGGGCAGGAAGCAAGTGGCTGAATTCTCCGCCTTCAGTAGACGAGTCAGTATTTTGGGCGTAAGGACCAACAAAAATGACATTGTGGCCATCTTCCACCAACGCACGGTATAGATATCTAGAGTTCATGGACACCCAGGAGTCCAGTGATGTCATTAGAACGTTGAGGCCAGTCACCACTGGCAAAAGAACGAGCGACAATCGAAGCTTCATAGCGAGAAAAACACAGACTTCTCAACAACATTGCAGCAACTTACATGTACTTATAACAATGCCATAAACCTCGACATGAAAACCACATGGGCCAATATTAATCCGGTATGAAGGTAGCCACATGGGCGGTGTGCATGAGAATAGGGAAATAGCGAGAAGCCGGAATGCAGGTACAGCGCAACGGTAAGACGTTGGACAGGAATAGATTGAGCGAGGGGAGAAAAGCAGAAATCTAGCAGAAAAGGAGGACGCAGAGATTGAAATTAAGCAAGAAAGCGGTTAACGTAGTCTCAAAAACACAAACGTTGGAAGCAATCTGAATGGCCGGTGCCTTTAGTACGTGTGACTTGACATAGAAACTATCGTCACCGAATTTCGTAATAGAAAAAAAGGAGGAAATAGCATTGTCATTCGAACATATTCAGCTGCGAATGTTCTAGGCCATTGGAGAGTACCGCTAGCTACCTCCGGATATCTCTCGAGAAAAGCCAAATCTGTGAGATTGTTTTCGAGCATTACTTGCCAATATGGTTCCGACCGACGCAACAACTCTATGTGAAGGATGTGCAGCTTAAACAGGAATGTTTTCCCGGATAAAGGAAGGGTGCCCTGGTTCTCCGAAATTGACCAACTTAGACAGAAAATGGTGAAATTTTTGTGAAGCCTCGTGGGGATGAAAGATGGCCACAGGGCGCCTTTTTTTTTCTTTGCATATCAGGAATGCAACCCACTTGAAACTTGGAATTTGCCATTTGCGTTGCACATCATTGATATTGATTCAAGAACGCCACGATTTCTGGCCAAGAATGCCCCTTGTAAGAAGATTGGCATCATCACAGCCCCCAGGTACTATGCACGATGGAAAAGCTGCTAATTTGAATCTCAATCGCCCATATCTAAACAAACGTATCAACAAATTAAGAGTTTGTGTTATTAACTCCTAATGTGCGATTTTGTAGAAATCGTTTGCTCCGCGAATTGTATGCGCGTTGAAATTAAGACTCCAATCTTCGTTTAGGCAAAGGTATTCGAGTGTAAATGAGTTCCTTCGTATCATGTGAACCGAAAGGCCATTTCTAACCTTCAATCTTGAGCCTGTTGTCAAATCGAGATTAAAAGAAGTATCCGGAGTGTTTGCTGCTATTGAAGAAACGGTGAAATACACTGATTGCGGAGATCTACACGGATTGAAAGTGCCAATATGGCAAGCATGTGAGTTGTTTGTTCGCAAAACTGCTATATTGAGATAATTTTATAGAGTTGTGAAACGTAATATGTTTTGCAAGATTGTATTCCTTGTGGTGCTTTTATTACCGTGTGGTGGAGCATTCGCGACTTGGGGGAACTGTGTCAGAAATTACTACAAATTACGCACAAGGGTAGGTTGGAAAAACTCAAGAACAACTTTAAAAATCGAAAACAAAGGTAATCAAGAAAACAGGTACATAGATTTATTTTTCTTTTACAGAAGTAGCCCACCATGTTCCTCTTCCTTGCTGCTCTATTCGTTTCTTTGTCGATCTTATTGAATCTCAGGCAGTCTGAGTACATTGACCTTTAGATACGTCTACCTTTGTACACATCGTACTCTGAAACTTAGGTAATTGACATTAACGGTTCTTTCCCTGCGTAATCACTAAATAGCCATTGTCGTATCGTTTCAGAAAACCGCAAATGAGCATGCTCGGAGAAAGCGACAGAAATTACCGTTGCGGGAGAACCAGCACAGATCGAAGAGAAAGGAAGACAGAAAATTAAAAACAAATCAAGGCTTCCGGAACTCTCCAATAAACCCAACTTCAAATATTTCGTCATTGTGGATGGTTAGGTGATATGGGACTATTTATCCTGAACTGGTCGACAACTACATGGTTTAAATTGTTGAATTTGCCGTTTGCTTGATAAGACCCACGACGTTAAACATAGGGCATGTATTGGAATAGGCTTTTTTGGTCTTATATGGGTCCCATGTGCTTCAAGATTTCACCGACAAGGTGGACACGATCTACGCAATCACAGGGTGACTCATTTGCGATGGTCACCTCAATTCTACAGAAGACAAAAGCAGAGCAAATGGTCTCTTGAAAGACTCAAAGAATGTATTAATGCATGCGGAATGCGTGGCCCTTATCCCAAAACAACCAACATCTTCTCGTAAATGGTGAACACAATACCTCCACTCAACACCAAGCGCCCGAGCCTAGGCGTGGCTCCCTTCCAGAACGTGAGCAAGCCCTCTTCCTTGAATATGCGCACAAAACAGTTCCATGTCGACGAGTAGAGCTTGTCTGCCCCCAACGCCTGCATTCTCGTCTTCACAGTATCAATGGGCATGGTAGTATACACGGTGACAACACCAGCGAACGAACCAACAGCAAAAGTGGCAGCCGACGACAATGGCTCATGGGCTGGCGTATTCGTGGCCTGCTGGATCATGGTCTTGATGGCATTATACGAACCCAATCTCACTGCCTGGTTCGAAGCCTGTCTCAAAGAAACGGGAACTACACCGGCGTAGATACCTTTGAAGCCCAAATCACGCACAAGTTTGACAGTTCCAGACACCAAGCCATTCTGGTACTTGGGCTTGGCCATCTGCTTATCGTCAATCAAGGCAGTCTTGATAGCCTCGAATGGAGTCACGGCAACGACTGACTCCAACAATCCCGCGCCCAACCCTGCGATAACTCCACGGGGTCCCGACAATTTGCCGTTTCTGTCGACCAAGAGCGACTTGATGTAGTCGAAACCGAGGAAACGGACCGATGCCTTGACTGTGTTTCCCACCACAAACGCAGGACATCCAACGTACAAAGACGACACACCCTGGGTCTTGGAGACGTTGTAAATTAACACCAAGGGGTTTCTGGAAGCCTTGGACGACTTGTCGACCAATTGCAATCTGGTTTTGGCAAACTCAAATGGGTAGGTCACCACACCTTCAATGGCACCAGCCGTACCTCCGGCAATAAACGACTTGAAAGGGTCAACCTTCTGGAACGTTAGTTTGGGAACAAATTGGGATTTTCACTTTATTTTCATTTGTTTGGTCTCCCGATGTACATACCTTGTTTTCTGTAGCCATGGTAGTCTTTGGCTGAATCCGATACCGGTGAAAAACTCTGAGCAGTACTCCACACAAGTTATCTACAGACCGATGAGAGTCAGGTGGTGACAGCGAGCTAAAATAGGAAAAATAAGGTTCGTCAGGTTGAGTTTCGGATGGTAGAAATTGCTAGTCGTCAGATCGGAAGCAAAATCTATACTTGTGGATGTTTTTTGTGAAATCCGACCCGCAGAGAAGGTAGAACATGTGCATATTCAGCTGGATGTCACGGACTAGTGGCAGAGAGTCATCGTCTGCAGCTATAAAATTGATTTTCTGGTGAGTCTATGAGCTTCAAATCCCGCATGTCGGGAGAGAAGAGAACTGGTAGTCCGTGAGCAAATCCAAATATTTGATTCTGAGCAGCGGCAGGAAAAATGAGCTTTCGATGGTTCTGCCATGGACATCATGATTTGGCACCCAAAATCAGATCCCGTTTGCCATTTCCAGAATCGGATGGTACGTCGGTGCTGACTCCAAAAAGGTTGCGATAATGGCGAAATAAGCAGGGATGTTGGTGGCAGCTGTGGCGGGAGTATTCAGCGGATCTATTCTCATTTCGTTCAGAAGCTTTTTTACATCGCTATACACCGACGACAAGGTGGTTTTGAAAGTCGCAAAAAAGGTGTTGATTGTGGGGGCATTATATTAAGTCAATGACTTTTTAAGTTGTATCTCAGGAGGCATCTCGAGGGGCCAAGGACGACAAAAGATTGGAGGCATTCTCAATTTGGTATCCTACTATTTGATTGCATTGCCGCTTGCCGCTTCTTTGCCTTCTACATGGATTTGGAACTTTTGGGCTTGTGGCTCGGTGTGCTCATTGCTCTTATCTTCGTGTCTGTTTTCCAAGCGTATTTTATCATTACGAGTGATTGGGACCACATTATTAAAAGCTGTATTGATGAGGGCATTATGGAGGACGGAGGCCCAATTTAGACGCTGATTCGACGGTTCCATCCACGCTGTCAAACCACCTTGTTTAAGAAGAAGTGACTGGCTAGATTGGCGAAAATACGCCGGTTTTTGACAATGTGTGAAGTTGATTTTCGATCTTTCTGTTCCTCTCCATGCGTTTGTATCTAATTGGGTCCTTGCTTCTAGGTAAAATAGAGAACTAGATAAAAATAGAGAACAAAATAAAAGAGGAAAAGTAGCATAATATTAGAAAAAGTAGTATAATATCAGAAAATGAATAACCAAAAATGCATAATGCAGCTTGAGGTAGGACTCCAGCACTCTCTGGAGGAGTGATGGAAATGGACTCCATAAAAATCAAAAAGGAGAGGATCGAGGTAAGAGTTCCGGGGTTCCATCGAGGGATGAATTCCCGACCAGTTAGAAAAAGGAAAATGAGTAAGATGATTAAATGTGCCTTGTTTTCCTAGGGAAACGAGATATCTCTACACCTCTCATGATTATTAAATGATCCAGTTAAATGTCTCGAGGCCCATACGAAACCTCTGAAAATGCTATTCGGGTGTCACTAAACATCCTCAAAATCGTCAAAATCGTCCTCGTCATCATCTTCATCCTCTTCAGCTTCTCTCTCGGCCAAATCAGCATAGTATGCCGCAAGCACGTCCTGGGCTTCCTTCTCCTTTCTCTCGGTCTCGGAAATCTGGACTGTCGGAGCCGAAGCAACCGAGTCTTCTCCCTCCACTTTGACACCGGTGTCGTCTTCTGCAACACCAGCGCTTTCGGCCACATCTTCTTCCTTGACCTCAAATCCTTCGCTGTTTCCAACCGTGGATGCAGAGTGCCAAGAGGGCAATGCGTTCTGCTCCAACTTCTGGCGTCTGTCTTCCTTTTCCTGTTGCTCTCTCTCGTAGTTCTCGTCAGAGGCAGTAATGGACACATGCAAAGTTGCATTTGCCTTGGAAGCAGCGTTCTGGAGCGACTGCGAGATCTGCGCCCGAGACTTGCCTGTGGTTCGGGTCGAGAAGTTGTACGAAGCCAACGAGCCAGACTGCGCGGGGATAGCCTTGGTCAATGCAATCTCAAAGTTGTTATCCTCGATGTCCGAGTTGTCCACCTTCTTTAAGTAGCCGATGATGGGATCCACCTGGAGCATGAGCTTCTCCAAATTTTCCTGCTTGATAGAGGCCTGCTGCGAAGAGTCGTCCTCCTCCAACACTGCTCCACAGTTGTCACAGAGGAAACTGGAGCGATCGTCGCTTAGCAACGAGATAGCATCGAGCTGGCTGATCTTTTTGCCGCACCGGGGACAAATATAGCCGTGAGGGTTTCCGTACAGTGACATTTCGTCCTTGATGGAGGAAACGATCGAGTGCACCCGCCACTTGACGGCGTCTATGGCTTCAGTGATGTGGATGTAGTAATATGTTCTGTTTGTGAGGCGCTGGTGCGGACTCTCCTCTTTCTGGATGCGAGCGGCCAACAATCGATCGTCCACAAGCTTGTTGCAGAGCGAGCGGAGCTCCTTACGGTGGATTCCAAGGAGATAAATGAGATCATCTTCTGAGAGCACCGAGTGTAGAAGAACAGCATCAAGAATCAAGATGGAGGGGCGGGGGTAGAAACCGCGGGCCACAAAGCGTATGAGCGAGCGGGTAGTATCGTCCATGGGCGAAAAAGGGCGAGACGGCGGTTCTTGTTGGAGGAGGAAGCTCAGCGGATAAGAAATGATGAGTGAACGTATGGGAGTTAGAGACAGGAACTACTGAGGGCAGGCGGTTTAGCGTAGAGCTGAGCATAGGAGGAGGTGGGAGATTCCTAGGAGTGGGTATTTTCGTTCAATGGAGGAATGTGAGTTTAGGGGAAGAGAATGATAAAAAAAATGGTTGTTTTGGGAGATGTTCGAGATTGAATTGAGAATGGAAGTGGAAGTGCCAGGTGCATGAAGGGTGTTCTGCGAAGGTATGGGGGGGTTATTGAAATAAGGTGATAGAGTGACTAGAAGTGGAATGAATTGGTATTGAGAGACAAATGTGTGAAGAAATGGGTGAGAGGGGAGAGAAAGTGTGGTAATGGCACGGTGGGAGCGGAGAAAACGAGTAAATGTTGCGGCTGGCGCAAGTGAGAGAAGGAGGAAGCAAATTAATTTCACAACGAAGTAAGAAAAGAATACTTTTTTCGAAGTGGAACCAATAATATTTGCACAACGGAGTGAAGGAAGCAAATCACTTCCACAAAGAAGTGAGGAACCAACATTACCACAATTTAGCCTTGAATCCTGTTGAGTAGAACTCACCACATGCTTTCATGTCCAACCTTCGATGCCACTCTAGACCTCTTTCAAGCTAGAAAAATCTTGATTCGTAAAGAATTTTTTGTTATTCTTACAATCCTACGATTTACTACGTCCAAGCAATTCTCAAGTTTTTTTTTTTCTCTCGGTTTGTCTTTTCTCCATCTTCTCCATTCTTCAGTGTTCTATACCTCGCACATGCCACAAGCCACCACGTTATTTGCACAACGAAGTGAAGGAATGTAATAGATTGCTCGACAAACAGTATTTTTTGTTCTTTAATTTTCTTTTCACTCAGTTCTAGACCCACCTATGAATCATATTAGGTAAGCCTTGGCTACAATTTAAATGGTTCCCTTTTCGCTATCTTTATAGGAATTAACTACGTTTCTTGGCTCGAGTATACACTGTAAACTATTGCAAGGAACCAAATCAATTTAACAGCGAAGTGAGGAACCGTCATCACTTTCACAGCGAAGTGAGAAACAACACCATTTTCACAGAAGGAACCGACACTACTTTCACATAGAAAGTAAACGGAAGTACCTCTAGTGGAGATGTATTGCACCAGTACTGTACCACATTGTAAAGACAGAGATTAGAATGGAGCGTGAGATGTCTGTTAATAATCACTAAAGTGGGTCCTCATGGACATTTCTTCAAGACAGAGGGCGAGTCTAATTACCGTATGGCGGATACAGAAGTTTTGCATCAAGAAGAAGTCCACTATGCGGATGTACAAGCAACGGTTAAACTTCTAGTAAGCATATATGGCGGAAGGCATGCGGCTGATCCATGCGAGGGACGGCTGCGAAATGTCAAACCTGAGGCAGATCATCAGAGGGATACCGAGGCAAAAAAATGAAAGGAAAAAATGAAAGGAAAAAGTGAAAGGAAAAAATGAAAGGAAAAAATGAAATGAAAAATGGAAGGAAAAAATGAAAGGAAAAATGGAAGGAAAAAATGAAAGGAAAAAATCGAAAGGAAAAATCGCAAGGAAATCGAAAGGAAGAAAGTGAAGGAAACTCATGTATGAGAATTCCAAGAAGTAATCCGAGAAATCTTATTGCGAGAGAAATTTAAGAGACTACTTGAAAAAATAAATTATGTGTCACTTCTGTAATGGCATCCAAGGCTCACCATCTCACCATCTCCTCACACCGTCACACCGTTACACGTCACACCCTCACACCGTCACACTGTCACTTCCCCATTTTAATTACCATTTAACTCCCCATTTTGATTGCCATTTTAACTCCCCATTTTGATTCCCATTTTAACTCCCATGTTCCCATTAATTCCCCCTTTACTTCCCACCTCCTCCCATCACATACCTCCCCGGCAACGTCTTTCCTGGCTAACAATCCGAATTCCGCCTGCCCAATACAGGAAGACACGCTGCTGTTTTCATGCGCGGTGACTACAGACAGTCCCCTCCAGCGCGTTTCGCCCTAATCTCGCGTAACTCTTAATGTCATCTTCACCCCATTTTTTTTAATTCGCACATCTTGCTTCTTTTGCTTTATAGCTCGAATATCCAGATTATTTGCCTGGTTCCTTAATTTCTGGTCCTTTTGATTTTCTGGTCCTTTGATTTTCCGGTCCTTTTGATTTTCTGGCTCTCCGTCTGACTCTCGGATTCCTGCCTCTCCTTTCCTGCCTGGTCTTGTCCGGTCCTGGCACTCCAAGATGTCCAGAAAGCCTTTGCACAATTACAACCAGAATATTCCCTCGGGCCTTTTGCCGCTGGGAATCACAGAAACCCCCATGTCGCGGCCCTCCAAGCCCACAATCTCAACCCCGCCCCATTCCGTCTACAAGCGCAACCTCAACTTGGCTACCCCGGCCAGAGGCGACTACTCCACGTCCCTGCTCCACACCGACCACGTCCATCCACAGAGCTATGGCGCGCCCCGCAGCGTTCTCTTGTCGCCGGCGTTTTCCTCGCCCCAGCCGCCGCATCCTCCCGTGTTCGACAATGCCATGGTCAAATCCTCCTACTTGAATCCACACATGGAACCTACCCCATTTCTGGCTCCTGCCGCCGACCTCGAGTTACCTCTTGAAGACGCCCCCAAGAAGAAACGCCCCAAGAAATCCAAACGCGAGCCTCGTGAATGCTTCTCGTTGGACTCCTCCGATAAACCTCCATACTCATATGCCACCTTGATCGGCATGTCCATCCTTACCCATCCACACAAACAGCTCACCTTGTCGCAAATATACCTGTGGATATCCGAAACGTTTAAGTACTACCGCCGCGAAGACGTTGGCTGGCAGAATCTGATCAGACACAACCTCTCCCTCAATAAGGCGTTCGTCAAAGGTGCAAAGTCTAAAGACGGCAAGGGTCACTTCTGGTGCATCAAACCAGAGTGCGAGGATTTGTTCTTGAAGGCCAAAAACAACAAGAAGAGCCTGTACCACGAGTTCATGGACCAATTGGCTGTGGCCCGCAGATCAGAGTCTCTCAACTCGTTACCTCTGTCTCCCACCGCGCTGGTATCCGACGATGCCACTCGCAAAAGGCAAGGCGATGCACACGACGACGCTCCGGCGAAAAGAAGTCAACATGATCTGTTCTGGAATGAGGTTAGCGACTCGGAAACGGGGCCCGACGTGGATTCTACCTTACTCAGAACCCCGGCCCACATCGCCGTCGTTACTGAATCTCCTGACAAGCCGTTGCTTGCTGGAAAACACCTTACTTTCGCCTCGAGTTTCAGCTGCAGCCTGAACTTCGAGCTTCTGCCCATGCACCCGTTGGAGACGGGGCCGTTATTGGAGCCATTGACCCCCGCTGGCAACGTTGTGTTGCAGCAAACACCGGGTAATAGGTCGCTACACTTGCCAGCCATTACTCTCAACCGCGCGGTGACTCACCACCTACCCCAGCTCCATCCGCCGATGCTGTCCACTCCCCGAGCTGCTGGTTCAGCTCGGACCCCCAAATCTTCCGTCAAGACGCCGCTCCGGACCCTCAAGACGCCGCTGGGAAGCACCATGATCCGCAAGTTGTGTAACTCGCCGTCATACCTTGAAGAGTTCTACTACTCGCCGTTTGGATCGTCGCGGGTGGTACTTAACTCCTACGATGACGACGACATGCTCATGCGGGCATTTGAAAGCCCTGCGTCGTCGAAGAGCCGCGTGAGCTTGCTTTCCGAGTTGAAGAAGGCAAACCACGACGTCGACGGCACTTTCAACAGCGAGGCAGACTCTTCCTTTACAGATGCCACCGACATCGATGGGTAACGACGCTGACTACGATTTGGTTTTGGGTATGGGCACGGATAATGGTGGATTGGTATTTATTTTGTTTCTTGTTGTCTTATTTTCTCTCGTGTATTAGTCTATAACATATTATGCTTAATCACTGCTGGAACAGCCCCGGCACCCACAGTTCACGCACCCTTCCTTATTGCGGTCTCCCATCTCGGACTTGGGAACTCGACATACACACGTAGACCCGTGATTGGTATCTTTGCGAATGATGCATTTCACACAGCAAAGATGTTCATAGCCTTGTTTCTTCCATTTTGCTATCAAATCACTATTGACATATTTTTGCTTCAAGAGATAGTCGTACACCTCTCGCAGGATGAGTTTCCTCTCGTAGTACATCAGGTACACATACCTGCTGATTTGATGATTGAGTTTCATAATCGGCCATAGCGATGAGGTTTGCGTTTCTGTCTTTATTGATTTCTTTTGGGCATCTTTGAGCTTCGCTAGGAGCTTTGTCAAAGTTGTCTCGACAATTTCATATCCCTTAGGTGGTTTCTTCGATCTAGTGGCCTTAGGCATTTAAGAATAGCGGATGATTTAAAGATGTTTTTCTGATGAATGTAAGATGATTTAAGATGCCATGCAAAAAAATAACGACATCAGCAGGATTCGAACCTGCGCGGGCAGAGCCCAATGCATGAGCTCGAAGAAATTCGAGTGCATCGCCTTAACCACTCGGCCACAATGCCACTTTGTACATTAGACTTGCAAAGGTTTAATAAGACTAAAGTTTTCGACGCTAATATTGCTTAATTTTCAGAGATAGAAGGCAGGTCACGCTACTTTGAGAGTCAAAACGAGTTGAAAAGGGATATTAGTAGCAACTGGTGCGAAAATTTGGAAATTTGCGCTAATTTGAATCTTGCACTTGACCTCCGCTATAGCAAACCATTCCCTTCAAAGAGATATGCACTTGGTCAGACCAAGTCTCGGAGTCATCCGAGGACTTGTCCTTGTGTTTGGAACTGTCCCTTTTTGAGGCTAATGCCACCCAAGGCTCCCGGGCTGAACATCTTTACCTCAAGTGTTCTGTTTCTGGGTTCATCTGGAAACATTTTAACATGCCTGAAGTACTTCGTTGTGCGAATGTGATAGTCGGTCGTTACAGTCCCCTTCCATCCGACTCCTTCAATTACCGTCAGCTTGATAAGTATCTTTTTATTGTTCAACGCCTTAACCACGCTCGACGAACTCGATGGGATGCGTATCCTCTGGATCTCTTCCCGGAGTTAGACGAGACTGAGTTGAAGCGGTGGATACTTTATTATATACTGCAGTACAGATAGTCACTCGCTATTGATTAGCGGTGGCAGACATTTAACCTTTTTACTTCAAACACTTTCAACTTTTCCATTGGGCTTCATTTTTTTCAATTCCTACAATAGAAGGATTTTGGAATTTCCTGCTGCCCTTAGTTATATAGTTTAGTTAGCTAAAATATATAATCTTGAATCGTAAAAAAAAAATACATTCATTGGCAGATGTTGTCAAACGCTTGATCTAGAATCTTCTTTAAATAAAGGGCCAGATAGAGACGGTAGGTACGATTTTGAACAGGTTCCATGTCTTTCAAATGGATTCGTCCATATCCAAAGGAAAAACGACTTTTTCGGGAAGTCCAAAACATATTCTTAATTCTAGGTACCCTTCAATAAGGGCAATGCTATCTAGACGGTTGGTAAGCGATCAGATTGAGGATTGAGGAACCAACACCATGAGACCGAGTAATTGGGAAATACAAGATGCACTAAGAAAAAAAAAAGCGCTTATCTCGAATAAGTTCACAGCATAGCTTTGATGTCTTTGCGTTCTTTGATGTCTTTGCCTTATAACCTAACATGCCTTTCGTGACTTAGCAGCACCAAAAAGCGTGGCAGTAGCGAATTGTGTTGAACCAAGACGGGTCATTATTCAATTGGTTTGATGGAAACGTGAATACCAACAGGTTGGCTCTCGATGGTCTCGATCTGATAACCAGGTACCACAAGACGAGAAAGAGGCAATAACCAAAAAGGGTGTATTCTTTTATCTTGCGAGCTTCTCGGCTCTTCGATGGTCGAACATCCCGACTCTAATTCACAGCCCAAAGTCTCTTGTTAAAAGCTACATCCTTTGAATTTACTGATGCTCATACAGATATAAATTAGACCTGACTTCTCATCTTCAAGAAAAGTACGAGAATCCCCACATCCCAGACAATCGAATGGCATCACGGATGTGTGACTTGAAATTTGCGAAGTGCTGAAAGCGTCGTCGCTAAAAAGGGAACAGAATCGACAGATTAGATCATCTCAGCTGCGTTGGGAACAGTAGCAAGCGCCTTTTCGCAGAAATTACTAACCACTTCAAAAACCCCGAGAATCACCGGGGAGAGGCAAACTAAAATATTGTCACAAGGTCAACACAATCTTGAGCTCCAAACTATCAAATTATGTTGCTATTGATTGTGCAAACTCTCCATCTGACAGTAAATAATACTGGGGGAACCCTTAGGCACAACAACGAGGTGCATAGATGCCTGCATGAAATTAGTCACAATTCACCGTTAGAGTCACTGTCCTAAGGTCAGTGCTCAAGCTCTTATTGATCTCATTTCGTCCCCCTAGAAACCGATGGAGTGTGTGGAGAACGTGTGAGGCGTGCCATCTACGATAGCTGAACTTGTAGACTTTAAGGAGGAGGAGGGTTTCTTCAATTCATTTTATTTCTTGCTGAGAATAAGGCAACCGGGGTTATCGGGTACGACGGCCAAAATGAAATTCGTGGCTTCGATATGACTCCACAGGATTTGACTCATCAGGCTGTTTCTTGCTGTTCAGATCGTTCCATCGGAGATATGCACGGTTGCGCAGGTCGCAGAGAATAATGCTCGCTGACGTGCGCACATTTTCGCCCGATTGGGAGTTGCTGTGGCGGCCTTCGGATCTGCGAATATTACGCGTCACTACCATCACCCTTCTACATGCAATCATTTCGCATAGATCTAACCATTGAAGACGGGGCGAAGTCGTAAAGTCTGATATGAACTCTTGGCTCAACTACGATAACAGCGTTCGAAAAAGTGCTGGGCGCTTTTCTATTCACGACAAGAAACAGGAATATCCGGTGCGAATGTTCACAATAGGCGCGCACAGACAGTGTGCAGAGATACATGCAGAAACCGAAAAGAAAGGGGTGCTTGCTTTGCGAATACACGTCAGCGAGAAGGTTACAGTAGAGAGATCCGGGCAACATGGAGAAATAGTTGCAACCTTGATGTGATAGTCCGCTTCATGGTAAAAAATGAAGACGAAAATGGCACAAAAAATAACGACATCAGCAGGATTCGAACCTGCGCGGGCAGAGCCCAATGCATAAGCCCGAATTCATTCGAGTGCATCGCCTTAACCACTCGGCCACAATGCCAGTTGTTGGTGATACTTCCTGTTGGTGCTACTAGACCATTCTTGGGCATTTATTTGGTTGTGTGCGCCGAAACGCCTCAAAATCGGCTTAAAAGCACTTTATCTGGTTGGAATCGAGCCAAAACTTACCTGGAATCATTAACATCCCGCCGGGGTCAAAAAACATCCTCAGAAGCGTTTGACGACATCTCCATTCTTTACAAAGAGTGAGCAAGCCTATTTTGGTGCATGGTTCACTATTATGGAACCTCTTTTCGTTAATTCGGATGAATTCAAACCGGTATCCTTTTTATCGGTAGGGCGCTTGACAACTGACCCCATGCGGATTTCAGAAATCGAGGCTCGCATTCCCAAATACTCGACTGCCCTCTTCAAGAGTTATAGTCGAAAAGTATCATGATGAGCACTCTCGGGTGCGTAGTTGTCCAGCATTGTCAGATCTGGTCAATTACACCCGGATTCAATGGTCAAAGTTTTGGAAAATCTTGAAAAAGGCTTCCTATAACTTGACCGCGCATGTCGACAATATTCGTTGCTTCAATTTGGGCATGTACTTCGCTCAGACCAAGTCTCGGAGTCATCCGAGGACTTGTCCTTGTGTTTGGAACTGTCCCTTTTTGAGGCTAATGCCACCCAAGGCTCCCGGGCTGAACATCTTTACCTCAAGTGTTCTGTTTCTGGGTTTATCTGGAAACATCTTAAAATGCCTGAGGTACTCCGTTGTGCGAATGTGATAGTCGGTCGTTACAGTCCCCTTCCATCCGACTCCTTCAATTACCGTCAGCTTGATAAGTATCTTTTTATTGTTCAACGCCTTAACCATGCTCGACGAACTCGATGGGATGCGTATCCTCTGGATCCCTTCCCCGAGTTAGATGAGCCTGAGTTGAAGCGGTGGATACTTTATTATATGCTGCAGTACAGATAGTCACTAGCTGTTGATTAG